>JAPDNY010000005.1:20784211-21233885 GCA_029375565.1 Gekko gecko
TTCCAGCATTTTTACAATACATGCCAGTTTCTTTACGCCTTTCATCTGTCAATGACTGTAAACATAATTTGGTAAACTGTGATCATTTCGAGAGAGAAAATAACAGAAATAGAAAATAAAGGCTCACAGGTTTGATTTGCAAAAAAAAAAAAAAAAAGATTCACAATATTGAAATGGGGATTTGGGGATTGTGGGATAAATCGGCAAGGCTGAAAAAATCGGAAGCATGGGGAGATCAACAGTCCAGTTGGATACTGGGCAGGTTTAAAGCTATTCTTGGTGCTTGGGGGCCAAGAGTGGGAGGACTTCTGGAGTTCCTGTGATCCTGCTGGTGGACCTCCTGATGGCACTCCTGGGTTCTCTGTGCCACTGTGAGTGATACACAGTGTTGGACTGGAGGGGCCATTGGCCTGATCCAACATGGCTTCTGTTATGTTCTTACAGATGGGACACCTGTCTGTGGGCAGTGGTGCTCTGTATTCTTGGTGCTTGTGGGCCAAGAGTGGGAGGACTTCTGGGGTTCTGGTCCTGCTGGTGGACCTCCTGATGGCACCCGGGTTTTGGCCACTGTGTGACACACAGTGTTGGACTGGAGGGGCCATTGGCCTGATCCAACATGGCTTCTGTTATGTTCTTACAGATGGGACACTGTCTGGGGCAGTGGTGCTCTGTATTCTTGGTGCTTGTGGGCCAAGAGTGGGAGGACTTCTGGGGTTCTGGTCCTGCTGGTGGACCTCCTGTTGGCACCTGGATCAGGGGTCAAAACATGCTGGATCAGGCCCCTGAGGGGCTTCTATCAGGCCTGCAGCGGAACTGGCTGTCTTCTGCTTCTTCTTCCAGTTCTGCTGCTGCTGCTGCATCATCGTAGGTTTGCAGCTTACAGGTACACACCTGAACAGCAGACTCAAGACTGCAACAGCACAGACATTTTGATACAATAAGGGTGTGGTCAGATGGCGTGCTGGGAGCAATTTGAATTGCTCCGCTCCCGATGTGTTTGTTTTTAACCTGGAGAATCATGATCACACTCACCTCCTTGTTCCGGATCGCTGCGTAGCCACATCGCTCCCCGCCGTCCACATACGGGAGCATGTGTCCATGGTTTTTTTCCCTCTCTCTTTCAGTTTGAGCATGCACACAGGTGGCCATCTGTAGAATTAAAATTTCCATGTGAGCGCAGAACAGTGATTTCCACAGTTCCCTTTAAACTTTAAATGAACACTTCCCTTTAAACTTTTACCCCAAAACTGGCCTCCGTGAGATCCCGAACTCGTCTAAATGCTAAAACTAGGCACCATTAAAACTTTGGTTTTATTAACTTAGGAGCGGAGCCCTGCCTATGTGCACACCACCGAGGCATAAAAAAATGGCGGATGAAAAGCGGAAGACTCGGACTTCCGCGACAGCTTTCCAGAGGGGGAGCGGGTTGAAACTCCCGGAAGTGGCTCGACACCACAGGAGCATTCAGACATCAGAAAAATGTGGCTAGAACCGGAGAATCAGGAAAACACCACTTGGGGGCCTGGTATCAAAATACTCCGGTTTAAAGGGGGTTTGATCCGGAAAGCGATGGCTGGGGACGGTGCGCAGATGTTGGATGTGTGAACATGCACATAAAATCCATTACTGAAGCGTGCCGAAAGCAGTTCAAATGGAGCGTCTGAACGCACCCTAATTCAGAGCAAGAGGTGTCAGTCATCAGACACTGTTAAATAAGCAAAATATTGCAAGAGCGCTGATGTTTTAAGCATGTTTTTATTTTAAGTAAAAAAAAAATCTCTTTGTGTTTGTGTCCTTTATAAAGTTTATATCTCTGCTACCTGGCATTAGAATCATAGAATCATAGAATGTTAGAGTTGGAAGGGACCTTGCAGGCCATCTAGTCCAACCCCCTGCACTCTGCAGGAACACAGCCGAAACCCCTACATACCTACAACATACCCAAAAGATGGTCGTCCAGCCTCCGCTTGAAAACGTCCAGGGAAGGAGCATCCACCACCTCCCGAGGCAGTCTGTTCCACTGTTCAACCACTCTTACAGTCAGGAAGTTTCTCCTGATATTAAGCCAGTAACGACTCCCTTGTAATTTCCACCCATTAGATCTAGTCTTGCAATCCGGAGCAAGAGAGAATAGATCCACTCCATCTTCTACATGACAGCTCTTCAAATACTTGAAGACTGCCATCATGTCCCCTCTAAACCTTCTCTTCCCCAGGCTAAACATACCCAACTCCCTCAGCCTTTCCTCATAAGACCTGGACTCCAACCCTCTCACCATCTTGGTCGCCCTCCTCTGGACCCGCTCGAGTTTGTCAACATCCTTCCGAAAATGTGTTGCCCAAAACTGGACACAGGACTCCAGGTGGGGCCTGACCATAGCAGAATACAGCGGAACTACCACCTCCCGTGATTACATTTTATGACACACATGGCCCGGCCCGACAAGGTCTCATTTACGTCAGATCCGGCCCTGATAACAAGTGAGTTTGACACCCCTGAAATAGATGGCAGAAGAAACAGTAACAACAAACCTATTCTCATACAAGGTGGATATAGGTCCCCCACAAAGCTCCAGTGCCCAATAATGTTATCTAAAACAGCACGGCACTGAGAAGGGGCCATAAACAGGGAGGCCCGAATGGCTGAACATCCCCCGCCTCAGCTAAAAGCCTGGCGGAACGGCTCCGTTTTTACAGGCCCTGTAAATAGGTAATTCCCAGATTGTTTTGCACATCTTCCGTTTAGCTATGATTCACGGTACGCTTGGCAATAAAAATCTTTGCAAATGCTCCTAAAGGAGATCTGCAAAAACACATTGGGAATTATTAAACCAATATTTCACCGCATCGGCTTTGTCCCCGGCATTTTTTCTTCCTGGTTTCCCCCCCTCGGTCGGCTTCTATGCAAAGGTGACCAGCAGAAAAGCCTGCTCAATGTGGGACGCAGGATGCTTGCACACTTCCCCCCCCCCATAAAATACTTACGCTCTGCGTATATAAAACTATAATGCCAGGGAGATGCTCCCAGGCTAGAGTTGATCTGGCCTACTTTTCTGCTGTCAGATGTAGGTCATAAACGTCGCTGATTGGGCTGTTTCTCGGTTCCATGCCATGAAAACTCAATTAATTTTGTTTTGTGAGCCTGCTGCATTTGTTCCTATGAGATCTGTGGGTAGAGCGTGGCTGGCTGAGCAGGGGTTTCTGTCTCCTCCTTCCAGTAGGGCTGCCAACCTCCAGGTGGGGCCTGGAGACCTCCCAGAATTACAACGGCTTTCCAGACAACATAGATCAGTACCCCTGGAGAAAGTGGCTGCTTTGGAGGGTGGCCTGTATTGTGTTATACCCCGCTGAGGTCCCTGTCCTTCTCAGACCCTGCCCTCCCCAGACTGTAGCCACAAATCCCAGAGATTTCCCAAGCTGGAGTTGGCAGCCTACCCTCCAGCCCACTGAGCCGTCGATTCTAAATTCTTGGTACCATGGAATAAAACTTTGACATGCTTCCCTTCCACCCACTTGGGAGGTGGTGGGCTCTCCTTCTTCGCCGGTTTTCAGACAGAGGCTAGATGGCCGTCTGACAGCAATGTGGATTCTGTGAATTTAGGCAGATCACAAGAAAGGGAGGGCAGGAAGGGTTGTCTCAGTGCTTAGTTCTCGTGGCCCTTTCTTACATACCCAGGGAAATGCTGATTGCCACTTGGGGTTCAGGAAGCAATTGTTCCCCAGGCCAGTTTGGCCAGGGATCTTGGAGACCATGCCCCCTCTCTTCTGGGCATGGAGTGCGGGGGAGTGGTAGCTCTGAATTCCCGTCATTGTGCAGGGGGTTCAACTAGATGACCCTGGAGGTCCCTTCCAACTCTATGATTCCATGGTTCCATGTGATTCTGCTCTCCATGACATCACCAACGTGATGAGGTCACTTCCAGTACATGCCGGAAGTGATGTCGTCATGCTGCCAGCAATGTACCCTGGGCCTCCCTCCTGCTCCTTGTAAATCTCAGTGGCTCTGAGAGACAGCAGCAGTCAACAGTCCCTGCCCCCACACATGCACATGGTAGAACATCTGCACAGAGACAGTTTCAGAGGATAGGAGTGGAGCAGCTACTTCCCGATCTAGTTGCACCTGAGAGATCAACAAGATTCTCCGCTTATAAGCTTTGAAGAGTCAAAGCTCCCTTCATCTGATAAGGGAGCCAAAGGGAGTTTTGACTCTTGAAAACTTATGCCCCCAAAATCTTGTTGGGCTCTAAGGTGTTACTGGACTGGAACCTATTTGCCTGGTGCTTTACTGGACCTTCAGGGAAGACAGGTCTTTAGGCCCTTCTGGAAGGTCTCTAGAGAAACATCTGGTCTTGGCTCCCAGGGGGAGCAGAGTTCCAAAGTTAGTCAGTGGAAGTCAATTCACATCTACAAGGCAGATTTGTAAATCGATTGTATGATCACCGACTCTTGGGTTTTTAGAGGTTGTCTTTCCTTTCTCCTGTAGATTGTAGTCCCCTATCCTGGAATTTTCTGTTGTAGTTTTGTAGTAAATAGAAAAGGCAATAAAAAAATCCCCTTTGGGGGGCCAAAAAACAAAACAAAAACAAAGTTAGAATCATAGAATCTTGGAAGTGACCTCCAGGGTCATCTAGTCCAACCCCCAGTGCAATGCAGGACATTCAAGAATACCTCCCCCTCCATACCTGCAGTGACCCCTGTTCCATGCCCAGAAGATGACCAAGAACTTCTAGGATCCCCAGCCACACCAGAAGTGAAAAATGGCTTCCTGATACCAAAGTGGCGACCAGCATTTCCCTGGGGGTGTAAGAAAGGGGGTGCAAGAACTAAGCACTGAGGCAACCCTGCCTGCTCTCCGTCTCATGATCTGCCTAAGTTCGCAGGATCAGCATTGCTGTCTGATGGCCATCTAGCCTCTGTTTGAAAACCTCCCAAGGAGGAGAGCCCACCACCTCCCGCAGGAGCCTGTTCCACTGAGGAACCCCTCTAACTGTCAGGAAGTTCTCCCAAATGTTTAACCAAAAACTCTTCTGCTTTAATTCAACCCGTTGTAGGTGCAGTCTACACACACACACACAAAGTGCATCCCCTTAGGTTCCCAGATTCGAGTCCAGTAGCACTTAACGCACCAACAAGACTCAAATCACACATACACACACACAGAGACAGACGGATGAAGTTGCCTCATATTGAATCAGACCCTCGGTCCATCAAAGCCAGTATTGTCTACTCTGACTGGCAGCGGCTTAATCTTAATTTTAGAACAGCTTAATTTTAGAACAGCTTAATTTTAGAACAGATAAAAGGAAATACTTCTTCACCCAAAGAGTGATTAACATATGGAATTCACTGCCACAGGAGGTGGTGGCAGCTGCAAGCATGGACAGTTTCAAGAGGGAATTAGATAAACATCTGGAGCAGAAGTCCATCAGTGGCTATTAGCCACAGGGTATAGATGGGAACTCTCAGTCTGGGGCAGGTGATGCACTTTATCCTTGGTGCTGGAGGGGGCAGCAGTGGGAGGGCTTCTAGTGTCCTGGCCCCACTGCTGGACCTCCTGATGGCACCTGGTATATTGTGGCCGCTGTGTGACAGAGTGTTGGACTAGATGGGCCATTGGCCTGATTCAACATTGGCTTCTCTTATGTTCTTATGTTCTTATCTCGTTAGAAGTACTACCTAGTACATACCAAGTATAGAGACTGCTGCTGAACTTCAAGCCCCCGAAATGCCTACACTGATTCTGAAATATAGGAGCTATTTGTTGTCAAAAGGAATTCTACCAGCTAGGGTTTTTGTTAATACCACCATCACTCCCTTGCTTCCTAAAGAAAAGCATACAAGATCTACAGAGTCTGACGAAAGGGCTTATGTCCATAAGTCAGCATCTTCAAGTGTTGACATGCACCTTAAAAGTAACTCAACTGGACTGGCAGCAGCTCTCCAGGGTCTCAGGCAGAGGTCTTTCCCACCACCTACTCCTTGGTCCTTTTTACTGGAGATGCTGGGGATTGAAACTGGGACCTTCTGCATGCCAAGCAGAGGCTCTGTCACTGAGCCACAGCCCCTCCTCTCTGAGCACTGGGAATGTGGGGTATCAGTTGTGGACTCTTTAAAATGTCCACTCCATTTAACAAAAAAAAAAAAAAAAATCTTGTTCCATATGTTAAAATGCCTCCATACGTATGTTAGCTCAGGGGTGGCGCCTGATTTGTACTTCCAGAACTATCTTTTATCATGTGATCTTTTGATTTTTGTTCTGCCACTTGCCTGAAGGCAAATCAGGGGTGAGAACTGGGCATGGAATATCTGGTTACGTCATGAATAATCATGGTCGCCTATGTTAACCGTCTAGTCACCCAGGGTGACTAAGCAACCGGGACGTTGCCTCTTGATTTGATAAGGTCACCCTCAGAATGATAACTCGAAATTGTGTTTATTTTGGAGACCTCCGATATTAGTGATGGAAGACGGCATTCGGGCAACGGGAGGGCTTCATATCGCAAACAATATCATCTCCTGCGAAATTACGGATTTCCAACTTGATCAAATTTTCATATGTGCCGGCCCAATGCATTGGAGGAGGATATGATTCTTTCCATTTAAAGTAATAACGGAATCTTATGAAGTGCTCTGTGACACAGGGAAAAAAACATGTCCTTGCGCAGGGTTCATGAAAGCTACTGCAACAGCGCCCTCTAGGAACCACAGACTGAATTTTAGGTCCTCTGCCCTTAGAAAAATATGCCAAGAATGGATCATTCGGGGAGATTGGAAGATGAGAGAGAGAGAGAGAGAGAGAGAGAGAGAGAGAGAGAGAGAGAGAGAGAGAGAGAGAGAGATGTATTTATGTACCTCGTTTATGCCCTGGCTTTCTCCCTAATGGGGACTGAAGACATCTTACATTATTCTTCTCTAGCATTCCCAGTACTGCCTTGTCAGATTCTGGGATATTTAGGAGACAGTTCCCATCACCTACTGCCATACACATGGAATTCACTGCCACAGGAGAAAGAAAGAAAGAAAGAAAGAAAGAAAGAAAGAAAGAAAGAAAGAAAGAAAGAAAGAAAGAAAGAAAGAAAGAAAGGAAGGAAGGAAGGAAGGAAGGAAGGAAGGAAGGAAGGAAGGAAGGAAGGAAGGAAGGAAGGAAGGAAGGAAGGAAGGAAGGAAGGAAGGAAGGAGAGGGGAGGGGAGGGGAGGGGAGGGGAGGGGAGGAGAGGAGAGGAGAGGAGAGGAGAGGAGAGGAGAGGAGAGGAGAGGAGAGGAGAGGAGAGGAGAGAAGGAAAGAAGGTAAGAAGAAGAGAATGAATGAAAGAAGGAAAGAAAGAAGGAGAGAAGGAAAGGAAAGAATGAAAGAAGGTAAGAAGGAGAAAATGAAAGAAAGAAGGAGAGAAGGAAAGAGAGAAGGAGAGAAGAAAGGAGAGAAGGAAGAAAGAAGGAGAGAAGGAAAGAAAGAAAGAAAGAAGGAGAGAAAGAAAGAAAGAAAGAAAGAAAGAAAGAAAGAAAGAAAGAAAGAAAGAAAGAAAGAAAGAAAGAAAGAAAAAAGGAGAGAGAAAAGGAGAGAGAAAAGGAGAGAAAAAAGGAGAGAAAAAAGGAGAGAAAGAAAGGAAGAGAAAGAGAGAGAGAGAGAGAAAAGAAAAGAAAAGAAAAGAAAAGAAAAGAAAAGAAAAGAAAAGAAAACAAAACACCAGGGCTGGCCTGATTACTCATTAATTGTTTTTGTTTGTTGAAAGTAGAAGTGTCAGTGGGGTACAAGCTTTCCTGAAACCACAAAGGTTGTGTGAGCTTTTGCCTTTGTATTCCGCTCAGTGCTATTGCTTCTCTCTCCTGTTTTCAGCCATCAACTCACAGCTGACTTTTGGTGACCCCTGGTGGGGTTTTCAAGGCGAGAGGGGTTCAAAGGTGGTTTGCCATTGCCTGCCTCTGCATCGCAACCCCGGACTTCCTTGGTGGTCTCCCATCCAAATACTGGCCTGCATAGCTTCCAAGATCTGATGAGATTGGGCCAGCCAAAGGTGTTTATTCCTCCTTCCTCAATAAATCACATGGATGATACACTTCCGGGGGATACATGGGGATATACTTCTGGGCAGCAGTGTGTGTGGAAAAGATCAGGGGTGGCTGGTGTGATGCAGCAACAAAAAAGGCTAATGTGATCTTGGAGAGGATCAATAGAGGCATAACACCCAAAACACAAGATGTCATAGTCCTGCTGTACACTGCATTGGTCAGGCCGCACCTGGAGTACGGTGTGCAGTTCTGGAGGCCTCACTTCAGAAAGGATGCGGACAGAATGGAGTGGGTGCAGAGGAGAGCGACGAGGATGTTTGGGGGCCTGGAGACCAAGAAGCCCTCTGAGGAAAGGCTGAAGGACTTAGGTGTGTTCAGTCTGGAGAAGAGAATGTTGAGGGAGCACACGATGGCTCCCTTGAAGTATCTGAAGGGCTGTCCCTTGGAGGAGGGCACGGAGCTGTTCCTGTCGGCAGCAGAGGAGAGGACTCACAATAATGAGGTTAAATTAAGGGCGGGAAGGTACCAGCTGGACAGGCCCATAGCCAGGATTTTTTAAAGTCAGGGGGCATTTAAATTTCTTAGGGGGCACTGGCTAATCAAATTAATAAGGCCGTGATGCCCTGGACTGGATGGGAAGTCAGGGGGCTGCGACATCAAGTAGGGGGGCCTAGCCCCGAGATGCCCCACTGGAGCTACAGGCCTGCAGCTGGATATTAGAAAAAACCCTTTTCCCAGTCAGAGTTGTGCAACAGGTGAATCAGCTGCCTAGGGAGGTGGTGGGCTCCCCCTCGCTGGCAGTCTTCAAGCAGCTGCTGGACAAACACTCGTCAGGGCTGGTCCTGCATTGGGCAGGGGGTTGGACTAGATGGCCTCTATGTCCCCTTCCGACTCTGTGAGTCTATGATCCCTCCCAGTCACAGAGCGGGTAATGAAAGGATGTGATCACACCATGGGGGCATTGCCCCATGTCACGAGTTCAAGAGCCTCAGACCAGGAGTACTCCAGCTGCTTTGCCAGGAGCTCCACTTCCCTTCATCCCCACAGGCCAGATACCCAACTTCCCCTCTACCTACACAGCCCCATTTCATATAACCCCAGTCCTTCTCCATAGTAGTCCCATGAAATCTCACCAGTTCCAATGTCCACCCACTAATCGGCCCTTTTTTTAAGGAGTCCAACCCGCAAGAGGCAAGGCCGGCCCCTGTGAAATTAAGCCTACTGCCTCTGCCTCCTGGCACTCTGTGCTGCTGCCCTTGCCATCTTGGGACTCTCTCAGCATCTCTGGGGGAGCATTCTTACAGCCTCTGCTGGCCATAGTGCTAGCCCTTCCAGTTCCTCACTCGCTGCACTGGTCTCGGCTTCCGGGTCGGACTGCCTCTCTGCCAGCAGCTGCTCCTCTGCTCTTGAGTCCTCTCCACTCACAGCCTCAGAGAAGCTTCTTGCTCCCTTGGGGTCCTTCACTGCTCTGGTGATGCCACTTGTTGCTCATGATGCTCCTCGGTTGGCTACTGTGTAAGACAGGATGCTGGACTAGATGGACCACTGGTCTGATCCAGCCAGGGCTCTTCTGAGGTTCTTAGGATGCTGGACTCAATGGACCACTGGTCTGATCCAGGAGAGCTCTTCTTATGTTCTTCAGATAGACCAATGGTCTGATCCAGCAGGGCTCTTCGTATGCTCTTAGGATGATGGACTAGATGGACCACTGGTCTGACCCAGCAGGGCTCTTCATATGTTCTTAGGATGATGGACTAGATGGACCACTGGTCTGACCCAGTAGAGCTCTTCTTATTTTCTTAGGGTGTTGGACTAGATGGACCACTGGTCTGACCCAGCAGGGCTCTTCTTATGTTCTTAGGTTGCTGGACTAGGTGGACCACTGGTTTGACCCAGCAGGGCTCTTCTTATGCTCTTAGGATGCTGGACTAGATGGACCACTGGTCTGACCCAGCAGGGCTCTTCTTATGTTCTTAGGTTGCTGGACTAGGTGGACCACTGGTTTGACCCAGCAGGGCTCTTCTTATGCTCTTAGGATGCTGGACTAGATGGACCACTGGTTTGACCCAGCAGGGCTCTTCTTATGTTCTTAGGATGCTGGACTCGATGGAGCAATGGTCTGACCCAGCAGGACTCTTCTTATATTCTTCAGATGCTGGACTAGATGGACCACTGGTCTGATCCAGCAGGGCTATTCTGATGTTCTTAGGATGCTGGACTAGGTGGACCACTGGTCTGATCCAGCAAGGTTCTTCTTATGTTCTTAGGATGCTGGACTAGGTGGACCACTGGTCTGATCCATCAAGGCTCTTGTTATGTTTTTAGAATGCTGGACTCGATGGACCACTGGTCTGATCCTTCTTCTTATATTCTGATGTTCTTAATGGTTGTTTTGTTGTTGGCGCTATTACATTCTCATTGCATTCTTGTTCTCCATTTGCCCTGGTGAATCTGGGTTTTATTTTGGTTTTTCTGTTTCTGCAAAATGAGAATCTGGCTTCTCTGTGTGGATTTTCATTTGCTGATTGGGGTGTACACGTCGTATCATTTTTTAAAAAAAATCAATCAATCAATCAATCAAAATGTAGGCACAGAATCAATCCCTCAATCTGGTTTATGATTGAAGGCACTTTATTATGTAACAGGGTGCAATGAATCCTGGAGGTGCTAAAGAGTAGCAGCTTGCAAACAGCGACAGTCTCTGAGATGTGCAAGCACAGACGCAGACACATTCAAATGCTTGACAGTGTAGCCTTGGACGAGTCACTTGATCCCAGCTGCTGTTCCCTGTCTGCAAAATGATAATTGCGGCCTCCTTCACAGCTGTCAATGTGAACCCGACAAAGCTAATTTTGCTAATAGTACAATAAGAGGGAGAACCGCAAAGGAGGAAAAAAAGAGAGATTGGATTTATACCCCGCCCTTCACTCGCAGCCTCAGAGCGGCTTACAGACTCCTTTCCCTTCTCCTCCCCACAACAGACACCCTGTGAGGGAGGTGGGGCTGAGAGATCTCTGAGAGAATGGCTCTTGAGAGATCTTGTGACTGACCCAAGGCTGCACCAGCAGCTGCACATGGAGGAGTGGGGAATCAAACCTGGTTCTTCCAGATTAGAGTCCATGCACTTAACCACTACACCAGACTAACATGGAGGATAGCGGGGGGGGGATCTCCTTTTCCCTCTCACTGCTAGTTGTCTCTTCAGTTTTCCCCTCACACTGGCTCAGAATTTCCTATGGTTGCCATGTTCCCCCTGATCACCATCAGGGGATGGGGTGGGGGGTAGGGTTGCGAGATTCAGGTTGAGAAACTCCTGGAAGTTTGGGGGCGAAGTCTGGGGAAGACGGGACCTCAGTGAGGTACAGTGCCACAGAGTCCACCCTCTGAAGCATCAATTTTCTTCAAGGGAACTGATCTCTGCAGTCTGGAGAGGAGATGTAATCCCAGGGGAGCCCCAGGTCCCACCTGGAGGCTGGCATCAATATTGGGGATGGAGACTGAGGAGGACAGGGACCTCGGTGGGATCCAATGCCACAGAGTCCACCCTCCAAAGCAACTGTACTCTTGAGATGAGCTGTCATTCCAGGAGGCTGGCATCCCTACAATTTCCCCACTAATTTCTCCACTCTAGGTTTGTCAGATCCAGATTGGGAAACTCCTGGAGATTTGAGGATGGAGCCTGGGGAGGAGAGGGACCTCAGTGGGCTCCAATGCCACAGAGTCCACCCTCTAAAGTACCCTTGGAAGGAGATGGGAAAAGAAGGAGAAGAGTGAACTTCTGATGTGACTCATGTCTACCATATATGGAGCTCGGGAAGTTTGGGGGCAGTGTGGGGTCGCCACGTCCCCCATGGCCACCGGTGGGGGATGACCTAGTGTTGGCAGATCCAGTTTGGGAAACTCCTGGAGATTTGGAGTTAGAGCCTAGGGAGGGCAGAGACCTCAGCGGGGTACAGTGCCATAGAGCCCACCCTCCAAAGCACCCATATTCTCCAGGGGGACTGAGCTCTGTAGTCTGGAGATGAGCTGTGATTCCTGGGTATCCCCAGGTCCCACCTGGAGGCTGACAGCCCTATGCAGGGGTGGCCCCTGCCTGCCTCACATGGGGAAAAGTCCACCCCTTTCTTGGCCCTGGCAAGGGGAGGAGGAGGGGGAGGAGGAGGAGGAGGAGGGGGAGGAGGAGGAGGAAGAAGAAGAAGAAGAAGAAGAAGAAGAAGAAGAAGAAGAAGAAGAAGAGGAGGAGGAGGAGGAGGAGGAGGAGGAGGAGGAGGAGGAGGAGGAGGAGGAGGAGGAGGAGGAGGAGATTGGATTTATACCCTGCTCTTTATTCGGAGTCTCAGAGCAGCTTACAAACTCCTTTCCCTCCCCTTCCCCACAACAGACCCTGTGAAGTAGGTGGGGCTGAGAGAGCTCTCTCAAGAACTGCCCTTGAGAGAACAGCTCTGACAGAACTATGGCTCACCCAAGATCATTCGGCAGCTGCAAGTGGAGGAGCGGGGAATCAAACCCGGTTCTCCCAGATTAGAGTCCACACACTTAACCACTATACCAGACTAAAGGATAACATAACCAAGACAGCCACTGTTAAGTATGACACTTAACTCGATTTCAGCAAAGTGATTCAGCTTTATTCAGCAACAGCTCAAGTCAACCAGAACAGCAAACAGCAGATTGACAGATGACGAAGAAACAGTGGAGCTATGCTCCCTTTTAAACGTTCCCGGCTAATGTAGCCACGCCTATTTACATACAAGTAACCAATAAGATTACAGAGATAAGAACCAATAAGGTTCGTTCCCCCAAAGAGTTTGAGGTTCGTCCTGATAGGATGGTGCTTCTTAGAGAACCAATCAGATGTTGCGGATTAGGATCCTTGTCTAGGCACGAAGCTTAACATGGTCTTTCAATGGGCAGATTACATTTTGCCGAATACATTACAGCCACCCAGGGGCCACAGCTGTCTCTCTGTTCTGAGTCTCAGAGTATAGCATCGGAAAAGGGGCAATACGAATGATCGAGGGGATTTCTGCTCCCCGTCCTGGACTTTTGCCCAAGGGCCCAGAATCACTATGACCCTCCCTGGCTCCACCCCTAAATCTCCAGGATTTTTCCAGACTGGAGCTGGCAACCCTTCTTGCCCCTCTCCTCCCAGCTTGGGCTGCTCCATCTCTTGGCACTGGCTCCGGTTCACACCAGTTCCACTTGTCTCTGCCTTCACATGGCTTGCCCACAGGGTAACCAGAGGCTGGTGGATGGTGTAGTATATGGAACCTGTCTCTTTAAGAGACTGACTGAGGTCCTACAAGGGAGTTCTACTTAGGTGTAGGTCCTAAACGGGACTCCTTCTCTTCGCCTGAAGGGGTGTATCTTCTGGAATGTACTAGACAGAAAGTGGCTGTTGGTACCTAGGACCCCAGAGGTTGTTGAGTCTATGTGGTTCCCTGCCGTGCCCTTCTGAGCATTAAAGAAGGTCTTTGGGAAAAGTCCTGCCTGCTGCGTCTTTCTGGCCTTAGGGCAGACCACTGACCAAAGTTCCCTCTAATCTGAGTTAGTGTGAGCCAGCTCACAGTTTTTTTTAGCCTCCGTGTACAGTTCTGGTTGCCATATCTCAAAAAGGATATTATAGCACTGGAAAAAGTGCAGAGAAGGGCAACTAGAATGATAAAAGGGTTGGAACACCTTCCCTATGAAGAAAGGTTAAAACGGTTGGGGCTCTTTAGCTGGGAGAAACGACGGCTGAGGGGTGACATGATCGAGGTTTATAAGATTATGCATGGGAGAGAGCAAGTTGAGAAAGAAGTACTTTTCTCCCTTTCTCACAAGACAAGAACTCGTGGGCACTCCATGAGATTGCTGAGTAGTCGGGTTAGAACGGATAAAAGGAAGTCCTTCTTCACCCAAAGAGTGATTAACATATGGAATTCACTGCCACAGGAGGTGGTGGCAGCTACAAGCATGGACAGTTTCAAGAGGGAATTAGATAAGCATATGGAGCAGAGGTCCATCAGTGGCTATTAGCCACAGGGTATAGATGGGAATTCTCAGTCTGGGGCAGGTGCTGCACTCTATTCTTGGTGCTGGAGGGGGCAGCAGTGGGAGGGCTTCTGGTGCCCTGGCCCCACTGCTGGACCTCCTGAGGGCACCTGGTATATTTTGGCCTCTGTGTGACAGAGTGTTGGACTGGATGGGCCATTGGCCTGATTCAACATTGGCTTCTCTTATGATCTTATGTTCTTATGTTATGTTCCGGCTCATGCATCTTTGTCTTCGCTCAGGAAGGAGTACTCTGGAGCAAACTGATTTATGCAGCGGCCAAGTCGCTCACTCACAACATTAATGCCAGGAGCTCACAGAGCAGAATTCTTGCTCACAGGGATCCACAGCTTGGAGGGAGCATCGCCACTGACCCACCTCCACCATGAGTGCACTTTATGGAGGAGCCAAACACCACAGGTGGTGCATGCCCAGAACAGACAAGAAGGAGATGGGTGACATTGACAGCATGAGTCAGGGGTAGAAAGAAGAGAAGAGGAAGAGGAAGAAGAAGAGGAGGAGGAAGAAGGAGGAGGAGGAGGAGGAGGAGGAGACTGGATTTATACCCCACCCTTCTTGGTGCTTGGAGGGGTCAACAGTAGGAGGGCTTCTAGTATCCCGGCCCCACTGCTGGATCTCTTGATGGCACCTGGTATTTTTAACCACTGTCTGACAGAGTGTTGGACTGGATGGGTCATTGGCCTGATCCAACATTGGCTTCTCTTATGTTCTTATGTTCTTCACTACCCAAAGGAGTCTTAGAGAGAATTACAATCCCCCTCCCGACAACGGGTACCCTGTGAGGTAGGTGGGGCTGAGAGAGCTCTCTGGAGAACTGCCCTTGAGAGAACAGCTCTGAAGGAACTTGTGACTTATCCAGGGCCACAAAGCTGGCTGCACGTGGAGGAGTGGGGAATCAAACCTGGTTCTCCCAGATTAGAGTCTGCGCTCCTGACCACTACACCAAACTGCCTTTCCAAAAGGAAAAAAAAAGGTTCTCCCAGATTGCTGATTGAGGGGCGGGAGTGGGGGGACAGGCTTGTATTCAACTCTCCAGCTTTTCCTGAGATTTTGAATACCTCCTGTTTTCACACATGCACACGTGGCCTTCTTTCCCAAGCACAAGATAAGCATTCGAGCTGGAGTAAGAATGCACATTAATGTGCAATCACTTAGAGTTTCATTATTGCTCTCCCCCCCACACACCTTTTGCTCACCATATGGCAATTCAACATCTGGGAAGAGACATTACCTTCTTGTGTGAGTGGCTAAGTAAGTTAAGAGCTATATAATTGCGGCACATTAACTGAAAACTTGTTGGCTCAGGGTGAGGATCTGTGGGCCCCGCCCCCTTTCTGGAAAAAATGCTGTCACTCTTATCAAAACTCTTTTTTGAGGCCAGAGGGGCAGAGCCATTCATAGAGTCATAGAAACGTTAGAGCTGGAAGGGACCTTGCAGGTCATCTAGTTCAACCTCCTGCGCTCTGTGGGAGCATAGCCAAAAGATAGCCCCTACAACATACCCGAAAGATGGCCGTCCAGCCTCTGCTTGAAAACGTGCAGCCGAGGAACATCCACCATCTCCTGAGGCAATCTGTTCCACTGCTCAACCACTCTTACAGTTAGGAAGTTTCTCCTGATATTTAGCCGGTATCGACTCCCTTGTAGTTTCCACTGCTTAGATCTAGTCTCACAATCTGGAGCAAGAGAGAATAGATCTGCTCCATCTTTTTCATGACAGCCTTTCACATACTTGAAGACTGCCATCATGTCCCCTCTAAGCCTTCTCTTTCCCAGGTGAAACATACCCAACCCTTTCAGCCTTTCCTCGTACGACTTGGATTCCAACCCTCTCACCATCCTGGTCACCCTCTTCTGGACATGCTTGAGCTTGTCTACATCCTTCCTAAAATGTGGTGCCCAAAACTGGACGCAGTACTCCAGGTGAGGCGTCATGGCTTCCAACATGGCTTCTCTTATGTTCTTATAGATGAAATAGTCTGCCTGAGGTAGTGGTGCTCTGTATTCTTGGTGCTTGAGGGGGTCAACAGTGGGAGGGCTTCTGAAGTTCTGGGGTCACAATGAGTTGGCAGCAACTTGTTGTCACTGTCCACCCCCACCAAACCAACTCTGACCTAAGCGTGAGGGATTTTCCCTCAGCGGATTTTTCTAAAAAGGCGGGAAACCGTAAAAAGACGAGATTATTGCTATGTCTCCAACACTGCTGGTTTGTGACAGAAACGCCTCAGAGTATATCGCGAATCTGTGCAAACGGATCCAAAGTATCTCCATCCTGGGCTAATTCGTTCAAATGAACCGTTGGCCTGGCCGAACCTCCACATGAACTTTCCTTTCCTCCAGGGAAACCGGGGTTTCTTTTCCTCTAGCAAGGCTTCTTCTGTTTCCCTCACAGCCTCCCTTCCCTTCTCTTTCCCTCCTGAGCCATTCTCTCCCCCCCCCCATTCACACACACACACACACTTCCCTTCCATCCAGCTGTAATGCTCGTCTCCAAACCCGGCATCAAGGTCGTTCCTTCTTTTTATTTGATAAATTAAAAAGCTTTCAGGCCGGCTCGCATTGACTCGCTTTGGCGTTCCACTCTTCAGACGCGCCGCGTGAAGCGCTCCAATCAGCCTGACAACACAGCCAATCAAGGGCTGACCTGTAAGCGGTTGCCCAGGCAACCCGCAACCGCAGCCACACAAACAAGACGCTAATAAAACTGAGGAGGAAACTTTGCGTGAGCTTTTTAATGCAGCGTTCTCAAGATTTGTTTTTCTCCGGTACTTTCATGTTGTTGTTTAAATATATATATGAAAAAGGAGGGGGGGCTAGCAATTCCACAATGCTCGCAAAATAATCGCGCTTCTCGGGTTCCAAAGAATAGCTTTCTGTCCCCCTCTAGTGGCCAACTGGAATGCCAACAACACGAGTGAACATTTCACTGCCTGGGCCTTTAAGTGCTAAAAACTATAGCTCTGATATTGTCTCCCCCAATGTCCAACTGCCTGAATTCATCTTTTTAAAACCTGAGAGTCCTTCAGTGAACCCAGTCCTTGGTTCTATATCAGTTCGTGGATTCTCTGGACCAAACTAGAAGCACCATGAATGGCTCTCCACAGAGCTATTTACAAGGATATAACAGCAGCTCTCTCTCTCATGGTGCTGGAGAAGACTCTTGAGAGTCCCTTGGACTGCAAGGAGATCAAATCAGTCAATCCTAAAAGAAATCAACCCTGACTGTTCCCTGGAAGGCCAGATCCTGAAGTTGAAGCTCAAATACTTTGGGCACCCAATGAGAAGGGAGCATTCACTGGAGAAGACCCTGATGCTGGGAAAGATTGAAGGTCAAAGAAGAAGGGGACAGCAAAGGATGAGATGGTTAGACAAGTGTCATCGATGCAACGAACATGAAATTGAGCAAACTTCAGTGGACAGTGGAAGACAGGGGGGCCTGGCGTAATCTGGTCCGTGGGGTCGTGAAGAGTCGGACTCGACTGTGCGACTGAACAACAACAACTCTCTCCCACATCCGGATCAGTTCCACAGTGCATAGGGAGTGGTGGAAAGTGCTGTCGTCCCACAGCTGACTTCTGGTGATCCCCTCATGGGGTTTTCAAGGCAAGAAATGAATAGAAGTAGGTTGCCATTGCCTGCCTCTGCATAGCAACCCTGGACTTCCTTGGTGGTCTCCCACCCAAGTCCTAACCAAGGCCGACCCTGCTTAACTTCCGAGATCTGGCAAGATTAGGTTATCCTGGGCCACCCAGGTCAGGAGTGGGAGAGGAAAGGGAGAAGAAGAGATTGGATTTATACCTGAAGGAGTCTCAGGTTGCGGTCACACGAGCCAGATAAACCGGGATGGGTGAGCAAGGCTATTTCTTCCAGAGGAACTTGACCCGCAGTTGCACGATCAACCCCCCTGAAAGAAGCTGCGGGTGCAGTCCGTCAATGTGTGATTAGATGCAACCGTGGGTGAGTCGGGATTTTTTGTGTGTATGCCATTTGTTTCCCACGCACTTAAATGAGGAATTGATGAATCACACGATGATGTGCATACTTAGAAGGGGGGGACAACAGCATGGAGACAGGATGAGAGTGTGCTGGAGTGACCAGACATGGGAAAGTCCATCCGTAGCCCATCGCAACCCATCTATTACCGGATTTTCCCTGGTGTCTTTTAACTCTGCTTTTGCGGCAGAACAGAATGGGTGGCCAATGGCTGCGGGACGCTTCCCAGATGTTATTGTCTGATCGCACCCTTTAAATCCACCCAGCATTTGCACCTAAAACCTATGTCGGTTCTAATTGTGTGTACCATTGCAGCCTCAGAGCGGCTTACAATCTCCTTTCCCTTCCCCTCCCCACAACAGACACCCTGTGAGGTAGGTGGGGCTGAGAGAGCTCTCTCGAGAACTGCCCTTGGGAGAACAGCTCTGAAAGAACCCAAGATCACACCAGCAGCTGCATTTGGAGGAGTGGGGAATCAAACCCGGCTCTCCCAGATTTGAGTCCACGTTCTTAACCACTACACCAAACTGGCTCTCAGTTATAAGCCTTGCCCCATATGGTTTGGTTCCCCATACTATTAGTAGGGTTGCCAGCTCCAGCTTTGGAAAATTTGTGGAGAGTTTTGGGTAGTGCTTGGTGAGGCTAGAGTCTGGAGAGAGGAGAAAGCTCATCAGGAATGTGTCATCACTCTAGGACATCCATTTCTCCTAGATTCTATTGTATACCATAGAGTCTACCCTCTGAAACTACCATGTCCTCCAAGGAAACTGATCTCTGTAGTCTGGAGATCAGTTGTAATTCCAGGTGAACTACAGGCCCCACCTGGAGGTTGGTAAGCCTGGTTTCTAGACCTGGTCTCGGAGTCAGTCTGAACACATCAGATCCAGTAAAGCTCTAAATAGTCTTGGGCCAGATTTACTTTTGAAGAACTGCTTTCTCACACACAAAATTGCTCATTGTACTTCCGAGGACCCAGTGCTTATTTCTCTATCTGACGAAGCAAGCCCTGGTTTGCTCTTTCAGGAGACTGAGGTGGCAGAGGCCTGAGGCAATAAAATGGATTATATCACTTCAGACTGAAGGTGGGAAATTCCAACATGGTGACTGTTCATCCACATTAATCGAACTCCCCCCAAACTGGAAAACAATACCACACGGAGAAAGATGGGACTTCTTCCCTCCATTTGCTGTGCTGATTTTGTTTACAAGATTAAAACAAACAAACAAACATAAGGAAGCATCTCAGAAGGTGATGTTTGTTTATTTCTTTATTGGTTTACTGATAACACTTAATAAACTAAGGCCCCGTTCACACGGAGCATTTGCCCCGCTGAAGGCACGGTAGCCCCGTGGACTTTCCATGCGCGATCATACCAGCACATCTGGGAGGCGTAGCGCTCCCGTGGCCAACCCGCGGCTTCCTGTGGAAACGTAAAAAACTACTAGGGTCGAAGTACTAGTTTCCGGAAACCCCGGGGCAAAGGCCGGCGTCTGATCACGGGAGTGCCAGTATCCCACGGCTTCCGACGCCGGCCCATGTCCCAGGGTTTCTGGATGTTGTAAGTTCCCATGGGATGCGCACCAACACTGAATGAGGCATTCACATATGCAAGACACCGGCAGTGGCCTGCCCCCCCCCCAACGGCACATGCACACTTCACAACAGCATGGCTTGCATGGTCTGCTGCACCGCTTTTTGCCGCGCTGTAGCAGCGCTGTGTGATCTTCGCTCTGTGCCTGAGCGTGGCAACCCAGTGGCCCGTGTGATCCGGCTACCATGCCTTATTTTGCTCCGGGGTGAATTGCCATGCTTCCCCCATGCATTTTCTGGCCCATATGACCGGGGCCTAATAGGCCTATAGTTAGAGGGATCATCTTTCCTACCTTTCTTATAGATAGGGACCACCATCGCTGTTTCCCAACTTTTGGGAATGTGGCCAGAAGCATCGATATATGTACAAAGTGATGCAAGAAAGGGGGCCCACCAATCCACATTTTCCTTCAGGAGCTCCGGGGGAATACCATCCAGCCCAGGGACTTTATTCTTTTTAAGACAATTCATGTGAGATCTGATTTCTTTTTTGGAAACGGGAGGCCAATCTGGAAGAATATCTGGAACCAAAAGACTAGAAGTTTCACGATAATCATAAAGATTCTGGAAATGGGTGACCCACGAATCTGAGGGGACGAAAGAATTCAAGGGCACAGTATCATTTGCTAATTTACCAGAAATAGTATGCCAGAATGTAGATGTATTTTTGTCTTTGGTGGCTTGCAGAAGAAGATTTCATTGAGCTTTGGTATGATCTTTTTTTGCTCTAAGGATCTGAGTTTTATATCATCTCTTTTGGAAAGCATGGGCCTCCTTCTGCTCATCTGGCCCAAATTGAATGTACTGGCGATAGGCTGAGGAAAGTGGAAATTTAGCCGCAACGCACGTTTTATCAAACCAAGGTTTAGATGGCTTGAATGACTTAGGTTTATGTTTTCTGAAAGAACTAAAAATGATAGAACCCAGGGCTATTTTTGGGCAGGAACGCACAGGAACGGAGTTCTGGCTGGCTCCCGAGTTGGCCACACCCAGCAGGAACTCATTAGCATAATAGGACACACCCAACAGCAGAAACTCATTAGGATCAGCTACATTAGGGGTACATGGCCTAACATGCAAAGGAGTTCCTGCTACCAAAAAAGCCCTGGGCTTTGAAAACAAACAAGGTAAACAGAGTAAGAAGCAAAAGGTGGGTGTGGCTGGATGACCAAACTTCTGGTAACATGGGGGTGTGGCCTAATATACTAATGAGTTGTGCTATCAGGGGTGTAGCCTAATGTCCTAATGGGTTCCTGCTGTTGGGTGTGGCCTATTAAGCTAATGAGTTTCTGCTGGTTTTTTCCTACCAAAAAAAGCCCTGATAGAACCTAACTTTTGAATCGCATTATCATAATTCAATAAAGGATCTTGAGGGGGGAGCAGGATTGGTAAAAAGGGCACAAGAGTAAAGAAGTGACTCAGATGTTAACTGTTCTTTCAGCATGGAATCTGGTCATGGACTGTTGACAAAGTAAAGTAAGTCTTTATTGGTTTACAATTTCAGTTAGTATACCCACCCTTCCCTTACAAAGTGGGACCCCGGAGTAGTTCACAATAATATAAAACAAACATAATAAATATTGTCAAAAAAGGATAAAATTACGAAGTATAAAAAAGCAAACAACGACTCACAATTGATAATGCTGGATTTATCCTTATGCCCTCCCCAATAAGCTCAATCAGGAAAGGCCTGATGGAAAAGTTCAGCCTTATAGGTCATGTGGAACCTACATAAGAACATAAGAGAAGCCAATGTTGGATCAGGCCAATGGCCCATCTAGTCCAACACTCCATGTCACACAGCGGCCAAAAATACCAGGGGCCACCAGGAGGTCCAGCAGTGGGGCCAGGACACCAGAAGCCCTTCCACTGCTGCCCCCTACAGCACCAAGAATAGAGTGCATCACCTGCCCCAGACTGAGAGTTCCCATCTATACCCTGTGGCTCATAGCCACTGATGGACTTCTGCTCCATACGTTTATCTAATTCCCTCTTGAAACTGCCCATGCTTGTAGCCGCCACCACCTCCTGTGACAGTGAATTCCATGTCTTAATCATTCTTTGGGTGAAGAAGTTAAAAAAAAAAACCACCTAGAGAGGTCCCAAGGGGCCCTGATCTCGTCTGGAGAGGGAATTCCTCCAGGACAGGGTTATGACTGAAAAAGCTCTAGTCTTGGTGGATGCCCAATGGGTGACCCAAGGGCCCGGCACAACCAGTAGGCCACCAGATGACAACCACATCTGCTGAGAGGGATTGTTCTCCTCCACCTGCAGTATAAAATGGTATGTTTGGTGTTTTTTTAAATGCAAAACTTCAGCCTTGCTGAAGAACGTTAACATAAGAAGGTTAAGCATCATCGTATCAGTTCAGAAGGTCAGAGTTTTGATTGAGGATTACTGAACTATTCCTGTAACGGATGGGAGGACATTCAGTACAACCAGTAGGCCACCAGATGACAACCACATCTGCTGAGAGGGGTTGTTCTCCTCCACCTGCAGTATAAAATAGTATGTTTGGTGTCATAGTTAGGAGTGTGGACTCTCTTCTGGGAGAATTGGGTTTGATTCCCCGCTCCTCCACACATGCAGCCGCTGGTGTGATACTGGGCAAGCCATAAGTTCTTTCAGAGCTGTTCTCTCAAGAGCAGTCCTCTCAGAGCTCTCTCAGCCCCACCTACCTCACAGGGTGTCTGTTGTGGGGAGGAGAAGGGAAAGGAGATTGGAAGGTGCTCTGAGACTCCTTTGGGTAGTGAAGGGCGGGGAGTATAAATCCAATTTCTCCTTCTCCTTCCGATTTTACCATCTTTGTTCTCTGCCACCTCATTTCTGCTTTGTTCTCTTGCATAAAGGAAGAATGCACAAGATGTGCTGTGTACATGAAGCAAGAAGAATGAGAATATCCTATAGGGGCCATTGGAGGGATTAAGTAGCTAGCATCGACAGATTAAGGACTTCCTGGTATTTTCAAATGATCCCCTCCTGTCTCCCGATTGGCTTACTGGAGACTGTCTCCTCTTTTGAGTCCTCTTCTCCCCTGGTTGTTCATTACACAGTTAGATGGTTAGATAATCAGAACCTTCTCTTTCTTCTCCTCTTTACACAGTTGGTTTCTCCTCTTTACACAGTTGGTTTCTCTTCAAAATGAAACTGTTCATTCTTCCAGCAGCTTGAGCTCTGATCTTTTTGCACATTTAAAACTCCGCTGACAGAAGCAGGCCAGTGGCAAGTGAGCCCTTGAGGCAGGGTCTTCTCCGTTGTGGCACCACAGTTATGAAACTCTCACCCTTTGTCAATTCACCTGGTCTCTAGTCATTGGAGCTTTAAGCTGCAGGCAGAAACATCCCTCTTTTCTCTCTTTTGAGCTGATTGCTAGTTCATACTGGTTCTCTGTTATCATTGTTAGAGATGCCATGCACTTGAGAGTTGACCCAGCTGAGCTCTGAGAAGGAGCTAGGTGTTTGAGCTGCCAGAGGGGTGAGTGGTATTTTTATTTATTTACTTTCAGCTGAGGTGCTTTAGCTGAGAAGGTACTGTGTCAGTGACTGTATTTGGGAGTGTGTGGGTGAGTTGTAACAGACTCCTGACTGCTGGAGTTAGGGTGTGAAAGGGTCATTGTTGCCTGTAATTAAGTGCTTGGGTGAAATTGAATAGCAGACTCCTGGCTGCTGGAGTTGGGGTGTGAAAGGGGCTTTGTTTGACCGTCATTAAGTGCCTTGGGTGATTTTGAGTAGCTGCTGGCCACGCCCTCTCCTGGGAGACAATTCCATTTAAGGCAGGAAGTTTGCAAGAGGCACGAGCCGAAGGGCGAGAGCCAAAGGGCGAGGCTCTTTGCCTGTGGCTCCTGTCCTAGGGGCTCTGTGAGAAGCACAGGAAGAGCCAGAAAGCCAGGACCTTGGCTCTTTGGTAAGGTAAGGTAAGTAGACTCCTACAACAGGAGCCATATAAATACAAAGTGTTTTAAAAGGGGGTTATAGAAAAGTATTTGTTTAAAAACAATTATGAAGCCAGAATGCCAGCAGGGGGTTGGGGGCTATCCAGTGTTTTGCATGGAGTGTCACATGTATGACTATCTGCCCACTGGTCAGAAGTCTTGGGTGTGTGCTCGGTGCAAGGAGCTCCTGGTTCTCAGGGAGCGAGTTTGCTCCCTTGAGGCCAAGGTGGCTGACCTGGAGAAGCAGGGACAGTCAGTTAGGTGCACGGGGAAGACTCTCGGGGACTTGTTAGATATGTCCCACTCTGGATCTGGCAGCCCGGCTGCTGCCAGGGAGCATGAGGGTCAAGGGGAAAAGGGGCACCATGCTGAGGATAAGGGGAATGTGCCCTCAGAAGGGACCTCTTCTTCAGCTGGTGAACGGGTATCCTTTCGTACCAAGGAACCGTCCCTGGGAAGGGTGGGAGGGGGGCTCTTGGTAGTTGGTGATTCGATCCTTAGGCAGGTAGACAGCTGGGTGGCGAACCCGCGTACTGACCGTATGGTGACTTGCCTGCCTGGTGCGAAGGTAGCGGACATTACGCGTGTTTTAGATAGGCTGGTAGATAGTGCTGGGGAGGAGCCAGTGGTCGTGGTGCACGTCGGCACCAACGATGTGGGGAAATGCAGTCGTGAGGTCCTGGAGGAGAAATTTAGGCTGCTGGGCAGGAAACTCAAGGCCAGGACCTCCAAGGTAGCCTTCTCGGAAGTGCTACCTGTTCCACGCGCAGGGCCGGAGAGACAGGCACAGATCAGGAGTCTCAATGCGTGGATGAGACGATGGTGTAGGGGGGAAGGGTTCAAGTTTGTTAGGCACTGGGATGCTTTTTGGGACAAGAGGGAGCTGTACAAAAGGGACGGTCTCCACTTGTCCCGAGAAGGAACCAGGCTGCTGGCGCTCAAAATCAAAAAGGTGGCAGAGCAGTTTTTAAACTGAATAATGGGGGAAAGCCGACAGGAGATGAAAAGTCTCTGGTTCGGGATGGCTCATCTCAAAGAGATGAAGGGGTAGCTATTACTTTTGTACAAGGAAATGGATTACAATTGTCCACTGAGACTGTGGCTAATGATAGGAACTGCCTGGCAAGGTCTCGAGGCAGCAAGAGGAAGGCTGTGGGCTTAACAAACATGGGAAACTATAAGTGTTTATACACAAATGCTAGAAGTCTCCGAGGTAAAATCGGGGAGTTGGAATGCTTGGTGTTGGGGGGGAAATAGACATTGTGGGTATTTCAGAAACTTGGTGGGATGAGGAAAATCAGTGGGATACGGTGATTCCTGGTTATAAATTATATCGGAGGGATAGGGGGAAAGGGTTGGAGGTGGGGTGGCTCTGTATGTCAGAGAGGGTGTACCGTCCAGTAAGATTGAGAGGGTAAGAGAATTGGATTCGCTTCTGGAAATGCTATGGGTTGAAATAGTGGGTCCAAAAGGAGGCTTAACAGTGGGAGTTTGTTATCGCCCACCAGATCAAAAGATAGAGGAGGATTATAAAATGATGAATGAATTAAAGATAGTGGCTAGACGAAATAACTGTGTTGTAATAGGCGACTTTAACTACCCACACATTGATTGGGTCAATATGAGTTCTAGTCGGGAAAAAGAGATTGCGTTCTTAGACACTCTCAATGACTGTGCTGTGGAACAGATGGTCACAGATCCTACCAGGGGAGAGGCAATCCTGGATTTGGTCCTAAGTAACACCCAAGACCTGGTGAGAGATGTAAAAGTGATTGCACCACTTGGGAACAGTGACCATAATGTCATTGAGTTTAACATTTGTACAGATAGGGAGTTGCCCAAAAAGACTGACGCAACCACTTTTAACTTTAAAAGGGGTAACTTCTCTGGTATGAGGGGACATGTGAGGAAGAAATTGAAAGGAAGAGTGGAGAAGGTCAAAACCATTGGGGAAGCTTGGAGACTATTTAAAAAGACAATCCTAGAAGCTCAGAAAAAATATATACCGCAGGTTAGGAAAGGTACAAATAGGTATAGAAAAAAGCCTGCATGGTTAACAAATAAAGTAATGGAAGCTGTAAAAGGTAAGAAGGATTCCTTTAAGCGGTGGAAAGCTAGTCTTAGTGAGGTTGATAAAAGGGAACACAGACTATGGCAAATAAAATGCAAGTCTGTGATCAGGCAAGCAAAAAGGGAATATGAGGAGCATATTGCAAAAAACATAAAGACCAACAATAAAACTTTCTTCAAATACATTAGAAGTAGGAAGCCAGCCAGGGAGGCAGTGGGGCCCTTGGATGACCAAGGGGTAAAAGGAGTAGTGAAGGATGATAGGGAAATGGCTGAGAAGCTGAACGCATTTTTTGCCTGTCTTCACTGTGGAAGAGGAGAAGTGTTTGCCCACTCCAGAAGCACCGATTTCGGAAGGGGGTTTGAAAGACCTGAATCAGATTGCGGTGACAAGAGAGGAAGTCCTCCGACTGATGGACAATTTAAAAACTAATAAATCACCAGGCCCGGATGGCATTCATCCGAGAGTTCTGAAAGAACTCAAATGTGAACTTGTGGATGTCCTGACAAAAATATGTAATCTTTCTTTAAAATCTGCCTCCATTCCTGAGGACTGGAAGGTAGCTAATGTCACTCCAATCTTTAAAAAGGGCTCCAGGGGAGATCCGGGAAGTTACAGGCCAGTCAGTCTGACATCGATACCGGGTAAATTGGTGGAAACTGTTATTAAGGAAAGAATTAGTAGGCACATTGATGAACAAAAACTATTGAGGCAGACTCAGCATGGGTTCTGTAAAGGAAGATCTTGTCTCACTAACCTGTTAGTGTTTTTTGAGGGAGTGAACAAACATGTGGACAAGGGGGACCCAATAGATATTATTTACCTTGACTTCCGGAAAGCTTTTGATACAGTTCCTCATCAAAGGCTCCTAAGTAAGCTCAATAGTCATGGGATAAAAGGACAAGTCCTCTTGTGGATCAAAAACTGGCTTATAAATAGGAAACAGAGAGTGAGTATAAATGGGAAACTTTCTCAGTGGAGGGTGGTAAGCAGTGGGGTACCACAGGGATCAGTACTCAGTCCGATGCTTTTTAACTTGTTTATTAACGATTTGGAATTGGGAGTAAGCAGTGATGTGGCTAAATTTGCAGATGACACGAAGTTGTTCAGGGTGGTGAAAACCAGGGAGGATTGTGAGGCACTCCAAAGGGATCTGTTGAGGATGGGTGAGTGGGCGTCAACGTGGCAAATGGGGTTCAATGTGGCCAAGTGCAAAGTGATGCACATTGGAGCCAAAAATCCTAAATATAAATACACATTGATGGGGTCTGATCTGGCAGAGACTGACCAAGAGAGAGATCTTGGAGTCGTAGTGGATAACTCGCTGAAAATGTCTACACAATGTGTAGCTGCAATAAAGAAGGCCAACGCTATGCTGGGGATTATTAGGAAGGGAATTGATAACAAATCAGCCAGTATCATCATGCCCCTGTATAAATCATTGGTGCGACCTCATTTGGAATACTGTGTACAGTTCTGGTCACCACATCTCAAAAAGGATATTATAGCATTGGAAAAAGTGCAGAGAAGGGCAACTAGAATGATAAAAGGGTTGGAACACCTTCCCTATGAAGAAAGGTTAAAATGCTTGGGGCTCTTTAGCTTGGAGAAACGACGGCTGAGGGGTGACATGATCGAGGTTTATAAGATTATGAATGGGATTGAGCAGGTTGAGAAAGAAGTCCTTTTCTCCCTTTCTCACAATACAAGAACTCATGGGCACTCTATGAATTTGCTGAGCAGTCGGGTTAAAACAGATAAAAGGAAATACTTCTTCACCCAAAGAGTGATTAACATATGGAATTCACTGCCACAGGAGGTCGTGGCAGCTGCAAGCATGGACAGTTTCAAGAGGAAATTAGATAAACATATGGAGCAGAAGTCCACCAGTGGCTATTAGCCACAGGGTATGGATGGGAACTCTCAGTCTGGGGCAGGTGATGCACTCTATTCTTGGTGCTGGAGGGGGCAGCAGTGGGAGGGCTTCTGGTGCCCTGGCCCCACTGCTGGACCTCCGGATGGCACCTGGTATATTTTGGCCGCTGTGTGACAGAGTGTTGGACTAGATGGGCCATTGGCCTGATTCAACATTGGCTTCTCTTATGTTATGTTATGTTATGTTCTTATAGTGAACATGTTTTACGGGTGAACATGTCATGGCCAACAACAATGATCACCCATGAGCCGACCTCTGATCTGTATGCTTGTATGCCTGGGTGAAGAAATGTGGTTCACTTTGGAGGTGTGGACTATACAACACCTTTACCTTGCATTTTAAATAGTTTTTCTCTGGACAGAGAAAAGACAGGACTGGGGGGGGGTGTCAATTGGTCTCCAGCCTCATCTATCCAGGCTTCAGAAATGCAAACGGCAGGCCTGGCCAGTGACAATGAAGTGATCAGCTTACATCTTCTGATAAAAAGCTGACACCTAGTGAGGAATAGATATTTGGAAGACATAAGGAGCTAGAAAGTAACTTATTGGTGAGTTTCAGGAAAGTTAATTTGACCCTTAGGTGCTGTGCAGAAAAAGAGATAATAAAGCTCCTTGGCACAGATGGGCGGATCTCTTTTTTGCTGATTCCATCTAGGCAGATGGAGCTGCCTCCTGGACTCATGCGGAAGGTAGACATTGCCATGTGTGGGACTACAGGCCTGAACAAAGACTTCAAAGTAGTGGGAACCTTTAAGAACCTCTGTAATTTCCAAGTTAAGGGTCCTGCCTTAGAATAACATCAGCTAGGGTATGTACAGATTGAGGAACGGAGGAACTGAGTGTTTATACTTTTCCTATGGATCCCTTGCTCAATCTGTTGCTGTTCTGAGAGTATGCATGTGATGGACTTTCATTCCTTTTCCTTGCTTGGATTTTTACACCTGTGTGGTGAGTGAGATGATTCTACAGAGAGCTGGCCTGTAGCTACAGTGGAGCGATTGGGGGGTTCCACCCCCTTCCTTAAATGGTCCCCCCTTCTTAAGGGTGCCCTGCTTCTTCCCAAAAGCATTTAAAGGGATCCTTTAAATGCTTCTGAGAAGAAAGGGGCAGCATACACCCCTCAGGATTTAAAGGGTCCTCCAGGTGATTGGTGGGCCATGTACTCCCCCAAGCAGCGGAAGGGCCCATTAAATCTTGCCAGAGGTGAGGGAGAGGGGCAGGTGCCATCCCCCTTCATTATGGCAGATAATGGCAGCCCCACCATCCCCACCAGAAAAAAAAATGCCCCACAAGCCCCAAAATCCTGGCTACAGGTCTGGCACAGAGTCAGAGACAGTCAGGTCAGGGAGTTATATGATATGAGGAGGGAACTACACCTCCCATAAGGCTGTGCTAAAACACATATAACAATACAGTGTTTATTTATAATCATTGGTTGATCATTGTTTATTTAGGTGATTGGGACTCATGAGAATGTGCATGCAAAAAACACTGATGATTTCACTATACTGTATTGCAAGGGTCCCCGACCTTTTTGAGTCTGTGGGCACCTTTGAAATTTTGACATGCTGTGATGGGTGCAGCCACATAATGGACGCCACAAAATGGATGCCACTGGAGGTAGAGCCGGCCACAGAATGATTGCTGCAGCTTAACTTGAGTCACACAGTGATGATCCTTGTGTTGTGGTGGCAGCTACTTCCAAAGTGACATTAAAAAAAAAATCTGCGCAGGCAATCAAATCTCCAGTAGCCAATCACAAGCCTTGCTGGGCAAAAGCCCCATCTGGTCCCACCCACTTTCTAAAAACTCTTGGTGAGTGCCAGAAAAGGTGTTGGATGTACCATGGTGCCCACTGCAGATCCCCAATGTATTGCTTGAATGCATGAAAAGCAACCAGGTGAACTGGTTCAAAACGGTTCACAAGCAGATGAGCTGATCAATGAAACACAGGCTTCTCTTTTAAAAAAGAAACTCCTGGGCATCTTATTTCACCGGGGGGTGGTATTTAAAGTGCCTTTCCTGCTTATTGCTATGCCATTCATTGTTTTAATTTTGCGTAGAACTGGCCCGAAGAACGTGATTGGAAGATAGGGGATATAGATTTTAGATACAGAACTAATTAATTAATTAATTAACCAGCCCCAGAAAATAAACATGTGTGTTTAACTCTCAGCCCTGCTAATTAAAAAGTCACTCTTGCTGATTAATTGACTGAAGCCATAGTTGATTCATGTGCCCATTAAACTGACTGAAGCGTGCAGCTGTATTAATTTTATTATTGGTCTACTTTAAGCACATTGCTTGTTAAAGCCGCTTTAGTGGCAGCTTATGAAATATCGTGTGTGTGTGTGTGTGTGTGTGTTCATTATCTGGTGCAAAACCGAAACAAGCGACGGGAGGAGATCGACAAAATTAGACGGTAGGGAAACACGCCCCCCCCTCCCCCAACATGTACAAGCAGGCAGATAAAAAAAAATGCTTTAATACCAGGAATTGTACACCATTACAATGAGAAACCCTTTAATTATGTTGTAAAGGTCTGATATCCCAGTGAAATGTCATTTCAAAATAAACTTCTAACAGTTAATTATCAGTGATATTTAACTTGTGGGGAAATTAAATATCACCGCATACCTCTGTGATCATTTTATTGCTTTTATAGACATTTCAATATTTTAATGGTTTCCAAGTAACAATGGGGGAGGAGAGAGAAACGGCTCGCTGTTAAAAAAACAACAACGATCCGAACAGAGGCGCCTAACCTGGCCTCTGGCCTGTTTCTCTGAAGGGGATCTTTGAAGAGAGAGAGAGAGAACAAGAAAGGAAAGCAAAACAGTGCAAAGAGCAATCCCTCGGAGATAGTGAGGAATTTTGTTTGTGTCGTAGGATACCTGGAAAACATATATTAGGGGAGGCACTCGTGGTTCTCCGATAGAAGAAGAAGAAGAAGAAGAAGAAGAAGAAGAAGAAGAAGAAGAAGAAGAAGAAGAAGAAGAAGAAGAAGAAGAAGAAGAAGAAGAAGAAGGAGGAGGAGGAGGAGGAGGAGGAGGAGGAGGAGGAGAGAGGAGGAGGAGGAGGAGGAGGAGGAGTTTGGATTTATACCCCGCCCTTCACTGCCCAAAGGTGTCTCAGAACGGCTTACAAACTCCTTTCCCTTCCCCTCCCCAGAACAGACACCCTGTGGGGTAGGTGGGGCTGAGAGAACTTCTGACAGAAACTGTCCTTGAGAGAACAGCTGTGCCAGAGCTTGTGACTGACCCAAGGTCACATCAGCAGGTGCAAGTGGAGGAATGGGGAATCAAACCAGTTCTCCCAGATAAGAGTCCGCGCACTTAACCACTACACCAAATTGGCTTGTAAACTTTGCATACAAAAGATCCTCGGTTCAAGCCCTAGCTCGGAGATCCTCATAAGAACATAAGAGAAGCCAATGTGGATCAGGACAGTGGCCCATCTAGTCCAACACTCTGTCACGCAGTGGCCAAAAATACCAGGGGCCACCAGGAGGTCCAGCAGTGGGGCCAGGAAACTAGAAGCCCTCCCACTGTTGACCCCACCCCCAGGCACCAAGAATACAGAGCATCATTTGCCCCAGAGATAGGAACATAAGAGAAGCCAATGTTGGATCAGGCCAATGGCCCATCTAGTCCAACACTCTGTCACACAGTGGCCAAAAATACCAGGTGCCATTAGGAGGTCCAGCAGTGGGGCCAGGGCACTAGAAGCTCTCCCATTGTTGCCCCCCCCCAAGCACCAAGAATACAGAGCATCATTTGCCCCAGAGATAGGAACATAAGAGAAGCCAATGTTGGATCAGGCCAATGGCCCATCTAGTCCAACACTCTGTCACACAGTGGCCAAAAATACCAGGTGCCATTAGGAGGTCCAGCAGTGGGGCCAGGACACTAGAAGCCCTCCCACTGCTGCCCCCTCCAGCACCAAGAATAGAGTGCATCACCTGCCCCAGACTGAGAGTTCCCATCTATACCTAGTGGCTAATAGCCACTGATGGACTCCTGCTCAGGGTGGTGCACCAGGGCTCATGGTGCTCCCCAAGTGTTTTCAGGAAGTGGGTGGACCCGGGTGGGGTCCTGCCCAGTTCAGCTTTTGATTTCCCATTTGAGATCTGCTTGAGGTAGCTTCCCTCTTAGGCACACAATGCCTCTTCCTATGGCAGTGCCTGGCAACTGGCATGAGGGTTGGGGAGAGATAGACGAGGGAGGCCATGAAGCCAGCTGTGGTGCCACATCACTTCCACTAAAAAAAACAACAAAGTGACATAGTTAGCTCTGGGAATTGCTGGGAACTATGGTAAAACCACAGATTTTCCAGCAATTCCTAGAGCAACCCTATGTCATCTCCATTTTTTTTAAACTGGAAGTGATGTAGCCCTGCATGTAACACTGTGGGGTTTTGTTTTGTTTTGTTTTTAATCTCCCATGGCTGCTTGGAGAACTGGCAGGCAATGGGACTGGGGGAATGAGACCCCTAGAGGAGATGGCCTAGGAGAGACATAGGGGTCCTAGTGGTGGGCAGTGTTCCCTCTAAGCTGAGTTAGTGTGAGCTGGCTCACAGATTTTTAGCCTCCAGCTCACAGATTCTTGTCTTAGCTCAGGAAGGATGGCCCCAGAGCAGACTAATTTATGTAGCAGTCAAATTGTTTGCTCAGAACTTTAATGCCAGTAGCTCACAAAGTAGAATTTTTGTTCCACAGCTTAGAGGGAACATTGGTGGTGGGTCACATTAAATAACCTTCTCCAGAGGCAATGGTTTCCTTTTCTCCCTGCAGTAAACCTTGCTTGAATCGTGTTGCAAACCCGCAAAAAAAAAAAAAGAAAGCGAAGCCAGTTGACCTTCCCTTTTGAATGGTGTTCTTCCTCTCTCCATTAGGAATGACTGACAGCGCCTTGAATACCGAAACACAACTTATTAAAAACAACCCGGCATGTTAAAAAGAAAATCGATGCCTGAAGAAATCTATGTGTTTTTTTTTTCTTCCTAAAGTACACTTTGAGTGATCAAATAGAAAACAATTTCTGGATTGGCAACCGTCATAATATGAAGGTGGTGGTGGGGAAATCGATCGTGCACACAAACAGGCGCGCTCATGTCGTTTCGTGCACAATGTGCTGTTAGGAAAAAAAGTTCCATCATATTGATGCTTATTGTGGAGGCTTAACCTAGAACTCTGAAATGCTATCAAAAGAGTAGGGGAGGTTTTGAGGATTCATTCAGAATATCACTGGTTACATAATGGCTGCTGTGGAGGAACTTTGGGAATTCACGGTTGCTGGAAACCACAGCCTACGTTCGTCTCAACGGTGCAACTGGGCTCAGACTTTGCTCTATTGCTTCAGACCACCAGAATCTATCTTGTGAGGGTAGGTTAGGCAGAAAGATGATGATCGGCCCAAGGTCACCCAGAAAAACATCATGGCTGTGTGGAGATTTGAAACTGGATGTCCCAGGTTATAGCCTAACGGCTACATCAGGAAATCTTACAATGGGTAATTGCAGCAGAGCATGCAAACCGCGCTGTTGTAATGTGCACATGCGCCATTGGAGGGGGGGTGCTGTCGGTGTCTTGTGTGTGCGCATGCGCCATTTGGCGTTGGTGTGCATCATCCCATGGAAACTTACAACATCCAGAAACCCCAGGACATGGGCGGGCGCCGGATGCCGCGGGATACTGGCGCTCCCGCGATCAGACGCCGGCCTTTGCTCCATGGTTTCCGGAAACTAGTGCTTCTTCCCTGGTAGTTTTTTATTCTGAATCTTCGGAGGGAAGCCACGGGTTGGCCACGGGAGTGCTATGCTTCCCAGATGTGCCTGTATGATCTCACACAGAAACTCCGCAGGGCTCCGTGCCTTCGGTGGGGCAAATGCTCTGTGTGAATGGGGCCATTATGTTTTATATGTATGGTTACACTTGGTTTTAAATGTGTGTGTGTGTGTGTGTGTGTATATATATATATATATATATATATATAGAGAGAGAGAGAGAGAGAGAGAGAGAGAGAGAGAGATCCTTTTTAAGGTATTTTATGCCAATAAAGGTCAACTGAACTGAACTGAGAGGCTTTGAATGTGAGCCAATGGCCCCTTTGAGTTCTGTTTGCCAGCTGTTCCTTGGGCAGGGTGCCCTGTTTTCGGGTGCTGGTTCAGTATGCAAATCAGCTGGAATGACTGCATCCGGGTCTCAAGCTAGGGACGAGGGTGTAGGGGGAGGGGGAAGCGGGAAGAGGAGAATCAGTCCGTTTCCTGTGGAATGCAACGTTGATTCTTTTCCTATCGCCTCCTTTTCTACCGAAGAAGGTTATGTTGTCTGCCGACTGGGGCTGATTGAACCCTCTAATGATGATGCCTTAGCTTCCATGATTAATGAACAAACTGCTGATTTCACCAGGGCTCATAAGACATCAGGCGGTGGTCCCCCCTGGTTATTTAGAAGGCCCGCCTGGCTTCCTTCAGGGACCTCATTATTTTCTATATGGCTTTAAAAAGAAATAAAAAAAGAGTCCTAAAGGACATTTATGTGTCCATAAAGCAGGATAAGTTATCCCCTTGAAAGATCGGGGAGGCTCCAGAGTCATAACCAGAAGATATTCATGTGAAATCCTTACTATTTTAGAACTGTTTGTTAAAAAGGTGGAGGTATGTGTCTTGAATATTAACGATGTACCAATATTAATTACAGATGGGTAATTCTGTTCCTCCGTTAAACATAAGAACATAAGAGAAGCCAGTGTTGGATCAGGCCAGTGGCCCATCCAGTCCAACACTCCGTCACACAGTGGCCAAAACTACCAGGTGCCATCAGGAGGTCCAGCAGTGGGGCCAGGACACTAGAAGCCCTCCCACTGATGATCCCCCCCCCAAGCACATTAAAATGTCAGGGTTAGGAAGGATCCAGTTGGCCAATATATTTAGTTCTAATCATTACAATCAAAAGATTGGATCCTCAGCTGGTGAAAAAATCATGGTGGCTTTAAAAGGCTGCTAAATTGGCGAAATATCTTAGGGTGTTTTTTTTTTTTAAATGCAAATCTTCAGCCTTGCTGAAGAACATTAACATAAGAAGGTTAAGCATCATCGTATCAGTCCAGAAGGTCAGAGTTTTGATTGAGGATTACTGAACTATTCCTGTAATGGATGGGAGGACGTTCAGCAATGGAGGAACTGGAGTTGAATGGCAGATGACCTCCTCTACATGTAGAAAATCTCAGGTTCAATTTCTGGTTTTAAAGGAGGATCAGGTAGCAGGTGATGAGTGGAAAGAGTCTACCTGTGATCTTGGAGAACTTCCACTCGTCAGAAGAGACAATCCGTGCCAGATGGCAGTGTCAAATGTTCAACGGATGATGTTCTCTTTGATCTAGGAATACAAGGATGGAGAAAATCTAAACCGGTTGGATTTCAGTTCATTGTGCATCTTTTGAGAGCACTGGAACTGTACCTGGAAAATACAGAGCAGCCCAGGATCAGGTGGTTTCAGGCAAACTTTGACCTCTGGGATCATTGGATGGAAGACAGGAACCAAATCCACTCTAGAGAGGGAAGAACCCTCATTCCTGGTGATTGTGATGAGATCTAGAGATACAGCATGTTTTGTTATGATTGTGGAACAGTGTTTGAATCCAGTGGCACCGTTAAGACCAATAAAGTTTAATTCTGAGTATAGACTTTTGTGTGCATGCACTCTTCTTCAGATGCATGAAGTGTGCATGCACACAAAGGCTTATACCCAGCATTAAACTTTGTTGGTCTTAAAGGTACCACTAGACTACAACTTTGTTCTATGGCTACCCAACTGAATCTATTGTTATGAATGTGTGCAACATTAGAACTGTTGCAAAATGTGAGCCAATCACCCAGCCTATTTGGTTCACACTGAACAGCTGCAAACACCCACTGAACAGGTTTGCATTGTGTTTTGTTTTTGTTTTTTGTTTTTTTGCAAAACTGTTCATACACAAGAATGCTGCTGACTGGCAAACTGACTGCCAGCCATTAACGTCATTAGGAACTACTTTGACAAATACCAAAGAGAACAGTTTTATTAAAACACAGCATCGCAACTGGTTTATACGGTTCTCAACAGAGTTTGTTGTCTAATTAAACAAAGGCCCGCTGAGCTGAGTAGTTACATGGCAAAAGGCGAGGGAGGGGGTGGAGAAGAAATCAGTTGTGCTGTGCTAGAATGCACATGCACGAAAAGCCAATTGTTCTGCCCTGTGTGGCTAGGAAGGAATACAGTGACGCGATCTGCCGAACAGCCATGAACAGCTCGACGAATCAGTCATCGAAAAACTGGCTCCAGTTTTGTGATCGGTGAACAGGACCTGAGCTGAACTGGCAGGTGTTTGAGCATCCTAAAAAGATCTGACCGATGAGTGAACTGACCTGTTTTCAGTGTCTCTCTCTGTGTGTGGGGATATTTTTATATGATTCCTGCTTCTTGAATGAAGCACAAAAGCCAGAAAGATCCTGAGATTCGGGAGATGGTAATGGAACATCAGCTAAGTGTGTGTAAAATGCTGTCAAGTTGCAGCTGACTTATGGCAACCCCAGCAAAGGGCTTTCAAGGCAAGAGACAATCAGAAGTGGTTTGCCATTGCCTGCTTCTGCATAGTGACCCTGGACTTCCTTGAAGGTCTCCCATCCAAGTACTAACCAGGGCTGATCCTGCTTAGCTTCCGAGATCCAACGACATCAGGCTAGCCTGGGCTATCCAGGTCAGGGTAAACATCAGCTTCCCACTTGTTTGTGGGATGTGTATCTTGTGAATTGGTTGTATTCTTGGTGGATTATAGCCTCACAACAACCCTATAAGGTAGGTTAAGATAGGAGAGAGTGACTGACCCCAAGACTCCCAGCAAGCTTTGTAGCAGAGTAGGGATTGGAACCCATGTCTCCCAGTTCCTACTCCACCACTGCACACAGTAGCTCACCCAGTATGCTTTATGGGAAAGTGAAGATCTGAATCTGCATCTCACTGGTCCGATACTCTAACTACTAGATGTCACTGGCCCTAGACAGTCATTGATTTCCACTGTTTGCTACAGGCACTGAAAAGTATGTTTGTTAGGGGGATTGTGAAACAGGAAAACTATGGAAGCAACACAAAAGAAGGGGCAAAAACTCAACCCAAAACTGGAATTGGGCTCCTAAAAGATTGAGAGTACAAGCATATACAAAAAGGATTAAACAAAGTATATCTTTAATGATACATAGAACCATAGAGTTGGAAGGGGCCATACAGACCATCTAGTCCAACCCCCTGCCCAATGCAGGAACAGCCTAAAGCATCTCCGACAAATATTTGTCCAGCCTCTTCTTGAAGCTGCCAGCAAAGAGGAACTCACTACCTCCCTAGGCAGCTGATTCCACCTCTGAACCACTCTGACCATGAAAAAGTTTTTCCTAATATCCAGTCGATACCTTTCTGCATGAAATTTAAACCCGCTGCTTCAGGTCCTCTCTTCTGCTGCCAACTGGAACAGCTCCTTGCCCTCCTCCAAATGACAGCCTTTCAAATACTTAAAGAGAGCAGTCATGTCCCCCCTCAGTCTCCTCTTCTCCAAGCTTAACATTCCCAAGGCCCTTAGACTTCCTCGTAGGGCTCAGTCTCCAGGCCACCGATCATCCTCGTCGCTCCCTTCTGTTTTTGATCAACTATTGTACAGTGCACTTCAATAGTTCATCAAAAACAAAATAGGACTGTAGGCCTTACAGGTCACAGACTGTGGAGTACACGTCATAAATGATGCAATATCCTATTAGTGGCACTGATTGGAAACAATAGACCAATGAAACTGGAGCTGATACATTTTGGCCACAAAGGCCTTCTTCAGCCGTCTCAGTTTAATACCATATACACTCTATATGAAGGAATCTGTATCACAATTAACATTTTAAGGTCACATGGGTGCATTCCAAAATAATTCTTGTGGCGCAGAGCAACTTCCAGTTTTTAATGAACTTTGTAGGTGCACTGTGTCATTAAAGATACAATTTGTTGAATCCTTTATATATATATACTTGTACCCTCAACGTTTTTGGTATCCAAAAGGAAAACTATATAATACAGAACAATAATTTGCATTTGATTGTCAGATTTTAGAGGTAAGATGAATCCAAAACAAGGACTGTCACCTGTAGAAGAACACAAGAAGAGCCCTGCTGGTCCATCTAGTCCAGCATCCTAAGAACATTAGAAGAGCTCTGCTGGGTCAGACCAGTGGTCCATCTAGTCCAGCATCCTGTCTCACACAGTGGCCAAGCAGTTCCTCTGGAGGGCCAGCAACAGGGCATTGACGCCAAGGTGTTCATAAGATATTAAGAAGAGCCCTGCTGGATCGGACCAGTGATACATCTAGTCCAGCATCCTGTCTCACACGGTGGCCAAGCAGTTCCTCTGGAGGGCCAACAACAGGGCATAGAGGCCGAGGCCTTCATAAGACCATCAGAAGAGCTCTGCTGGATCAGACCAGTGGTCCATCTAGTCCAGCATCCTGTCTCACACAGCAGCTATGTAGGTCCTCTGGAGGGCCAACAATAGGGCATAGAGGCTGAGGCCTTCATAAGACCATCAGAAGAGGCCTGCTGTATCAGACCATCAGAAGAGGCCTTCATAAGACCATCAGAAGAGGCCTGCTGTATCAGTAGTCCATCTAGTCCAGCATCCTGTCTCACACAGTGGCCAACCAGTTCCTCTGGAGGGCCAACAACAAGGCATAAAGGCTGAGGCTATGTAGGTCCTCTGGAGGGCCAACAAGAGGGCACAGAGGCCAAGACCTTCATAAGAACAGAAGAAGACCCCTGCTAGATCAGACCAATGGTCCATCCAGTCCAGCATCTTGTCTCACACAATGGCCAACCAGTTCCTCTGCTACATATCCTGCTACAAATTCTTCCCACAGCATCCCTAGATGCTATAGAAAGCATGGTAACAATGCCAACATCTCACCTCTCAATCATTGCAAGTCAATTTCTCAGAACCCTCCCCACCTCTTTCCCTTACTTCAATAAATCATACGAGCTTTCAGATCGACGACAGCAGGAAAAGATTTGGGGAGTCTCAGAGCAGATTCTGATATCCTGATCCCATTCCTAGTCGGGTTATGGGGGAGGTCCAACTATCACCATTTCGGTTTCCTCCATGACTATAAAATGCTCCGTGAAGAGTGAGCAGGAAATCCAATTTCATAGGACCTCCTTGCATACTCAAATGCGCTCTGTGGCTGTCCCTCGCAGCATTTTCCTTCCATCTGCTCTCACACTCTGAATGCAATCGAGGAGAATAGATTAAAGACAGCTGCCATGGGCAGTGTCCAAATGGGACTGTGGAGCTGGCTTGCTGGGCTTTGGAGCTTTTCCTGGTAGCAAGGGATGGCCCCTGTTCTGAAGATCCTACTGTGGAAAGGGAAAGAGCAGGTGTGTTGCTCACTCCTCCCAAATGAAGACCATTTGGGCTTATTGGCAAGGAGACATCTTCTTGGATGATCATGTCGATCAGATGGTACCCAAATTCACATCATGGAGAAAGCAGGAACAAAGGCTTTCTGGTTACACCAGCTATACACCAATGGTCCTCAACATGGACAACCCAGGACCCACATGAACAGATGAAGCTGCCTTGTACTGAATCAGAACCTTGGACCCTCAAGTTCAGCATTGCCTATGCAGATAGCCAGTGGCTCACCCGGGTTTCAGGTGGAGGTCTTTCATATCACCTCCTACTGACCCTTTTAGCTTGAGATGCAAGGACTGATCTTCTGGGACCTCCTGCATGCCAAGCAGATGTTCTACCTACTGGGCCACAGACCCTCCCCTACTTTGGAGTAGTGTCAGTTTGGTGTACTGGCGTAGTGGTTAAGAGTGGCAGGCTCTAATCTGGAGAACTGTGTTTGATTCCCCACTCTCTTCCAGCCCGATGGGTGACCTTGGGTCTGTCACAGTTCTCTAAAGAGCTCTCTCAGCCCCACCTACCTCACAGGGTGTCTGTTGTGAGAAGGGGAAGGGAAGGAGATTGTAAGCCACTCTGAGACTTGAGTAAAGGGTGGAGTATAAATCCACCTTTTGGATTTCTTCTTCTTCTTCTTCTTCTTCTTCTTCTTCTTCTTCTTCTTCTTCTTCTTCTTCTTCTTCTTCTTCTTCTTCTTCCTCTTCTTCCTCTTCTTCTTCCTCTTCTTCTTCTTCTTCTTCCAGCCCCCAGGTGGCCACATGGAACCCATGGTATTGCAAACATGTTGGGCAAGTAACAGGACATCAGAATCATGTAACAAGAAGAGGAGCTCTGTCTTTGCTTAAAAATGAATCCCTTCCACCAAGTAACCACACCTTGCCATCCTTACATGCTCAAAGAGGGAGACAAGAGGTGTGGCCTCCTGCCTCTCTGGGCATTCACACTCACAACAGGTCTTTCTGAAAAAGCAGTTAAAAGGATGGCTCTGTAGGGACTCATGACACAGGAGATGGGCCTTCACAACTCACTTGAAGGTTCCAATGGCTCTGTAGGGACACATGATGCAGCAGATGGACTTTTACAGCCCACTTGAAGGTCCCAACCAATTGCTGGAACAGCAGTGCTATAAACTGATTAAACCTTTACCTGAAGTCAATGAAATACTTCCAAGGACATCAACTGAAGTTGAGATAGAGCAAGGTCTGAGTCCAGGGGCACCTTAAAGACCAACAAGATCTCCAGAACATAAGCTTTCAAGCATCAAAGCTCCCTTCATCAGATGAAATTAAGATAGCTTTTGTTGATATGCTGATGGAACATCTTTTCTCTGGCACATTTGATGGAAAGTAGAATTCCTTGGGAGGAAAGCAGTGGCAAACCTAAACAGCATGATAAAAGGAAGAGACATCACCCTGCCAACAAAAGTCCGGATGGTCAAAGCAATGGTATTCCCATTAGTAATGTATGGCTGAGAGAGTTGGACTATAAGGAAGGCCGAGCACCGAAGAATAGATTCTTTTGAACTATGGTGCTGGAGAAGACTCTTGAGAGTCCATTGGACTGCAAGGAGATCAAATCATTCAATCCTAAAAGAAATCAACCCTGACTGTTCCCTGGAAGGCCAGATCCTGAAGCTGAAGCTCAAATACTTTGGCCACCCAATGAGAAGGGAGCACTCACTGGAGAAGACCCTGATGCTGGGAAAATTGAAGGTCAAAGAAGAAGGGGATGACAAAGGATGAGATGGTTAGACAGTGTCATCGATGCAACGAACATGAAGTTGAGCAAACTTCAGAGGACAGCGGAAGACAAGAGGGCCTGGTGTGATGTGGTCCATGGGGTCACGGACTGTGCAACTGAAAAACAACAACAACAACAACAGAATTCATCAATGTCCAAATTACAAAGAGCAATGTTATGTTTACCATCCCTTTTCTTTGTTATTTGAGGCTTAAATTCAAATTTTGTCCTTCTGGACCAGACCTAGTTCCACATAGTCCAGACTTTGGTTTCCAACAGTGGCCAGCTCCATGCCTCTGGAAGCTCACAGGGGAGCCATGAATGTGACGATCAACCACTGTTGCTTCTGCCTCAAATGACCTTGGACTGCTCCAGAATATTAGTTCTTCTATTGGCAGGAGGTGAATCCATGGCTGTAACTTTGGGTCACTGTTCCCTTGGTGGTGGAAAATCCCATCAAGCAGCTGACTTATGGAGACCCTGTAGGGTTTTCAAGGCAAGAGATGAACACAGGTGGTTCACCATTTCCTTGCTCTGTGTAGCAACCCTGAACTTCCTTGGTGGTTTCCCATCCAAATCCTAACCAGGGTTGACCCTGCTTAGCTTCTGAGATCTGATGAGATCAAGCTAGCCTGGGCTCTCCAGGTCATGGTGGGCAGCAAATAGAAGAAGAAGACGACGAGGAGGAAGAGGAGGATGAGGAGGAGATTGGATTTATACCTTGCCCTTCACTCGGAGTCTCAGAGCAGCTTACAAACTCCTTTCCCTTCCCCCTCCCCACAACAGAAGGTAGGTGGGGCTGAGAGAGCTCTCATCTGATCATTCCATACCCTGCAGTTATGGAACATACAGTTGTCATTGGCTCTTGCTGGTCTCCCATCCAAGTTTTACAATACAGGACTTGTCTGGTTAGGGGCTGTGGTGGCTCAGTGGTTAAGACGCTGAACTGCAGGCCAGAAGGTCGGTAGTTCGGCAGTTCAAGACGTGAGTGCCGCGTGATGGAGTGAGCTCCCGTCTCTGGCCCCAGCTCCTGCCAACCTAGCAGCTTGAAAGCAAGAAATTGCAAGTAGATAAATAGGTACCACTTCTGTGAGAAGGTAACAGCGTTCTGTGCACATAGGTGGCCAGTCATGCTGGCCACATGACCATGGAAACATCTTCAGACAGCGCTGGTTCTTCGGTTTGGAAACGGAGATGAGCACCGCACCCCTAGAGTCGGATTCGACTGGCTTTCGAGCAAGGAAAACCTTTACCTTTACCTTTACTTGTCTGGTTGCAGGAGAGAGCCAGTCATCTCTGCCACTTTTGAAAAGTTATGAATACTTCTTTGAACTCTGCCGAGCAATCTCTTCCTACTTCTCCCACGACAGCAGAGGTTGATCCCTGGGTTTGAACTGTCCAGGTCTTACCAAGAACAAGCTTAGAGAGAGCTACCTGCATAGCCTTGTTCAGCAATTATATATATCTTCTAAAGCCGTAATGATGTTACCCTGAAGTAAGGCACGGGTAGAAAAATACCAGCTCATTATGCCAATCAATTTTATTCACCCACCTTGAATGCAACATTCAAGTCTGATCATTCCCTTTTCAAAAATATAAGCACCGGGAATACGAAAGGTGCCCAGCGAAGGGCACCGAGAGATGATTACCAGCATGAGGAAGCCTCCATCGCCAAGAGATTAAAAATGCTATGATTGATTATTTAGCTTGAAGAGAAGTCTAATGAGCAAGATGATAGGGAAAAGGTATATCCGATAATTAATAGTTCAGGGAACATTATCTCCACACTTGCTTGTACACTACCCTTTGTCCCTATTCTGATTTCAGGATTTTTTTTTTTAAACGGCTGGAGAGGTAGGAACGGAGACTGAAGTTATATAACTCAGTGGGTGTAGAAAGCAGTGCGTGGCTTGAGTCTTTATGTCAGCCTGGCCAAAATGCCCATCGTTAATGATCGCTGGAAAAATGTGGAAGAAAGGACTTGTATGGTTCAACAGATGCCTGGGTAGACGAGCTGGATGATTCAAGCAAAGAGATACTTTGCAGCATGAAAACATAAGAACATAAGAGAAGCCAATGTTGAATCAGGCCAATGGCCCATCTAGTCCAACACTCTGTCACACAGTGGCCAAAAATACCAGGTGCCATCAGGAGGTCCAGCAGTGGGGCCAGGACACTAGAAGCCCTCCCACTGGTTTCCCCCCTCCAAGCACCAAGAATACAGAGCTTCACTTGCCCCAGACATAAGAACATAAGAGAAACCCATGTTGGATGGGTTTGAAGAAGTTGAAGAAGTAACAGCAATAGTAGCCTAGCAGAACAGAATCAAAGTCCCAGAGAATCTCTCCTGTAGAAACGGAAGGTGAGGGCATTTTTGTAAGCCCAGCAGAACAGTACCACTGTGGCAGTGCAAACCCAACAGGACTAAGGTCAAACCATAGAATCTCTGCAGTAGAAACTGCAGAGGGGGGCATTTTTGCAAGCCCAGCAAAACTAGTACAATGTACAGAGTGCCCAGCAGAACCCAGTGCCACTGGCATTGCAAGCTTAAAAGGACTGATCTCAAAGCACAAATGCAAGCAAGGGGGTGGGATTTTGCAAGCTCTGTGTGGGAAAGGAACCCTGGCAAAAAGAGGGGACCCTCTTGAAACTGACATGACTAGACAATGATGTTTCCAAGGCCAAAGAATCCCACCCCCTGTGATGCTTTGAAGTTTGGTGAACAGATTGTTTGAGTGGAGACAGTCTGTCTGGAATTGTATCCATTCACAAACCAGCACAAACCTCCATGAACAGCTTGAAAGTTTGTGGAAAGTTTGTGCCAGTTGACTTGGCATGAACTTCAGTTTGCGAACCACAAACTGGCCAAAATTCATCATGAACTTTCATTTGTCATCTGCTTCGTGCCCATCCCTGGTGTGGTATCAAGTGAAGAAAGATCATGCATGTAGTCAGTGGTGATCAGCTGACAAGCAGGGAATCTTTGGGGGGGGGGTTGGGGGGATGATCTGAGGAGGTTCTTGGTAGTCCTGATTGCACACCTGAGAAGGATCTCTTTCTTTGGGTGTCAAGCCATTCATTGTCAATGTTCAAGAACAGGTTTCACCAGGCATTGTACTCTAAAGCACTATCAGTACAAATAACATTTCTTTTTCCCAAAAAGATCTTACTACAGACTGGATCCTATGGTTCCCTGAAGACACATGAAGACTCATGAAACTACCTTACACTGAATTATATCATATGTCCATCAAGGTCAATTCTGTCGACTCAGACCAGCAGCGGCTCCCCAGGGTCTCAGTTGGAGGTCTTTCACATCACCTGTTCCTGCTCTTTTTAACTGGAGATGCTGGGGACCGAACCTGGGATCTTCTGCCTGCAAAGCAGATGCTCTTCCACTGAGCCACTGACTCATAGCCCTCTCCCTTTGCCAAGCTTCTTTTTTAGAGTTGGCTGAGGAGACTTGCTGTGCTGTAACAGACCAATGGACTAGGCCAGGAGTGGCCAAACTGTGGCTCAGGAACCACATGTGGCTCTTCCACACATATTGTGTGGCTCCCGGCAGGGTGACTGGGGAAGCAAAGGGGAGGCATGCCTCCCTGATTGGTCTTCCCTTCCCTAGCCAGTGTTCCTGTCAGGCTCAGGTTGATTGCCCATCCGTACCTGTGGTATTACTGTCTGAGAATCCCTAATGTATCTTTCCCTTGCTTTGACTTAGCTCATCCTTTTTCTCCTTAGAGTGTATTTCACAGGCCTTATCATCTACCCTCACCTGCCACTGCTTTCCGAAGGGGAGGGGAGTGAGACGGTGTTTGTAAGAGTAGAATGCTTGCTGCTGTAATTCGTCCAAAAGGTCCCGATGAGACATCTTTTCACATGGGAAGTTGTCCTTGGAGAAAAGACTTTGACTAGCTAGAGGTGGATCACATATTTCTCATGGTCTGCATAGATTGCTGACGTGTACGATTGGAGTGTGTGACTACATGCGCCTTTCCCGCCTTCCTGCCTCAGTTCTGACAAAAGTATTCATTCCCTGAACATCTCATATCTGCTAATAAAACTTTCAACCAAGAAAGTGTGTGAAGAGTGACCTGACAGGGACTCTGACAGTTCCCCTCTCTGGGTAAGCTTGAGGTGAGGTGGGGGAGCAGAGAAAGAAAGCAACTTTAACTTTAAATGCATTCTCAAAGCCACCCCCCCCCGCTGGCTGGCCTGGAGAAGGCATTTGCCTCTTTAAATACCTTCTCCAAGCCAAGCTAACTGGTGTGGGGAGGCTTGGAGGATGCATTTAAAGTTAAAGTTGCTTTCTTTCCACCTCTCCTGCCCTCCCTCCATCTATTTGCTTCCTTTGTTTCTCTCTCTCTCTCTTTTTTTTCCCTCTTTTCTTTCCACCTCTTTCTCTCAGACAAATATCATTAGCAAACAAATAAATATCATTGGACAAATAAATATCATGATCAGTATCTGTTTTTACCCCTTTTTGTTTTTATTTTGGGCAGTCTTGTTTAACATGAATAAAAAAGCAAATCTGCACGTTTTCCAATAAAAGACGTGTGTGTGATATTCATGCCATGCAGCTCATAAACTTCTGATGTTCATTCTATGTGGCTATTATGCTAAGTAAGTTTGGCCACCCCTGGACTAGGCCTTGCCTGCTCAACACTCCAGAAGCCTCTGGGGTCCAGTACACCAACAAGCCACAAGTGTACCCATTCCTTAGTACATTGGAGACCTTTGAACTAGGGTTGCCAGCTCTGGGTTGGGGAATTCCTGAAGATTTTGTGGGTGGATCCTGTGGAGTATTTGGAACCTGTAGCTTTGGAGAGAGAAGTGGGTGGAGCCTGTGGCTTTGGAGAGAGAAGTGGGTGGAGCCTGTAGCTTTGGAGAGAAAAGTGTGTGGAGCCTGTGGCTTTGGAGAGAGAAGTGTGTGGAGCCTGTGGCTTTGGAGAGAGAAGTGGGTGGAGCCTGTGGCTTTGGAGAGAAAAGTGTGTGGAGCCTGTGACTTTGGAGAGAGAAGTGGGTGGAGCCTGTGGCTTTGGAGAGAGAAGTGGGTGGAGCCTGTAGCTTTGGAGAGAAAAGTGGGTGGAGCCTGTGGCTTTGGAGAGAGAAGTGGGTGGAGCCTGTGGCTCTGGAGAGAGAAGGGACCTCAGTGGAGTATAATGTCACAAAACCCATCCTCCAAAGCAGCCATTTTATCCTGGGGAACTGACCTCTGGAAGCTTGAGATGGGTGTAATTCTGAGAGATCTCCGGGCACCAACTGAAGGATGGCAGCTCTACTTGAAACACATAAGTCAAGGCCTGTTAGCCTAGAGAAGGGGTGTCAAATATGCAGCCCGGGAGCCAGATCAGGTTCCCAGGGACTTCTATCAAGCCCACAGTAGAACTGGCTGTCTTCTTCCAGTTCTGCTGCTGCTGCATCATTGTAGGTTTGCAGTTTACAGATACACACCTGAACAGCATACTCAAGGGCTGAGTTCAGACTGGCAGGTTGACAGGGGAATGAGTAGTGGCAAAAAGCCCCCGGAACAAACTATTCCGGGTTTTCCTGGTCACACTGCGCCGACTGATGTGGGAGCATATTGGAGGATGGAGGCATGAGGGAGTGTTCACACTGTTGGCCCAACATGGCAACGGCTGATACACAGATACTAATCTGGAGATATGCGCTTATGCGCATGAGTGCATATGCGTATGAGCACACAATCAAAATTGTGGATTTTAGCATTCACACTGTGTTGGTGTGGGATATACATGGGATAAACACACTTTCCAGGGTTTGATACCACTTTTAACAGGTATCTTTTAAACTCAGGAATGAAGCATTACAAGATGGGTAGAGTACGCCTGGGGAATGCTGGACAGATGTTCCTGTGTGAATGCCCCCTTTAATCTGGTCATGAAATGTTGCTGAAATGCGCCTATCTCAGGGCAAACTGCCAGTCTGAACTCAGCCAGGATTGCAACAGCACTGACATTTTGATGCAATAATTCAGAGCAAGAGGTGTCAGTTATCAGACACTGTTAAATAAACAAAATATTGCAGAGAGTGCTAATGTTTTAAGCATGTTTTTATTTTAAGTAAAAAAAAAATTGTGTTTGTGTCCTTTATAACGTTTATATCTCTGCTACCTGGCATTACATTTTATGACACACGTGGCCTGGCCCAACAAGGTCACATTTATATCAGATCCAGCCCTCATAACAAATGAGTTCAACACCCCTGGCTTAGAGCTTGGTTTGCGCAGTAGAAGGGAGGTGGTGCTGCTTATGGTTGTATTGAACTGAGGGTATATTTTGTTTTGCTGTTTTCATTTCTTCAAGGATCAGCAATTGACATATTGTTATAGCATTAGAACGTTACAACAATCTGTCTATCAGGTCTTCTGAATTCCCAGCTTTCATTAAAAAAAAAAAATCTGCCCCTTCTTGTTGTTGCAACAGTAGCGGAAAGATGATGATGGGGAAAACAAACGGGATTGCAGAGGCACCATGGTGCTATGCTGAAATGGGAAATAAACCCACTACCCAATAATATAGCATCCAGATCAGAGCAAACAATCCACATGTAAGACACCTTTATTTAGTTGTCTTGGCTCATAGCCCCTGAGAGACCTGCCCACCATGAATTTGTCTGTTTTCTTTTTTTAAAAAAAAAATAATAATTTTATTAAGATGCTTCAACAGGTAACAATAACAGCAAAAACTGTGTAACCAACATTTGAGCCACAAAAAGAGTAAAATGCAACAAGAACATTAAAGAACGTTCAGCCATACAAAACTCTCAAGCATAAGAACATAAGAACATATGAGAAGCCAATGTTGAATCAGGCCAATGGCCCATCTAGTCCAACACTCTGTCACACAGTGGCCAAAAATACCAGGTGCCGTCAGGAGGTCCAGCAGTGGGGCCAGGACACCAGAAGCCCTCCCACTGCTGCCCCCTCCAGGACCAAGAATAGAGTGCATCACCTGCCCCAGACTGAGAGTTCCTATCTATACCTTGTGGCTAATAGCCACTGATGGACTTCTGCTCCATATGTTTATCTAATTCCCTCTTGAAACTGTCCATGCTTGTAGCTGCCACCACCTCTTCTATGCACCACAATCATGTAATCAAACTAAGCACACTAGGGAAATATTTGTAACTACAATGAATCCTGTTCACTATAAGAGGCCCAAACAACCCTGTGAACCAAATTTAGTTCAGAAGCGTATCCAAGGAAGGTAAGAAGAGTTAGCTGGAAGTACATTCTTGTCCATCATATACAGAATTATATGGAACCAAATGGATTCTAAGCACGAGGATGCCGAGGATGAATCTCTACTAGAAGGCTGAGCAATATTTGTGATTTTCTCTAGAATGAATTGGTCCCAAATTTTATTGTGCCAAACCTGTAGAATTGGCGAGGTGACCGATTTCCAAACCGATGCTACTGTTGTTCTTGCCACAGCTAGTAAAATCGAGACGAGTATTTTAAGGGCTGCTGTTCCAGCCGTTGGATCCATAAAATTAAGAAGAGCCATTTCAGGACTGATGGGCAGGCTAAGCAGAGTAATCTGTTTTCTTTTTTAACACCGTCTCGTGTATCATCCAGTCAGGAGGCAACACGTTCCACATGTTAAATCTTCATTGGATCAAGAAGCGTTTCCTGTTGCCTGACTTGAATATTTCCAGTTCCTCAAGTGCTTCTCCGTTCTGGTATGTGTGGCTAAAAGTGCCATCAAGTCACTGTTGAATTACAGTGACCCCAGAAGGTTCTCAAGATACAAGACAGAAGACCGGAGCTTGCACAGGGGCAAGCGCAGGCTTTTGCCCGCCCCCCACACATCCTCGAATGAAATCACAGGTAGCGGTGGAGCCTATCAGGATCCAGCGCAGGAGCGCTGGCCAATCAGAAGTGACTGGCTGGACGGAGTAGGGGGCAGCAGCCATGCAGTGGCCGTTCCAACCAAGGAAGAGCTCTGTGTGAGACCTATGTGCTGAGCTCTGTGCGGGACCTGTGCGGCTGGAGTTGCTTTCTCGATCAAAGGAACAAGGTTGGAGGGCTGTGCAGGCTGTGATAGGTGGGGTACGGAAGGAATTCTGAACCAGGCTCTGATCTGGGGTGGGTTTGCCCTAAGGAAGCCAGCTTTGCAGGCATAAGGTAACCCGTGCTTATTTTGATATAATTGAGGCAGATCAGCTTATGCATAAATAAATACCCAGTTTAATGCATTACTTGTGTGTGTGTTTCATTCGAGGAGTGGGCAGGCAAAGGGGTTGTTTGCCATTACCTCCCTCTGGGTAGCAGTCCTGGATTTCCTTGGTCTCCCATCCAAGTACTAACCTGGACTGACCCTGCTTAGCTTCTGAAATCTGACAAGATCAAGCTAACCTGGGCCATCCAGGCCAGGGTGTTCTGGTGTTAAGGGAGAACATTTATTTGATATCATGGATACCTTATAAGCTTCATTTATGTCCCCTTTAGATATTTCTATTTCCTTGTAGCAATGAGGCCTCAACAGGAAGAGTCATGGTTTTCCCCACACTATGTTAGTCTCTACAAATTCTTTTTGTCCCATCAGAACAACATTCCCTCTTCTCTCTTCCATCAGTGGAGCTGCATTGAAGCAAAAGCGATTTGAGGACAATTCACCTTTTTGCCTTCCTTCTGCAGACCACAGTCTGTGGAGCTGCTTGCCGGGTGGATCCTGTGATCCCAGGAATGACTTTTCCTGGGTTTTAAAGGAACTGTGGGAGCATGGAGGAGAATAATGCATGGAAATCAGTATTAGGGATTGGTGCAAACTGCATTTTTTTGTGGTTCACTTCAGTTCATGGTGTGTGGCTGAACCACGAACCGTACCACGAGCCAATATGAACGGGAGATTGGTTTATGAACCAAACTGTTTCATAGCAGTTCATGACCCCTGTTTTCTGCCTCCCACTGTTTTTTGGGGGAGGAGCAGAAAGCAGGGGGTTAAATGGCTTGGAGCCATTTAAACCCCTGCTTTTTGCTCCCTGCCATTCCGCTGTTTTTTTGTGAAGAGAGGAAATCGGAGGTTTAAATGGCTCCAACCCATTTAACCGCCTGTTTTCTGCTTTTCATGAACTGTCACAAATCACCACCAACTGCATTAACATTTGTGGAAGTTCATGGCGGCTCTTCAATTCACAAACTTCAGTTTACAAACCATGAACCAGCCAACATTCATAACAAACTAACATTCACGAACCAATTCATGCCCATCCCTAATCAGCATTCTGTTGATGCTTCCTAGGATACAATCCAGCGTCTCAACACTGTTAAAATATTCCCCCAAATTTGTAGGGTTGCCAAACTTCTCATGGAGATCTTCTGGAAGTACAGATAACCCCCCAACTACAGAGATCAGTTCCCTTGATGAAAGTGACTGCTTTCGAGGGTGGACTTTATGGTATTATACACCACTGAGCTCCCATCCCTTCCCAAAACTTACCCTCCCAGGCTCCCATCCCCAAATACCCATGAATTTTCCAACCTGGGGCTGGCAACCCTACTGTGTGTAATTTTCAGAAGCCCCGCAAATGATAAAGTAAGAGAGAGAGAGATGGCAATGTGAACAGCAGATTAGGCAACTAAAGTGTTAAACGAGGGGGTGTTTTTATCTTTAACTTCTAAATCTGGTCGTTTATCCGTGATATTAAATGGCACCTAATGGAGCGCTTTGCAATACAGCAACCGGCTTTTTTTTTTCCAGAGCCACAATTCACCGTTGTGTCTTGTCGAGCCAAAGCACTCTCTGTGATATCCCTAACCCCCTGTGCATAATTTATAGCCGGCTTCAGAAAGAAGCGGGGAGTGCATTTGAGCGAGCAAGACGCAGTTGCAGTCTGGTGGGGCCATAACTCTTTTGGTGACTGCCACATTAGAGTCGGGGAAAGATTGCTTCTGCTTTTATTAAATAAAGCCCACTGTTGATTTGGCCAAGACCGAGTGATCGGTCTTCTTGTGGCTAACAGATGTTTCCCCTTTGCCCAGATTGGATTGCTACATTCAGCTACATGTGTCTTTAATGCGGCAGAAGGGATCGAGCATTTAGACGGACCGGTGCAGATGTAATGGAAAAGATGCATGGCTATCTAGAGGCCAACGTTCGGGGAATGTAGGGTAGCCAGTCACCAGTTGAAGAAGAAGAGCATGCTTGGGGAAACGACGGCTGAGGGGTGACATGATCAAGGTTTATATTATGCATGGGTTTGCATAATATAAGGTTTGAAGATTTGCTTCTATTTGTCCCATTGGGTTTTATACTGTTTTAATGTGTTTTAAAGCCAGCATGCATGCCCTGTTGTGAGCCGCCCTGAGCCTTTGGGGAGGGCGGGATATAAATCCAAATAATAAATAAATAAATAATAAATAAATGGGATAGAACAGGTAGAGAAAGAGTTTCTCCCTTTCTCATAATACAAGAACTTGTGGGCAGTCCATGAAATTGTTGAGCGGTCGGGTTAGAACAGATAAAAGGAAGTACTTCTTCACCCAAAGAGTGATTAACACATGGAATTCACTGCCACAGGAGGTGGTGGCAGCTGCAAGCATGGACGGCTTCAAGAGGGAATTGGATAAACATATGGAGCAGAGGTCCATCAATGGCTATTTGCCACAAGGTATAGATAGGGACTCTGGGGCAAGTGAGGCTCTGTATTCTTGGTGCTTGGGGGGGGATCAACAGTGGGAGGGCTTCTAGTGTCTTGGCCCGGCTGCTGGACCTCGTGATGGCACCTGGTATTTTTGGCCGCTGTGTGACAGAGTGTTGGACTGGATGTACCATTGGCCTGATCCAACATTGGCTTCTCTTATGTTCTTACGTTTTTTTAAACCCCGCTTTCCTCTACCTTAAGGAATCTCAGTGGATTACAATCACTTTTCCCTTCCTCTCCCCACAACAAGCCAATTGTGAGGTAGGTGGAGCTGAGTGAGTTCTGAGAGACCTAGCTGAAGGTCATCCAGCCGGCTTAATGGAGAGGAGTGGGGAATCAAACCCGGTTCTCCAGGTTAGAGCCCACTGTTCTTAACCACTACGCCATGCTGGCTCTTCACATTCCTCCACATTCAGAGGCAGTAAACCTCTGTATACCAGTGCCAGGAGGGAACGTCAGGGTGGACCTCAGACCTGGTTCACCAGATTAGTCGTCTCTCTTCAGCTGGTACCTGAAGATCTTCCACAACTGATTTCCAGTGTCCCTGGAGAAAATGGCTGCTTTGGAGGGTAGACTCTATGGCCTTATACCTCTCTGAGGTCCTTTCCCTTCCTTGACCACGCTATCCCCAAGGCTTTACGGCAAAGCTCCAGGAATTTCCCAAATGGGAGTTGACATCCCTATAGGACAATAATCCATCTTTTCTTGTATTTTAACTAGGGGAGGGTGAGTTAAGTTTGCTTAGTTTGGTGTAGTGGTTAAGTGTGCAGACTCTAGTCTGCAAGAACCGGGTTTGATTCCCCATTCCTCCACATGCAGCTGTTGGATGATCTTGAGCAAGCCACAGTTCTGACAAGAGCTGTCCTTGAGAGGGTAGTTCTTGAAAGAGCTCTCTCAGCCCCACCTACCTCACAGGGTGTCTGTTGTGGGGAGGGGAAGGGAAAGGAGTTTGTAAGCCGCTCTGAGACTCCGAGTGAAGGGTGGGATGTAAATCCAATCTCTTCTTCTTATGTTTATGCTTATATTACTCTCCAAATATCTGGCTCACTGAGTCCAGAATTGTCCAGAGAGCTCCATGGCTGCCCCCGGCCCCCCAAACCCCATGCCAGGGATCCCTCACTCCCAGGATCCACTGCCTGCTTCCTGATCTCGTCGGATGCTAAGCAGGATAGGCCCTCATTAGTATTCGGATGGGCGACCATCAAGGAAGTCTAGGGTTGCGAGGCAGAGGCAGGCAATGGCAAGCCACCTATGAATATCTCTTGCCTTGAAAACCCCATGCAGAGTCACCATGTGTGGGCTTTGACTTGGCAACCCTTTACGCACACTGAGTTTCTGCGACCCTAATTCTCTGATGCCGCTTATTGGATGTTCAGTCTCGTTGACTGCATTGACTTACCCTGCGTACTCAGCCTTGAGTCGCAGGGAGAAAGGCTGACTATAAATAATGTGAATAAATGAAGAAGAAGAAGAAGAGATTGGACTTATACCCCGCCCTTCACTGCCCAAAGGCGTCTCAGAGTGGCTTACAAACTCCTCTCCCTTCCCCTCCCCACAACAGACACCCTGTGAGGTAGGTGGGGCTGAGAGAACTTCTGACAGTTCTGAAGAAGTGGTTGAGATCGAATTTGGACCGGGGATACCTCCAATCACGGCTCAGTCTTCGTCATCATTCTGTGCTTTGTCGATTACTCCAAGCGATGGCCGCTTGTGAAATGGGATACCACAGAAAGCCAGAATGATGTAGTGGTTAAAGTGTTGGATTAGGACCGGGAAAATCTAGGTTCAAATCTCCGTTTGCGCTATGGAAGCTTGCAGGGGACCTTTATTTATTTCAATTTATGATATGCCCTTCTGTCATGAGCATGGATAAGGATGAGCTGACAGAGCCTGCAGAAACTGCAGCTGGCCCCTCTGAAGCAGCAGAGGAGGAGAGCTGGCAGTTGCCTGTAACAGCAGTCTTCACACCTGGCCCAGATAAGGGGGAAGAACCGCAAGCTGAAAGTCCTCCTGACTCACCCCCACGTGTGATTCGTTTAAGGGAGCAACTCCGGCAAAACTTAGCAGCCAGGCAAAGAGAGGCCAGGCTACAAGGGAGGCGCTTGGCCAGCCCAGAGTTCTAACAGGAGCCTGGGCAACTGTGCACCTGGCTAATTGGTAGCAGCATTTAACTCCACACTCTGGGCAGCACTCTTCCGTGGAAGCAACGAGTCAGCTTCGTGCTGCTAGTATCCACTCCAGCTTGGCTCTTGCGCCTAGACCTTCGAACTCTCTGGCTTTGGACTTGGCTCTGTGTTCCTGGCTCCTGACCCTGGCTTGGCTTGGCTTTGGGACTACGCTTTTGGTTAGTGATTTTGGACTTGGCTCTGAGTTCCTGGCTCCTGACCCTGGCTTGGCTTTTTGGACTATGCTTCTAGTTAGTGATTTTGGCACCCCAGCCCATGACACCTCCCCACAAGCGAGATCAGGGCGGATCACGACATAGGTTCTGAAACAAATCAAACACAACATCGATAAGTATTTAAAACCGTTTGAAACCACATAATTTAAAAACAGGCTGCACTATCTGTTTATATGCATCGTTTCCGAGCTGGTGCCACGGGGGCTCTGAGGTTTTCTTGATCGGGGCTGTGCAGAGATGGTGAACTTCAGCAGGGGTGGCCGGGTTTTTACTGGACACCCACCGCCTCAACCGAAGGCCCGGCAGGACAGCTCCATTTGGCAAGCCCTGTAGAATGGTAATAAGCCTGACCTACCTCCCAGGGTTGTTGTGAGGATAAAATGGAGGAGAAGAGAAAGATGGAAGCAGGTTTGAGTCCCAATTGGAGTGAAAGGTCGGATATAAATAGGGTTGCCTGGTCTTACCTGGCTGCCGGGGGGGGGAGGGTGTCGCTCTTCTCTATGGTAACCATAGAGTTTTTTCTCAAATGCTAGAATGCCCCCCCCACAACATGTCCTGCACAATGACGTCACCTCCAGGCACATTGGCCTGGCATGTTGGCGCAGATGGGGCTCTTTCGAGTGAGGTTCCCCCTGTTGGCCAGCTCGGTGGTGGTGGACTGGGCCCCCCAAATGTGGGTAAACCCCCACCCCTGTCAGGAGAACGGCAACCCTAGATATAAATACATCTCAACTGAGAAAGTCTGAAACTGATCATAGGTCATTCTTCCCTGGATGTTTTACGATTTTAATACCAGATGAAATCCCCCGCTATCTGTGTTATCTCAATTAAATAAAAAATACCAGCAAATGTAACACTGTTTCCCCCCACGTGGAGGAGAAATTCACTGGTTGCTTGATCCTTCATCTCTCCTTATTGACAAATAAGACAGGCTGATTCAAACTGGGAAGTTAATCAGGGGTGGCAGCTCTGAACAGCTCGACGAAAGGGGGGAAAAACACACACCTTTGTTTAAAAATCAAATTAAAATGAACCGGGGAACCCCGGGGAATTGACACAAAGCAGATTACAGGGAAATTGAGAAAGTTATTTTATTACATTTATAAGAGACCAAATCCGAGGCGGGGGGGAGAACTGCTCATCTTGCAAGAATCTCACTTTTCCCGAAGCACGAAAACCCCTAGCAATATTAGAGCAATTAAGATTCAAATAAAACTGGGAGGCAAACCGAGGCAGTTTATACCTCGATCTCTTCTTCTCTCCCCTCGCCTTGCGAGACGTGGGTGCACAGACCTTAATACAAGGCATTTCTTCCTGGCAAGGCAATTAAAAGGGTAATATGGATTCAAAATGCTTAGAATTAAATCAGAAGTGAAACAGCATTTTCATTATCATCCACATTAAGGATTGGATTATTATTTAAATTAGCCTGAGTGCTGTTTTTGGACGACTCCCCCGCCTCACCTGCTCTAGTCTCTAAACCGCTTTTGATTGAGTTCTGACATCGGAGAGAATCTCTTTCACGACACTGAACAAAGAGAGGGTGTGTAATGATGAAGGGCACCGGGAAGGCTGCGGGAATGTGTCAATGAAAAGAGAGAGCGAGAGCTGATGTATTGGGGGTGGTTTGGGTGGGGAGGATGATACTTGGGGCTGCCGAACTTCAGGAACAAAACCAAAGAGCAGCGCAGAAGTATGCGAAACAAAGGAAATAATCTCAGGGGCGGTGCTCATCTCCGTTTCCAAGCCAAAGAGCCAGCGCTGTCCGAAGATGTTTCTGTGGTCATGTGGCTATCATGACTAAATGCCAAGGCACATAGAACACTGTTACCTTCCCACCGAAGTGGTACCTATTTATAGAACCATAGGATCATAGAATGTTAGAGTTGGAAGGCACCTTGCAGGTCATCTAGTCCAACCCTCTGCACTCTGCAGGACCACAGCCAAAAGATAGCCCTACATACCTACAACATACCTGAAAGATGGTCGTCCAGTCTCCGCTTGAAAACATCCAGCGAAGGAGCATCCACCACCTCCTGAGGCAGTCTGTTCCACTGCTCAACCACTCTCACAGTGAGGAAGTTTCTTCTGATATTTAGCCGGTATCGACTCCTTGTAATTTCCACCCATTGGATCTACTCTCACAATCCAGAGCAAGAGAGAATAAATCTACTCCATCTTCTACATGGCACCCCTTCAAATACTTGAAGACTGCAATCATGTCCCCTCTAAGCCTTCTCTTTCCCAGGCTAAACATACCCAACTCGTTCAGCCTTTCCTCATAAGACTTGGATCCCAGCCCCCTCACCATCCTGGTTGCCCTCTTCTGGACACGCTCGAGCTTGTCAACATCCTTCCTAAAGTGTGGTGCCCAGAACTGGACACAGGACTCCAGGTGAGGCCTGACCATAGCAGAATAGAGCGGGACTACCACCTCCCGTGATCTGGACACAATGCTTCTGTTAATGCATCCTAAGATTGCGTTAGCTTTCTTCACAGCCACATTGCACTGCAGGCTCTATCTACTTGCAATTTCTTGCTTTCGGACTGCTAGGCTGGCAGGAGCTGGGCCCAAAGACGGGAGCTCATTCCGTCACGTGGCACTCGGGTCTTGAACTGCTGAGCTACCGACCTTCTGGTCTGCAGCTCAGCATCTTCACCTCTGAGCCACCGTGGCTCTGTCCTCAAAAATAAACAACCCCAAATCTTAAACAATTGTATCAAAATGTAAGAAGGATATAATAAAGAGGACACAGTCTGATATAATACAAATATAACGCAATTAAATACAACAAGGTGTGTTTTACATACCACAGGACAGAGATATATTTAAACTTTATCAACTCATACACCAGAAACTCCGATAATATGGAACACAATCTCCGAGTTTTAATAGTCCTAGAGGAATCCAAGGATTCACTGGAGCCTGGTAGATGAACTAACATGGGTTCCTCCGATACTCTTTTTTACATGTAAGCTAGCTGATAATAAGCCATGTTTTGCCAAGGGCTTCTTCACAAAGATGGAATTCAAGACTTCTGCTCCAAAGGGGAAAAATTTCACCAACATATTGTTTCCTTGCACAAAGTTGCTGCCAATATCAAGTCAAAGTCCAAACTTGTCACTTAGGCTTAATTGCCTTAGAGCTCTGAGAAGAAGAAGAAGAAGAAGAAGAAGAAGAAGAAGAAGAAGAAGAAGAAGAAGAAGAAGAAGAAGAAGAAGAAGAAGAAGAAGAAGAAGAAGAAGAAGAAGAAGAAGAAGAAGAAGAAGAAGAAGAAGAAGAAGGAGGAGGAGGAGGAGGAGGAGGAGGAGGAGGAGGAGGAGGAGGAGGAGGAGGAGGAGGAGGAGGAGGAGGAGGAGGAGGAGGAGGAGGAGGAGGAGGAGGAGGAGGAGGAGGAGGAGGAGGAGGAGGAGGAGGAGATTGGATTTATACCCCGCCCTTCTTTCAGAGTCTCAGAGCAGCTTACAAACTCCCTCCCCTTCCCTTTCCCACAACAGACACCCTGTGAGGGTGGGGGGCAGAGAGTTCTGACAGAAACTGCTCTTTTTCAAGAACAGCTCTGACAGAACTATGGCTTTCGCCCGGGGTCATCCAGCAGCTGCAAGTGGAGGAGTGGGGAATCAAACCCGTCTCTCCCAGATTAGAGTCCATGCACTTAACCACTACACCAAACTGGCTCTCAGTACAGAGGAGGGCAAGCCAGAGGATTAGGGGGTCGGAGCACCTTCCCTATGAGGAAACACTGAAGAGTCCGGGACTAAGGGGGAGACATGATAAAAGGTTTATAAAATTATGAACGGGGTGGAGAGAGTTGACAAAGATAATTTCCCCTCCCTCTCTCCCAAAAGACTAGATATCAAGGCTGATAGGCAGTAGGTTCAGGACGGACAAAAGTAAATACTACTTTACTCAGAGAGTCATTCAAATGTGGGATTCCCTGCTGGATGATATAGCGATGGCCACAGGAATAAACAGCTTTTAAAGGGGATTAGACAGACTGATGGAGGATACGTCTATCGATGGCTACTAGCCAGGGTGACTGAGGGGAACCCGCATTCTCTGAGGTACTAATCCTCTGAATCCCCGTGTCAGGAGGCAACATCAAAGGAAGGCCTCGGCCTCTCTGCCCTGTTGTTGGCTGTCCAGAGGAACTGGTCGTCCAGTGTGCGAGACAGGATGCTGGACTAGATGGATTATTGTCTGACCCAGCAGGGCTCTTCTTATGTTCTGAAGTTCTTATTCTATATTTATTGCTGGGAACACAAGAACACAAGAAGAGCCCTGCTGGATCAGACCGGTGGTCCTTCTAGTCCAGTCTAGTTCTGTCTCACACAGTGGCCAACCACAGGACATCGCTGGAGGAAACAGAAGGCAGTGCATAGAGAATAAAACCTTAGCATGCTATCGCCTTATCACGCCTCTAATCTATCCACCCTCCTGTTGAAGTTCGTACCTGGATAACTAGGGAGCCTAACGTAGGTTCTAAAGCTCTGGTCTTCATCTCACGCGTCGTGAATGGCAACAGAGCTGGGACGGGACCTAGGGTAGGTTGCATCTGTATGACCATGACCAGGAGGAAGAAGGACAGAGAATTGTGTATGGGATTATTTTACTGAACTATTTATCCACCTGCCTTAGCAACCCTGGGCTGTGTAAAGCCTGAAATCACCCTGACCTGGCTAGCCCAGCCGAGCCCAATCTTGTCAGATCTTGGAAACTAAGGAGAGCCAGACCTGGAAAGTATTTGAATGGGAGACCACAAAGGAAGTCCAGGGTCACTAGACAGAAGCAGGCAATAGGAAAACCACCTTTGACTGTCTCTTTCCTTGAAAAACCCATGGGGTTGCCATAAGTCGGCTGTGACTTAACACCACTTTCCAGCACCACATAGCTTGAAATCACAGCAGTTGGGAGGGTTTTCCCTTTGGAAAGGGGGCAAGTTATTAACATTGTTTAGCCAGCAGTTAATTTCAGCGTGTACAATTTTCCACACCGCTCAGCCGGCTCTCCCAGTGTATTCCAAAGGGTGCCTAATGGAAACAACTTCTCCATTAATATTGGCCAGTTATTTTCCACCACCACTTATTCCTAATTACGTTAGTTAAACCGGCGTATCATTAAAATAATTTTCAGCTGCTTATGCTAACAGAATTAAGATATTAGGGAAGAAATGGAAGACTTCGCCTCATATTTCTGTAAATACTTTTGGGCTTGAGAAGAAGAAGAAGAAGAAGAAGAGGAAGAAGAGGAGGAAGAGGAGGAGGAAGAAGAGGAGGAGGAGGAAGAGGAGGAGGAAGAAGAGGAGGAAGAAGAGGAGGAGGAGGAAGAGGAGGAGGAGGAGAAGGAAGAGGAGGAAGAAGAAGAAGAGGAAGAAGAGGAAGAGGAGGAGGAGGAGGAGGAGGAGATTGGATTTATACCCTGCCCTTCACTTGAAGACTCACAGTGGCTTACAAACGCCTTTCCCTTCCCTCCCCACAACAGACACCCTGTGAGGTAGGTGGGGCTGAGAGAACTTTAACACAAACTGCTCTTTCAGGAACAGCTGTGCCAGAGCTTGTGACTGACCCAAAGTCACATCAGCAGGTGTAAGTGGAGGAGTGGGGAATCAAACCTGGTTCTCCCAGTTTAGAGTCCGCACACTTAACCACTACACCAAACTGGCTCCCGAAACAAGTATGGGGAATGTGGCTTCATAGAAAACTGGAGTTGAAAGCTGGGTATGGACTTTTCTTTCCCCTGAGGGAAGTAGTCTATTCCAGCCTTTTCTAGGATCTCTAGAAAAGCATATTTGTTATTTCAGATTGATAATTCCATATCGGTTCAAGCACCTAAGATACATGTCCTCTTCTGGAGGCGAAGCATCTTTCAAAGAAATTCCAAAAGTTGTATATAGAGTCATAAAGCTGCAAGGAGACATATAGGCCCTCTAATCAAATTCCCTTCTCAATGCAGGATCCCATAAACCATCCCTTACAAAGTATTCATCCAGTTGCTACTCGAAGACGGCCAGGGAGGGGAAGCTCACCACTAGGTATAGGCACAAACCACATTTTTACAGTTCAGTTTGGTTTATAGTTTGTGGCTGAACCACAAACCGAGACACAAGCTGATATGCCAGTTCCCGAACTGGTCCAGATCAGTTATTGAGTCATTTAACCCCTTGCTTTCTGCTCACTGCCGCTTTTGGTGGGGAGCAGAAAGCAGAGGATTAAATGACTCCATTTTGCCCCCCTGCTTTCTGCTCCCCCCTGCTTTTGGTGGCGAGTAGAAAGCAATGGGTTAAATGGAGCCATTTAACCCTCTGTTTTCTGCTCCCTACGGCCTTTTGTTGGGGATCAGGAAGCAGTGGTTTAAATGGTCTGGAGCCTGACCATCTGAGTGGCTGGGAGCAGAAAGCAGGGGTTTAAATGGCTCCAAGCCATTTAAGCCCCTACTTTCTACTCCCTGCCAATCAGCTGTTTTTCATGAAGAGCAGAAAGCAGTGGTTTAAATAGCTCAGAGCTTTCTGCTCTTCATGAACTGCCACAAATGGCATCAAAATTCATGGAAGTTCATGGCAGTTCTTCAGTTTGCCAACATTGCTTCACAAACCATGAATCAGCCAAAAATTCATAATGAACTTTAGTTCATGAGCTGGTTCATGCCCCTCCCTACTCATCACCTCCATAGGCAGCCGATTCCATTGTTGAACTTCTCTTACTGAAAAATAATCTTTTCCTCATCTAGTCAGTATCTTTCTACCCATAGTTTAAACCCATTATTGTGAGTCTTATCCTCTGCTGCCAATAGGAACGGCTCCCTGCCCTCATCTAAGTGGCAGCCTTTCAAATACTTCAAGAGAAGGAGAAGGAGAAGGAGGAGGAGGAGGAGATTGGATTTATACCCTGCCCTTCACTACCCAAAGGTGTCTCAGAGCGGCTTACAAATTCCTTTCCCTTCCTCTCCCCACAACAGACACCCTGGGAGGTAGGTGGGGCTGAAAGAACTTCTGACAGAAACTGCTCTTTTTCAAGAACAGCTGTGCCAGAGTTTGTGACTGACCCAAGGTCACACCAGCAGGTGCAAGTGGAGGAGTGGGGAATCAAACCCGGTTCTCCCGGATTAGAGTCTGCACACTTAACCACTGCACCAAACTGGCTCTTGGGAAGTTGAGAATAATCCTGTCCCCCTCAACTTCCTCTTCTCCAGACTGAACAATCCCAAGTCCCTCGGCCTTTCCTCAGAGGGCTTCTTGGTCTCCAGGCCCCCAATCATCCTCGTCACTCTCCTCTCTACCCGCTCCACTCCGTCCACATCCTTTTTGAAGTGAGGCCTTTACCTTCTCGGCTTCCCTCACAGTTCTTCATATCATTTCCCCAAAATTGAACTGAAACATTGGCCTCAACAGCGCGATTTAGGGGGGGGAAATAAAACACAAAAAAACCTCAGCAGTAATCCTACACATAACCTTACTGCAGATAATCATCTGAAGACATTTTCTGCAATTTTGTGCCTTAATAGAAATGGATCTGTTCCAGTAAAAGCAACAACTTACAATACCCACAAAATCGTTTAGCCAAAAGCTCTCTCTCTCTCTTTAAAAAAAAAGCACCATCTTTTCATAGATTTCTGAAGATCAGCAGGGTAGGTACTTCGCTGCCAAATTTGGAAATAATATTCTATGATGGCTGGTACCACAACTGAAAAAAAAAAACAAACACTCAACAATAAGTAATACAAGCATCAGAAGTCTGGCAGAGGATGAAGAAACCAGGTGAAGACTTGAGGGAAGTAACTAGATCAGAGTTCTGCACGTTATTCTTGTTGCCATTTTAAAAAAGGTAAAAGGTAAAGGTTCCCTTGCTCGAAAGCCAGTCGAATCCGACTCTAGGCTTGCGGTGCTCATCTCCGTTTCCAAGACGAAGAGCCAGCGCTGTCCGAAGATGTTTCCGTGGTCATGTGGCCGGGATGTCTGTTAGCCAAATTGCTCTATTTTAAATATAGCAATTGGTATTATTATTATTATGGGTTCTCGCCTGTATATACAGAGAATGCTGCTGCTTTGTAATGGTTCCCAGTAAAAGACACAGAGACCAGGTATAATTAATAAAATATTATTTTACTGAATATAATCCTTATTTATCCATACACAAACAGTATTCAAACATTCACACACATAAAATAGAACTAAGAAAGCAGAGGGGATCGATGGCTTATGGAGAGGTGATACTACCTGTCAGATGTGCAGAAGTCCATGAAGAAGGATTGTGGCCTAAACCCAGAGGGTTCAGGGGTGGACTGCCATTTTGGCTCATGGCAGAGACACACACTCTAAGGCCATCTGTGTGCTGGGATATACCCACTGTAAGACAATGCAGCCCAATGGGTGGCCCAGGGGGCTGGTCTCAGGTGAGAACAAAAGATTTCCTGGACCAATGATGAGTCCCAGGGGTGTTTGATGTCAGTAGAGGCAGACCTTAGGTATGACCAATCAGGTTCCAGAGAGGCAGGGTCTGGATTAAACAATAGAAGCCAGGTGTTGGGTAGCCAGTTAAATGGATTATAGGACTTGCTGGCCAGGTAAACAAAAGGTGGGAGACTTCCCTGATTGTCCCTGATTAGCATCAGGAAGGGTCATTAACAATTTGAATGCTTGATTGGGTAATCCCTTCATGCAAACGACTGGCAGAGGGAAAGTCCTTTGTCTGCTGTATGGCCCTTAATCCGTGTATGTGACATGCGGCAGGTATGCAATGGAGTCCCTCAGAGTAAAAAGACAGCTTTTTCCTTTCCCTATGGGCTTCTACCTTGGCATCCATTTTACAGTCTACACAGACCATGTGGTAACAGCAAACAGTCCATAGCAAAGCCCCATAATGGCATCGGGGCTAACATGACTCAACACCAAGGTGCACAGAATGCTGTTACCTTCCCACTGAAGCGGTACCTCTTTATCTACTTGCAATTTCTTGCTTTCGGACTGCTAGGTTGGCAGGAGCTGGGGCCAGAGACGGGAGCTCACTCCGTCTTGCGGCACTCTCGGGTCTCGAACTGCTGAACTACTGACCTTCCACAGCCTGCAGTTCAGCATCTTAACCACTTGAGCCACCGAAGCTCCTTAAAAAAACATTAAAAAAAAACAACAACACTAAATCGCCCATGTTTTTGTTCTGTTTTACTATTTTGTAATGTTCAATGCTGTTTTTACATCACGTGTGCCATTTTTTATGTTACATGCTATACTCACACCAAAAGAATGCGAAAAACTACTGAAAACATTCTCTAACTAAATCTTTTTTTCTCCTCCTCAACTGCCACAACAAATACTAATAGTCTTCTGCGTCCCTTCTTTCAAATCTGTCCAATACGTAACCTTCCTTTTACCCATTTATCAAAGTCCTCGATCCCATCGCTTCCCTCACTCTTTCCCTCTCCCCCCATAAATAAGTCTCCCCTCATCTTTCTCTCTCACACACATTTTCTCCACCTGTACCTCAAGATCCTCTTTTAGCCTTCAGTCCATCATTTCTAGAACTGAGGAGACCTGGACTTGCTAGCCACCAGATGGAAATGGGAGGGCAGGAGGGGAAGGATGAGGAGCTGTCAGGAAAACCCAGAAGTGACATACACACCTCTAGGAATCATGGCAACTCTCTAAGAAAACCATCAAGTTTCTGGTGATTCCTAGAAAAGCATAGAGATGAGAGCCTCCAGGTGGGACCTGGAAATCCCCTGGAATTACATCTTATTTCCAGACTACAGAGATTAGTTCCCCTGGAGAAAATGGCTGCTTCGGAGGGTGGACTCTGTGGCATTGTACCCCTCTGAGGTCCCTGTCCGCCCCAGGCTCCACCCCCAAATCCCCAGGAGTTTTCTAGCTTGGAGCTGAGAACCCAGCCTCCCCATTTCTCGCTGGTGGACATGGAGGGACCTGGCAACTCTGGCAGAAGTGTGTTATCACTTCTGAGTCTTCCCCGGAGGTAGTGCCACACAGTCACCCGATGGCAATCTTAAATTTTGTTTTCTCCCTCTAGTTGTGGAAATGTTGCCAGGCAACGGGAGCTGGAGAAGGGAGATTCCCCATCCCTGGAGTGAACTTGGTAGTGCTATGTAAAATCCACCAGGGGTTATTTATTTATTTTAACATGTTGACTTCCTGCCTTTCTCCAGTTCCCAAGGCCATGTCAAATTTCTCTTCCTGTTTCACTCTCAAATCCTTATGTTGATTTAAGAACATAAGAGAAGCCAATGTTGGATCAGGCCAATGGCCCACCAACACTCTGTGTCACACAGTGGCCAAAAATACCAGGTGCCCTCAAGAGGTCCACCAGTGGGGCCAGAACTCCAGAAGCCCTCCCACTGTTGCCCCCCAAAGCACCAAGAATACAGAGCATCACTGCCCTAGACAGAGTGTTCCATGTGGCTCATAGCCACCAATGGACCTCTGCTCCATATGTTTATCCAGTCCCCTTTTGAAGCTGTCTATGATTTCACACATCTCTCATTTCCCCTCATCACACAAGCACGGAATCGCCAAGCCAATGAGAATCTTGCCAGGCCTCTTGTTGTTCTGCAGTCTCTCCGTTCCACCTAACAACCGAGAGGTAGCTCACAAATTAAGTCATCCCTGAGCTGTTCACGCAAGAAAGCTCCAGTAAAAAGCTGAAAAGGGAAAGAACAATGGTGCCCAGCTTTGCCATTTTCATGATGGAATGGCTACGGGTCAGGCAGAACTTTCAAATGGAGGCTCTGCTCCCAGCCATCTGAATCACAGAGCCAGGGGCAACATCAGGGGAAGGCCCTTGGCCTCTCTGCCCTGTTGCTGGCCTTCCAGAGACACTGGTTGGCCGCTGTGTGAGACAGGATGCTGGACTAGATGGACCACTGGTCTGATCCAGCAGGGCTCTTCTTATGTTCTTGGGATGCTGGACTGGATGGACTACTGGTGTGATCCATCAGAGTTCTTCTTATGTCCTTCGGACGCTGGACCAGATGGACCACTGGTCTGATCCCGTGTTGTTGTTGTTCAGCTGCACAGTCAAGTCCGACTCTTCGCGACCCCACGGACCAGATCACGCCAGGCCCTCCTGTCTTCCGCTGTCCTCTGAAGTTTGCTCAATTTCATGTTCGTTGCATCAGTGACACTGCCTAACCACCTCATCCTTTGCCGTCCCTTCTTCTTTGACCTTCAATCTTTCCCAGCATCAGGGTCTTCTCCAGGGAGTGCTCCTTTCTCATTGGGTGGCCAAAGTATTTGAGCTTCAACTTCAGGATCTGGCCTTCCAGGGAACAGTCAGGGTTGATTTCTTTTAGGTTTGAATGATTTGATCTCCTTGCATCTGGTCCCATAGGGCTCTTCTTACATTCTTATGTTAAGCCCCGGCAGCTGCTCCATCTCAATGCACCTGGTACATATCAATCCTCTTGTTGCATATCAAATCCATACAATTTTTGTACCCAATGCATATGGATCCATCAAACCAAGAGCCAAGAAGCAGAGAATCATACCCTGTGACAAAATTATTGATCAATATGGAAAAGACTTAAGAAACACCCATCACTCACCATTATCCAACTGGATTCTGTTCCTTCTTGAACTGGTAAAAACAGTACAGATTGCTGCTACTGAAGGTGGGGGGAAGTAAGAATATAAGAACAACCCTGCTGGATCAGACCAGTGGTCCATCTAGTCCACCATCCTGTCTCACAAAGTGGCCAACCAGTTCTTCTGGATGGCCATCAACAAGGCCTAGAGAGGCTGAGGCCTTCCCCTGATGTTGCCTCCTGGCTCTGGGATTCAGAGGCTTAGTGCCTTGAACGTGGAGGTTACCCTCAGTCACCATGTCTAGTAGCTATTGATAGGCCAATCCTTCGTGAACCTCTCTAGTCCCCTTTGAAAGCTGTTTATTCCGGTGGCCATCACTAAATCCTCCGGCCATGAGTGCCATAGTTTAATCTCTCTCTGTGTAAAGTAGTATTTCCTTTTGTCCATCCTGAACCGACTGCCCATCAGCTTCAACGGATGCCCTCAGGTTCTCGTACTTTGGGAGGAGGAGGGAAATTCCTCTTTGTCAGCTCTCTCCACCCCATGCATAATCTTATAAATCTCTACCCTGCCCTCCCTTACTCGTTTCTTTACATATTGCACATATCTGGGAACATCCTTTTTCCAACAATTGGAGGAGTCTTTAAAGCAGTGCCTGCCAAAATGCTCCCGTAAACATCCATGCTGTTTGTCCAGGTGCATTTTGGTGTTTACATAAGAACATAAGAGAAGCCAATGTTGAATCAGACCAATGGCCCATCTAGTCCAAGACTCTGTCACACAGCGGCCAAAATATACCAGGTGCCATCAGGAGATCCAGCAGTGGGGCCAGGACACTAGAAGCCCTCCCACTGCTGCCCCTTCCAGCACCAAGCATCACCTGCCCCAGACTGAGAGTTCCCATCTATACCCTGTGGCTAATAGCCACTGATGGACTTCTGCTCCATAGGTTTATCTAATTCCCTCTTGAAACTGTCCATGCTTGTAGCTCCCACCACCTCCTGTGGCAGTGAATTCCATATGTTAATCACTCTTTGGGTGAAGAAGTATTTCCTTTTATCTGTTCTAACCCGACTGCTCAGCAATCTCATGGAGTGCCCACAAGTTCTTGTATTGTGAGAAAGGGAGAAAAGTATTTCTTTCTCAACCTGCTCAATCCCATTCATAATCTTATAAACCTCGATCATGTCACCCCTCAGCCGTCGTTTCTCCAAGCTAAAGAGCCCCAAGCATTTTAACCTTTCTTCATAGGGAAGGTGTTCCAACCCTTTTATCATTCTAGTTGCCCTTCTCTGCACTTTTTCCAATGCTATAATATCCTTTTTGAGATGTGGTGACCAGAACTGTACACAGTATTCCACTGAACTGTACTGCCACCATCTCCCGGGCCTTGGTGAAATCCATTTCTTTCATCTTTAATTCTCAAGCTACAGAAAAGAATGATCGGGAATTGCCTGTATGTGAAGATGTCTGGTCTTGGGGTGGGGGTAATTTCTCCTCCAGTGGGAGGGGTGGGGGGAGAAGTTTATGTGGCGGAGAGAATGGGAAGCATGGGGGCGGGCAGAGCAGAGATTGGAGCAGTCCCGCAACAATGTGGCCTAAATTAAGCTCGCCGTCCCCTTCTTGGCAAAAGCCACCACGCCTCCGAGACGTGCGCTCCTTGTTTCGAGCGTGACATTTCAGGATGCACCTTCATTTGGGTATATTGTTACGGAGGTAATGACAACCCGTCTTTCTGAAATGAAAAGGTACAACTGTAACAGGGCTCGGAGGGAGGAGGGTGTGTGTGTGTGAGAGGGGGGAAGAAACATTTCTGAGATTATTCAAACTTTGCTTAACAAGACAAACAAAGCACATGGTTTGCCCGGGTCCCATTTGCTCTTCAGACGCTGGGGGGGAATAAACAATGTACCAAAATTGGCTAAAATTGAGCAGCTTGTCATTACGTTGCCATGGTTACGGGACTCTCCGAGGCCTGGTAAAGAGATAATAAGGGAAAGGGGCGCATACGTACAGGAGGTTTTTTTTGGAGTCATGTCTGCTGTTTGTGTGTGGTGTCTATTTCATCATTACAAGGGCTGGGAAGGATTTGAGTTGTGAGAAGCTCTGGAGCTCCCTTGCGCAGAAGTGGAGACAAAACGGCAAGCGGAGGCAGCGGGGCATGAAATAGGGTTGCCAACCTCCAGATGACACCTGGAGACCCCCCACTATTTACAAGTGATCTCCGGGCGACATATCAGTTCCCCTGGAGAAAATGCCTGCTTTGGAGGGTGGAGTCTATGGCTGAGGTCCCTCCCCTCCCCAAACCCCGCCCTCCATAGGCTCTACTCTCAAAATTATTGGGTTAAATGTTAAAAATAATAATAATAATTTGCTTTGGAAGCACAAAAACTTCACGCAGTGTCCCTGATCCTCCATGTTTCCTGGTTAAAGGGGAAAAAATGTTATTCAGTCAATTTACAAAGATGATCTGATTCCAACGGTGACAAGAGAAAGAAATTTTACTTACGAAAACAGCAGCACATCTTATGTGACATAGTATTATTATTATTATTATGAACTTATTATTAACAGATTAACTTCAGGAAAAAAGTTAACTGGCTACAGCTCCAAGCCCAGGTAAGAGAGAGAAGAAGAGAGCTCCCATATAAGATGAAACACAGAAGGCAAACAAGGGCCAAGGAGGCTCAACATCTAACGGATGAGAGGGTGGAACCAACTGCCAAGTGTCCCCCAGTGAGGGAATTTTAAATGTTTTAATACTTTAAATGGTTTAAATGTGTATATGGACCTTGGCACACTGTGCTAAGCAATGTGGCCTGCCCTGAGCAAACTTTGCGGGGAGGGAGGTCTATAGATGCAACAGATAGATAGATAGATATAGATAGATAGATGATAGATAGATAGATAGATAGATAGATAGATAGATAGATAGATAGATAGATAGATAGATAGACCTCTGCTTCTCACTTCCCTTGAAACCCCCTTACTAGGGTCACCATAAGCTGGAAGATGAGTAGAATCAGTACTTGGAAGGGAGACCACCAAGGAAGACTCTGCAGAGGAAGGCAATGGCAAACCACCTCTCCTACTCACTGGTCTCGAAAACCCCATGCTGGGGTCACCATAAGGCTTGGATGGGAGGCTACCAAGGAAGGCTCTGCAGAGGAAGGCCATGGTAAACCACCTCTGCTTCTCACTTGTCTTGAAAGCCCCTTGCTGGGGTCACCATAAGGCTTGGATGAGAGATCTCCAAGGAAGGCTCTGCAGAGGAAGGCAATAGAAAATCACCTCTGCTTCTCACTTGCATCGAAAACCCCTTACTAGGGTCACAATAGGCTGAAGGATAAGTAGAATCAGTACTTGGAAGGGAGACCACCAAAGAAGACTCTGCAGAGGAAGGCAATGGCAAAACACCTCTCCTTCTCACTTGTCCTGAAAGCCCTTCTCTGGGGTCGCTATAAGTCTCTGCAGAGGAAGGCAGTGGAAAACCACTTCTGCTTCTCACTTGTCTTGAAAGCCCCACGCTGGGGTCATGATAAGGCTTGGGTGGGAGACCACCAAGGAAGACTCTGCAGAGGAAGGGAATGGCAAACCACCTCTGCTTCTCACTTGCCTGGAAAGCCTCTTTCGGGGTCACCATAAGTCAGTTGTGACTCAATGACATGTACGTATGCCTGTAAAACTGCAAAACAAAAAGTCCAGGAAGTGTAACTTGTAGTTGAGCCCTTAGATCGGCAAACCTGATTAGGTCAGGTAGTTGGAGTACATCATCAGGCTTGGATGAGAGACCACCAAGGAAAACTCTAGAAAGGAAAGCAGTGGCAAACTGCTTCTCACTTGCCTGAAAAGCCCCTTTCTGGGTTCTCTAAAAGTCGGCTGAGACTCTGACAGCATTTTAACCCAGGCGCAAACCATGTGTCGGATTGCCGCCAGCCCCCAGAGAGTTCAGGCTTCCAGATGGTGTTGAAAAGCGACTTTGCCGCCGAATATCTGAAGGATAAATAAATAAGGGACACAAAGAACACAATAATAATTTTAAAATAAAAAAAAAGTGCAGATGTCATCCCCCCCCCCCCTCAAATGGCCCGATTGCTTTGATGGGCTATAATTTCTTCGCGGCAGTTCACTTGTTCGGCAAAACCTGTTATTTCTCAACGAATTAAACGCCGTCGCTGGATGACTTAACTGACTCCGAAATTGCAACGTGGGGAGGGGGGAATGGGAAATGAAGTGCCAGGATACCAATTTCAAGAGTTCTGCAACAATAGCGCAGGCAATCAGTGAACAGAAAAAGTCCGCATGTCTACTCGAAGCCATCAATTATGGGGGGGGGGGGGAGACCCACACTTGTTCATTAACATGAGCGAATAACACGAGAAGATTCCAACAGAACTTGGCAAGATCTTTTTTTAAGGCTTTTATGAAAGTTCTGGCCTTAACGGCTCTAGAACTGGAGTTCTTGGGTTCATGTGGGGTGAAGAACACATGCACACTCCCTAATTCTCCCACAAAATCCCTGTGGATATTCTATACGAGCAGGGCGTGGGCTTCCCTTTCAAACAGACGTTCTTCGCTCTTGCAAACAGGGTGCTTGAAAACTGAACTGACTGTGCCACGATGAAGACGAGTAGGTTTTTATACCCCGTTTTTCTTTACCCGAAGGCGTCTCAAAGCTGCTTACAATCACAGAATCATAGAGTTGGAAGGGACCTCCAGGGTCATCCAGTCCAACCCCCTTGCACAATGCAGGACATTCACAAAGACCTCCCCCTCTGCACCCGCACTGACCACTGTTCCACACCCAGAAGATGACGACAAACCACCAGGGTTGCTTCCTGACCCCAAAGTGGCAATCAGCATTTTCCTAGGCGTGTAAAAAAGGGCCACAAGAACTAAGCATTGAGGCAACCCGTCCTGCCCTCTCTCTTATGATCTGCCTAAGTTCGCAGAATCTGCATTGCTGTCAGATGGCCATCTAGCCTCTGTTTGAAAATCTCCAAAGAAGGAGAGCCCACCATTTACCGAGGAAACCTGTTCCATTGAGGAACCACTCTGTCAGGAAGTCCTTCAAATGTTGAGCCAAAAAACTCTTCTGATTTAATTTCAACCCATTGGTTCCGGTCTGATCTTCTGGGGCAACAGAAAACAACTCTGCAGCATCCTCTCTATGAAAACCTGAGTCCTTGAAGATGGTTATCATATCACCTCTCAGTCGTCTCCTCTCCAGGCTAAACATACCCAGCTCCATAAACCTTTCCTCATAGGACTTGGTCTCCAGACCCCTCACCATCTTCGTTGCCCTCCTCTGGACATGTCCCAGCTTGTCTATAACCTTCTTAAATTGTGGTGCCCAAAACTGAACACAAAACTCTAGGTGAGGTCTAACCAGAGCAGAATAAAGTGATACCATCACATCTTGTGATCTGGACACTGGACTTCTGTTGGTACAGCCCAAAATCGCATTTGCCTCTTTAGCAATCACATTCCCTTCCTCTCCCCACAACAGATACCCTTTAAGGTAGGTGGGGCTGAGAGAGTTCTGAGAGAACTGGGACTGACCCAAGATCAACCAGCAGGCTTCATGTGGAGGAGTGGGGAATCAAACCCAGTTCTCCAGATTAGAGTCCGCCACTCTTAAACGCTACTCTGTGAGGGGGTACTCGCTCAAAATGGGGGAAATCCAAAGGCCTCACAATGAAGACCATTGCTTACAGAATAACAGAATATGATCAATGGTCTCAATCCTGCCAGAACCACAGAGTGTTAGCAAACTGCCCCTTCAGTTTGGCTGCAGGCAAAGCATTTAGCGTACTTGGCATAAGAACATAAGAGAAGCCAATGTTGAATCAGGCCAATGGCCCATCTAGTCCAACACTCTGTCACACAGCGGCCCAAAATACCACGTGCTATCAGGAGGTCCAGCAGTGAGGCCAGGATACTAGAAGCCCTCCCACTGCTGCCCCCTCCAGTACCAAGAATAGAGTGCATCACCTGCCCCAGACTGAGAGTTCCCATGTATACCCTGTGGCTAATAGCCACTGATGGACTTCTGCTCCATATGTTTATCTAATTCCCTCTTGAAACTGTCCATGCTTGCAGCTGCCACCACCTCCTGTGGCAGTGAATTCCATATGTTAATCACTCTTTGGGTGAAGAAGTATTTCCTTTTATCTGTTCTAACCCGACTGCTCAGCAATTTCATGGAGTGCCCACGAGTTCTTGTATTGTGAGAAAGGGAGAAAAGTACTTCTTTCTCAACCTGCTCAATCCCATTCATAATCTTATAAACCTCGATCATGTCACCCCTCAGCTGTCATTTCTCCAAGCTAAAGAGCCTGAAGCGTTTTAACCTTTCTTCATAGGGAAGGTGTTCCAACCCTTTTATCATTCTAGTTGCCCTTCTCTGCACTTTTTCCAATGCTATAATATCCTTTTTGAGATGTGGTGACCAGAACTGTACATAGTATTCCAAATGAGGTCGCACCAATGATCTATACAGGGGCATGATGATACTGGCTGATTTGTTTTCAGTTCCCTTCCTAATAATCCCCAGCATAGCGTTGGCCTTCTTTATTGCAGTCACACACTGTCTAGACATTTTCATTGTGTTATCTACTACGACTCCAAGATCTCTCCCTTGGTCTGTCTCTGCCAGTTCAGACTCCATCAACGTGTATTTATATTTAGGATTTTTGTCTCCAATGTGCATCACTTTGCACTTGGCCACATTGAACCACATTTGCCACATTGACGCCCACTCATCCATCCTCAACAGATCCCTTTGGAGTGCCTCACACTCCTCCCTGGTTTTCACCACCCTGAACAACTTCGTGTCATCTGCAAATTTAGCATAAATGCATGGTAATTGCTAGGAACAGTAAGATATTTTAAACATAGCGATCTATATTTTAAATATAGAGACAGAGATCTACCAGGTTGGGGAGAGATTCCATCGGCTAGGGTGGAGCACACATGACAAGAACTAATGATTTTATGCCGATCTGGAAAAGACCTCTAACCTTCTCTTCAAGTGACCCTGCTTTGCACTCTGTCAAAAACCTCAGTATGGGTGCAGTCACATGCGCCAGATAAAAAGGTGGGGGGGAAGCAAGGCTATTTCCCCTGGAAGAATTTGACCAGCAGTCGCACGATCACACCTCCCTTCGAAGCTGGGGGTGCAGTCTGTCAGTGTGTGATCAGACGCAACTGCAGGTGAGTCAGATTTTTGTGTGTGCTGGTTTTCCCCATGCACTTAAATGAGGAAACGATGGATCACACCTCCGTACCAAGGGCTCCCTATGGAGTTTGCGATGATGTGCATACTGCGAAGGTGGGGGGATCAACGGCACGGAGTCAGGACGGCCTGTTCATACCATCCCGATGGCATGAGAGTGCGCTGGAGTGATCAGACACGGGAAAGTTGGTCTTTGGCCCATCCCAACCCCTTTACTACAGGATTTTCCCTGGTGTCTTTGAACTCTGCTTCTTCAGCGGAGCAGAACGGATTGCTGATGGCTGCGGGGCGCTTCCCAGATGTTGTTGTCTGATCACACCCTTTAAATCCACCCGGCATTCGCACCTACGTCGGGTCTAATTGTGCGTATGATCACAGCCTATTATAGAGAACACAAAACTTGGAGGGGAAGGGTGTCCCAACATATCCCTTGCGGGGTTTCCAAATTTTCTTTCTAAAAAGCCCTGGAAAAGCACGCTCCCCGAGTTATAGATCCTAAGTTGCCTCCAGGACCGCACCAACCTGAGCCACAACTACCACTCAAAGGCAGCCACATACAGGGCTTAATTTGTTTCCCTGGATGAGAGTTCAAATCCTTCCAGGGGCGGTTGCCTTTAAACTCTGGCAGAAAAGGGACCAGGAAGTTTCTGAAGCACTTTTTTTTTTTTTAATCATTAACTTTTTATTAATTTTTCATTATTCATTAAGACCCAGTAAATTACATATAACAATGGTTGTCAATGTTTCAAACATCAAAAAAGGTTCTTACTAGAACAGCAGGGGTTGATAGCAAAAATACAACTTTTCTTAGAGAACATAAAACATTAACTTCTTTGTGCACAAACAGTCTGTCAAGTATTGCTAACTCAAAGTTGTCCTAGGTTGACTCTGTGTGATGTGAAACATAGCCTAGTGTATGTAACCAGCATATTGTAGGTGTAAGCCAATTGAGGAACTTGTTTATTTAAGTGTAGAGTAATTTAAGGTAAATTTGTTTATGCGGTTGAATGTCCTTTTTGGTGATCAATTCGAAAAAAGGAAACCGTTTTGCATAAAAGGAAGCCTCCTTAGGAAATTGATCGACGCATCTGACATGGTCTGTAATTTTCTCTATTATAAAAAGGTCCCAGACGTTTGAGAACCAGAGTTCAATTGTGGGGGCGAGATGGGACTTCCATCTGGAGGTGAGACAGGATCGTGCTGCAACTCTTAAGCTCACTATAAGGTCTTTTTGAGTTGTCGGGATTTGGAGATCTTGCCGGATGTTAAGAAATAGTATTTCTGAAGCACCTTTAAAGCTTTTCTTTCGCCACTCTTCGCCACTCTTCAGCACCAAGTCTTGAGTTCAGGCCACTCTCACACATGCTAAATAATGCAGTTTCAATCCACTTCTGCGACTGTTTGCTAGTGAACTTTTGCCATTCCACACAGGAAAATCCAGTTGCAAAGTGCATTGGAAGTGCATTGGAAGTGTGTTATCTAGCGTACGTGAAAGTGCCCTATACATCCCACATACTTAGGAGTAAGCCTCACTGAATTCTGGGTAATATAAAGTTACTGTAATGCTGCTTTTTTTTATATATTTTTTCCATCAGCGTAATGATAGCTTAGGCAATAATATAATTGCACTAATATAATTAAAGTTGCCGCTATAGATGACACTACAATGGTTTAAATATAAGTGTTCTCTGAAATGATGCCATGTTCAAGACCACAAAAATAGTTTTTTTGACGTATATGCGAACCTAGTTCATTGTTATCGTTTTCATTCTCAGGAATGCTTTTAAAATGTACTCTTTGATTATAGTTTGATCATGACAGCCGTAGCGGTATTGAGATGTAACGGAACATATAATGTAATAATCAATGTCGAACAGTTCATATTCATAGTAGCTAACAGTGGTAAAGGATAGGCTTTAATAATAAATGTATGCAGTATATAAAAACCTTCCTAATACCATTATTCTAAATGTTTATGTTAAACGCTCTATATTTACTCTGATGTCAATAGCCCTTGTTAGGAGTAAGTTATAGATTATTATCATGTCTATATTATAATGTCTTTCCCCTTGTTTTTCTGTATCCCTATTTTAATTTAAAATAACAATAATAATAAAAAGCTATTCAAAATGAAAGTGCGTTATTTAGTATGTGTGAAAGTGCCCTATACGGTCTTTACCCCACATATTTAGGAATATTCCCCACTCAGGGCTCTTTTTGTAGTAGGAACTCCTTTGCGTATTGGGCAACACACCTCTAATGTAGCCAGTCCTCCAAGCGCTTACAGAGCTCTTCTTACAGGGGCTACTGAAAGCTCTTGGAGGATTGGCTACCTTGGGGGTGTGTCACCTAATATGCAAAGGAGTCCCTGCTACAAAATAAGCCCTGGCCTCACTGAATTCTGAGGAAACTGCTTTGCCTCTGCAACAAAGAGGAAAGAAGTTACTCTTCGGATCCCCATATTTCAGCAGAAATGCTCTGGTCAGCAAGATGGGACTTGAGCCCGAGTATGCCTGCATGGGTGTGCAGCCATAATTTGGCCTTACCCCTCACCTTGGAGCCCAGCCAAAACAGCAGTGGTGTCAGGGAGCCCCTCCAAACCCAGACAGGCTCCAGAGCCTACCACAGCTTCACCTGGAGTGGCTTCCGGTGTCCACTGTGGCATCTGGAGTGGCTTCTGGACTCCCAGTCTCCATCACAGCTGCTGCTGGATGCACCATGGCTCCTGGGCCTACTGGAGGACCCAATGTCCACCTCAGCTCAGGATGGGCACAAACCAGCTCACAGACTAAAGCTGGTGATGAATTTTGGCCAGTTCTTGAGTCACAAACTGATGTTTGTGGCAGGTCAATCGGCACGAACTTTTCATGAACTTTCAAGCAGTTCATGCCGGTACCTGAATGGATACGTTTCCAGACAGACTCTGTAAATTCAATCCACGCATAACTTGGTGGGCATGTAGAGGAACATCAGGCAGATGTCTCTTGTGAGTTTGTCTCTAGTCTGCACAGGGTCCATTCTAAAAACTACTGAACCTCCTGAACCTGTGTGTCAGGTTTAAAAACAAGTAGATCCAGTCATTCTTGCACAAAGAAAGGTTTTATTGGATTATCTTGCTAAAACCCACAGTAGGAGGTCATTGTCAGGAATGGGGGGCGAAGCAGAGCAAGCTAACTTATAGTGTGATGCAATGAAGCGCCTAGCAAATGAAACATGAGCACTCGCGCGGGAACTCCCGGCGGGAGAAATACTTCATGAACGGGAGACTACTTCCCCCTCCCCTTGCCTTCCCAGGACTGGAAAATTCTCAGTGAAACAAGAATAGTCCAAAGCCTACATTCAAGGCCACCGTGATAAGGAAAAGCGGCAGGGAAGAAGCTCCCACGTTTCTGCCTGCATAGCTACGCAAGCGCAAAGCAGGGTAGGGAACACAAAACAATGGATTCAGTGAGAAACATCAAAGGCATTTTCTGACATTCTGCCCTTCCCAAAATACCACCCACCCACCACTCAGGAAGGAGAGAATGAGGGGCCCCCAGGTTTATTTGGGTATCGAGTGTGAAATTCTTTCAGGTGATCAGGTGCATTAATATCAGACACTTTCACCCACTCCCTGTGTTGGGGCCCGAAGTGTACCCATTCAACAAGATACAGGAGTTGTCCACGGAGAATCTTAGAGTCCAAAATGTCAGCAATTTCGTAGTGCTCCTCATCGTCAATCATCAAAGGGGGGGGAGGTGCTGGAAGCTCAGGTTGCCATTTAGTCGGGGGTAATGCAGGTTTGAGAAGGCTGTAATGGAAAATTGGATGTATTGTTTTAAGAGATTTAGGCAAATCTAGTTGTACAGTTACTTGATTTATACATCTCAAAACTTTGAAGGGACCAATATATTTCCAAGCGAGTTTCCGGGACTGTTGCGCTAGTCTTAGGTTCTTGGTTGAAAGGTAGACCGAGTCTCCCGGTTGCAGTTTCCAGCCACCCGCCCTCTTTTTGTCTGCCTGCTTTTTGTACTGTGCCTTGGCCTCATTCAATGTCTCGACAATTAGGGGCCAAGAGTCCCGGAAAGTTTTACACCATGCTGAGGCTTCCCCGCCAGTCTCACCGGGCTTCAAAAAGGGAAGAGGGGGGCTGTCATAACCCATGGCAGCTTTGAAGGGAGACATATTTGTTGAAGCATGCCATAAGTTGTTGTACGCAAACTCTGCCAGTGGTAATAAATCTACCCAATTGTCTTGTTGATAGTTAGAGAAACACCTTAAGTATTGTTCTAAAGTCTGGTTTACTCTCTCCATTTGCCCGTCGGTTTCAGGGTGATAGGCAGTACTGAGAGCACGTTCAATACCCATAAGAGTCATCAACTCCGACCACAACTTTGAAACAAATTGAACCCCCCTGTCGGAGATTATCTTGAGTGGTAACGTATGTAGCCTGGCAATGTGCTGAAGGAAGGCTTTGGCCAGGACTTTGGCTGTCGGCAGGCTGGGAAACGGTATAAAATGAGCTTGTTTAGAGAATAGGTCCACTACCACCCAAATGACCGTCATATGTTTAGAGGGGGGAAGATCCGTGATAAAGTCCATAGAGATCACTTCCCAGGGTCGGCTCGGGGTGGGTAGAGGCTGTAAAAGACCTGGAGGTTTCCCTGGTCTGGTTTTGCAACGATTGCACGTTGGGCAGGACTGTATATAAAGGGATAAATCCTGTTTCATCCGGGGCCACCAGAAGCCACGTTGCAGTAGGTGTAAGGATTTTACATATCCGATGTGCCCCGCAGACTTTGAGTCATGGGCTGTTTGCAACATCTGGGATTGGGTAGCTTCTGGAACAAAAATTTTATCGCCCCTGTACCAGCAGCCATTTGTACCACATTTCACATCATCCCGAGCTTGTAATTCAATTGTTTCTTGTGTGGTGATGTCAGTGGCAAATTGCTTTTCCCAGGTCATGGCCTGGATTGGGGTCAACAATTGTGCGCGTCTGGTTTTTCGGGTTACAACTGCTCCAACTAATTGTTCAGGGGTGAACATAGACTCTCTTATTTCTGTCCTCTTACACAGGTGTTGGGGAAGGCGGGAGAGAGCATCCGCCAGATGATTGGATTTACCTGGGAAATGGTGAAGGGTGAATTGAAATTTAGAGAAAAACTCAGCCCACCGGAATTGTTTTGCATTTAGATTCCGGGGTTTCCGCAGTACCTCAAGATTTTTGTGATCAGTCCAGATTTCAAAAGGTACTCGGGACCCTTCTAACCAGTGCCTCCAGGTGATCAATGCTAAACGTATAGACGCTGCTTCTTTATCCCAAATGGGCCAAAATCTCTCCGTATCATTAAACTTTTTGGACACATAAGCAAGGGGTTGTAGTTGCCCCTGAACATTCTCTTGCAAAATCACCCCACCCATAGCGGTATCCGACGCGTCTACTTGGACCACAAATTTTTTTGTCTCATCGGGGTGTGCTAGTATGGGTTCAGACGTGAATAACTGTTTTAGTTGTTCAAAAGCTTCCTGACACTGGGGAGTCCAGTTCAAAGGGGCCCCTGGCATTGAAGCCTTAGTTCCCCTCCCCTTAGTCTTTAGCAGTTCTGTGAGGGGGAGGGCCACTTGGGCAAAATGTGGCAGGAATTGACGGTAAAAATTGGCGAAACCGAGGAAACTTTGGAGCTGCCGCCTGGTTTTGGGGGCTCCCACATCAACACATCTTGGACCTTTTTTGGGTCCATTTCTAACCCTGCAGAAGATATGCGGTACCCCAAAAAGTCAATGCACTCCTGGTGGAATTCACATTTTGACAGTTTAACAAACAGTTTGTGTTCTAATAGCGTTTCCAATACTTTTCGCATAAGGGCGGTGTGAGATTCTTGATCCGGGGTATAGACCAAGATATCATCCAAGTAAACAACCACCCCTTGAATAAGTAGGGGTGTAACACTTCATTGATTAAATTCATGAAGACCCCTGGTGCCCCCTGTAATCCGAAGGGCATAACCCGATATTCAAATTGCCCCAGCGGGGTATTAAACGCAGTCTTGTATTCATCACCCTGTCTGATACGGACCCGAAAATAGGCATCTCGTAAATCCAGTTTAGAAAACACTTTCCCCTTTGCCACCTCTGCCAACAAGTCTTTGATGAGGGGCATTGGGTAGGCATTAGTTGCAGACACTGCGTTTAGCCCCCTGTAATCCGTGCAGAGTCTGAGCCCCCCATCTTTTTTTTTACAAAACAATACGGGTGCTGCAAAAGGGGACGACGCTGGCCTAATAAATCCACGGGCCAGATTCTTATCGATAAAGCGGCGTAGTTCTTCCTTTTCAATGGGACTCATGGCATAAATTTTCCCTTTTGGTAATTTGTGGCCCGGAAGGATTTCAATCGCACAGTCGGAGTTACGGTGGGGGGTAGTTCATCTGCTTCCTCCTCCTCAAAAACCCTGGTCACATACCGGTAGTCCTTAGGGATGCGGTTAAGGTCCTCCGTGGCTAAGCAAGCTCGTGGAGGTTCATTGCATGGGGTTTTTCCCCACCCTGGGTCCCATTTGTGCTCTGCACACTTCGGGAGATAAATTGTACGCTCCCTTCTTCCCATAGAATATACGGATCGTGACCATGTAACCAAGGGCTACCCAACACCAATGGGAACTGGGCTTGAGGGGCTATTACAAACGAGCGTAGCTCCCAGTGTTCACCAATGCCTACTCTTAAAGGAACAGTCTCAAATCGGCATGGTTCTTTCATTGGAGACCCATCCATTTGAGTAAAAGTTATCGGGTCTTTCAAATTGACAACGGTTGCCTCCAACCCCATAACCATAGACGGGTTTATCAGGTCCCTCCCGCACCCTGAGTCAATGAGGGCTCGAACCCGAATATGGGTCATCATCGCTGGATTCATCACAAGTACAGTCACAAAGAAGAGAGAGGGGTAATTGCTCACCAGTTTAGGTGCCTCAGGTACTGGGTCCTGCTGTGTAGCGCCATTCACAAACAGGACCAATTCGTTTCCCTGCATCTCACTCTCCTCCTCCAGCATCATGGTATCCGCTTGGTCGGGGCTAGTAAAAAGAGCCCGTGTGTTGCGTGGTTTCGCTGTACCTTTTCTCGGGGTAGGGGTTGGCCATCGTCTGGGCTCCTCTTGTGGTAGGGCTCTATTGGGATCCCCTTTCGGGCAGGATGCGGCGAACTGCCCCTTTTCCCCACACCGCAGGCAGAGGTCCTGTCACATACGCTGATCTCTCATCCCACTTGAGGTGGAGGTTGGTTTGGGTCTGGCCTGGCCTGCCGCAAGACTCGGACGGTTATTGCCCAGAGATAGATCCAGTTTCATGACACGCAAGCGACTTTCCGCTTTTTCGGCTTCCTCCATCCAGCCCTGGAGAGTGCGAGGTTGCTGAGAGCTGAGGACATTATTGCGGACGTCTACAGCTAGTCCCATTCGATATTGTTGAGCCAACACTGCATCGGTCCAGTCCCGAATTTTCACTGCATGCCTTTGAAACTCCCTTGAATACTCCCGCACGGTGAGTTTGCCTTGCCTGAACGTGCGAAGGAAGGCTTCAGCTTTTGGGCCGCCCCGGGTCCTCGAAACGGTTTCTCAAGGCCCACATGAAGTCATCAACATTCCCCAATTCCGCTGCCTCCAGATCATGAAGGGCTACATACCAACTAGTAGCACTCCCCCGGAACCTGGAAGCGATAAACTCCACCTGTTGCTCCTCGTCTGGGAACACATAGCCCCATCTCTGCACAAATTTCCCTACTTGCAATATGAAAAAGGACACAGTTTCTGGATCCCCATCAAACGTGATCTCCAACATGTCCTTGGGGCGGATTACTGGAGGGGCCGGGGCCATGATCGGTACTGGAACTGGCTGCGGGAGGGGTGCGGGAGCAGGGAGTTGAGGCGGAGGCAGAGCTGGTGGCTGGATAGGTCCTGGTTGCCCTGGCCCGGGTCCTGGTGCTGGGCCGGCCGGTGGAGGTGGGGCCGGTGCTGGCTGGCCCGGCCCTGGGGCCGGGGGAGCAGGAGGTGGCTGTCCCGGTGGCATCGGTGGTGCAGGTGCTGGTGCCGGTCTAGGTTGCGTCAGCGGATGAGCTCGAATTGCTTGGTCCATCATCTGTGGTAGGGATTGCATTAGTTTGCTCATGTCCCGTACCAGACGTCGGGTATCCTCTTGAATAGAGTCCATGCGAGCCTCTGTATCTGAACCGGACCCTGTTCTGGGAGATCCTCGAGACATCCTTCCCTGGGGAAGTCCAAAACTACCTCTAGGATCCAAAAGGCTGTCCCGGCTCTGGCTTCCCGGCATGGACCAAGTTGTCTGGGTAGTGTCCAACAGGTTCTTAGTCCAATCGCGTGATCTGCGGTAGGTCACCCCTTTGTCCCAGGGTGTTGGGGCTCCCGGCACGTAGGTTCGTGGAACCGCTCCCCCTTGACTCTGCGTTGGCCCGGCCGGGCTATAGATTGGGAGAGTGTACGCAGCACCCACTGTGCTGATCGATGGAGGGGTGACCAACCCTGCTGCTGATTGCGGGGTTGGCACTGCCAAACCGAAGTTGTAGTCACTGGAACAATGGTGGTGGTCGGAACGGTGACCACTGGAGTTGCCACGGTGGTGACTGGGACCGTGGCTCCCGGAGTAGTAGTCACTGGGACTGCGCCCGTGGCTCCCGGAGTAGTAGTCACTGGGACTGCGCCCGTGGCTCTCCCCCCCCCCCAGCTCTGCTCATCGTGGAAGACGGCGGAAACTGACGGTGGGGGAATAATGTTGATTCCTGACAATATCTGTCAGGTTTAAAAACAAGTAGATCCAGTCATTCTTGCACAAAGAAAGGTTTTATTGGATTATCTTGCTAAAACCCACAGTAGGAGGTCATTGTCAGGAATGGGGGCGAAGCAAAGCAAGCTAACTTATAGTGTGATGCAATGAAGCACCTAGCAAATGAAACATGAGCACTCACGCGGGAACTCCCGGCGGGAGAAATACTTCATGAACGGGAGACTACTCCCCCTCCCCTTGCCTTCCCAGGACTGGAAAATTCTCAGTGAAACAAGAATAGTCCAAAGCCTACATTCAAGGCCACCGTGATAAGGAAAAGCGGCAGGGAAGAAGCTCCCACGTTTCTGCCTGCATAGCTACGCAAGCGCAAAGCAGGGTAGGGAACACAAAACAATGGATTCAGTGAGAAACATCAAAGGCATTTTCTGACACTGTGCCTGTCATTTTCCCAGAAAGCACTTTCCTGGGGGCACCTTCTATGGGGAGCTGTAACTCGAACCCCATAAATCCAATCTTCACCAAACTTTGAGGAGAGGTAGGCGACAGTCAGCCAGAGATCCCCTGTGAGTTTGATGTCTCTAGAGTGCCAGGGGGCATTCTACCACATCACAGACCTCATGAACCAAACTGGTTCATTTGGTGCCTAAAAGTTCATGATAGTTCTTGGCTCATGAACCAGGCATGCCATGAACCAAGAACCAAAAGGAATTGCATTTTCTCAGTTTGTGCCCATCCCTAACCACAGCAGCACGACGAGTGCATTGCTTGTGCACGCACAGACAATGCTATTTTTAATTCAGGGGAAATTTAAGACACACACTCAATGTATTTTATTAACATTTCATATTTTTTTCTGCAAACCTGGGGGTTCCCCCAAGATTTCACTATTCATAGAATCATAGAATGTTAGAGTTGGAAGGGACCTTGCAGGTCATCTAGGCCAACCCCCTGCACTCTGCAGGAGCATAGCCAAAAGATAGCCCTACATACCTACAACATACCCAAAAGATGGTCATCCGGCCTCCGCTTGAAAACGTCCAGTGAAGGAGCATCCAACACCTCCCGAGGCAGTCTATTCCACTGCTCAAACACTCTTACAGTTAGGAAGTTTCTCCTGATATTTAGCCGGTAATGCCTCCCTTGTATTATCTATTAGATATAGATAAATCAGAACTTTCCCTTTAAGTACCAAGTTCATTGCAAAAGTTAAGTGCCAGGTGTACTGTCTCCCAGTGACATCAATGTGACTTGAAAACACTTTAGCTGACTCATGCCCTATTTTTTTAAAATAAATACTAATCAAAGGTTCACCAATGCAGACTTGATCCAAGATTTCCCCCCAAAACTAAGGCCCTTGAAAACTGGCTATTTGAGAGAGAGAGAGAGATGAAGCATATGGCAACATCAGCTGGCGGAACAAGCAGGGTTTTAATTTAGAAAATGTGACTGTGGAAAAGCACGACGGGAGGGAGATGCCGACAGGCAGCCCGAGCTCCTGTTCACAGCTCTTGAGAGTATGGATCATTCTATGGCTCCTGCGTTGGGTATCTCACATTACCATCTGCAGTCCCCTAAAACTGGAAACCAGAAAGAAAATAGAGGTTAGATCTGAATAACTCTCACAGCATCACTTAATGCCGCTAACAAACTTGTTGGTGGAGGACTATAATTCAGACAATCATTATGAGGAAATGTAAGAAGAGCCCCGCTGGATCACACCAGTGGTCCATCTACTCTAGGCCAGCATCCTGCCTCACACGGCCAATCAGTTCCTCTGGAGGGCCAACAAAGAGGCATAGAGGCTGAGACCTTCCCTGAGAAGAGCATCAGAAGATTCTGCTGGATCAGACCAGTGGTCCATCTAGTCCAGCATCCTGCTTCACACAGTGGCCAACCAGTTCCTCTGGAGGGCCAACAAAGAGGGCATAGAGGCTGAGGCCTTCCCCTGAGAAGAGCATCAGAAGATCCCTGCTGGATCACACCAGTGGTTCACCTAGTCCAGCATCCTGTCTCACACAGTGGCCAACCAGTTCCTCTAGAGGGCCAACAACAGGGCAGAGAGGCCGAGGCCTTCCCCTGAGAAGAGCATCAGAAGATCCCTGCTGAATCACACCAGTGGTCCATCTAGTCCAGCATTCTGCCTCACACAGTGGCCAACCAGTTCCTCTGGAGGGGCAAGAACAGGGCACAGAGGTTGAGGCCTTCCCCTGATGTTGCCTTCTAGCACCGGGATTCAAAGGTTGACTGCCTCTAAATGTGTAGGTTTGCTTCAGTCACCATAGCTAGTAGCCACTGATAGACCTATTCTCCATGGATTTGTCTAATCCCATTTTAAAGGTGTCTATGAGGTCCCAGTTCAAAGAAGGCTAGGCAATTGGGAGGAAATGATTTTTTTCGTATATGGTTAAACTTCAGTGGGAGGCATGATACTGAAAATAGAACTTCAGTGTTCAAAGGCAGCATACCTCCCAGACAATAGCAGATGGATGTAGCCTGTCATGCTCTGCAGAGGATTTAGCCTGTTCACTGATGGAAAAAAAGGCCAGTATGGATGGACTCTTTCCTGACCTAGCAAGGCTGTTGTGTTTGTTCAGCTTCACTGGAGTGTGTGGTGAAGATGAAGATGAAAATGAAGAAGAGGAGGAAGAAGAGGAAGAGAAGGAGGACGACGAGATTGGATTTATACCCCGCCCTTCACTTGGAGTCTCAGAGCGGCTTACAAACTCCTTTCCGCTCCCCTCCGCACAACAGACACCTTGTGAGGGAGGTGGGACTGAGAGAGCTCTGACAGAAACTGCTCTTTTTCAAGGAAAGCTCTTGTCAAAACAATGGCTTGCCCAAGGTCATCCAGCAGGTGCAAGTGGAGGAGTGGGGAATCAAACCCGGTTCTCCCAGATTAGAGTTCATGCACTTAACCACTACACCAAACTAGGGTGGCCACTACACCAAACTAGGGTGGCCAGGTTCGGGTTGGGAAATACCTGGAGATTTTGGTTGGGGAACTTGGGTAGGGTGTGGTTTGGTGAAGGGAGGGGCCTTAGTACAGTACCATGCTGTAAAGTCCACCCCCCCCAAAGCAGCCATTTTCTCCAGAGAAACTAATCTTTATTGCCTGGAGATCGATTGAAATAGCAGGAGATCTCCAGGCCTCACTTGGTGGTTGGCAAACCAAATAAATATGAACTCCACTAAAGTGGCCTGGAGACATGCACTCTGCTTCGGCTCAGAGGCAGTGTCAGTTATTGATGCTCCCACGTAACCCAGGCTTGAACACTAGCGTCAGAAGTTGCCAGGGCTAACAAACTCTGATACAAATGAAGCTCAGCTCTGAGCTGGTCCATAGGAAAGATCCTTCTTACTGACTCGACCGCTGAATGCAACCGTGCCTTGAAATCCACTCCAGAGACAGCGGTGAGGAGTTGCCAAGCCTGTGCTTGATAGTCACCGGGGCAATTTACTTTGATCGGTGAACACAGCGGTGAGGTCAACCATCCGTCTCGAAGATGGACTCACCGCCATCAGTCGGAGCGGGGTAATAAAAGATGCTCTTCAGTTTTCTCTCTGAATGCCGGCTCAGATGGCTCCATCTGACTGCAGGATGTATCTGTTGGGATATCGGGTTAATATAGCAGAGTTTGCCCAGTCATAGAAGCATGATATTGAGTGCAGTAAATAAATCTCCCAGGAAATCTATTGCAAAGAAGAAGAAGGAAGAAGGAAGAAGAAGAAGGAAGAAGGAAGAAGGAAGAAGGAAGAAGGAGGAGGAGGAGGAGAAGGAGAAGGAGAAGGAGAAGGAGAAGGAGAAGGAGAAGGAGAAGGAGAAGGAGAAGAAGGAGAAGAAGGAGAAGGAGAAGGAGAAGAAGGAGAAGGAGAAGGAGAAGGAGAAGCAGAAGAAGAAGAAGAAGAAGAAGAAGAAGAAGAAGAAGAAGAAGAAGAAGAAGAAGAAGAAGAAGAAGAAGAAGAAGAAGAAGAAGAAGAAGAAGAAGAAGAGGAGGAGGAGGAGGAGGAGGAGGAGGCGGAGGAGGAGGAGGAGGAGATTGGATTTATACCCCGCCCTTCACTACCCAAGGGAGTCTCAGAGCGGCTTACAAACTCCTTTCCCTTCTCCTCCCCACAACAGTCAGACACCCTGTGAGGGAGGTGGGGCTGAGAGAGCTCTTTCGAGAACTGCCCTGGAGAGAACAGCGCTGAGAGAAATTGTGACCTCTCAGCTGAGTTAGTGTGAGCTAGCTCACAGTTTTTTAGCCTCTGGCTCACACATTTTTGTCTGAGCTCAGGAAGAAGAAGAAGAAGAGATGACGAGGAGGAGAGATTGGATTTATACCCTGCCTTTCACTACCTGAAGGAGTCTCAGAGCGGCTTACAAACTCCCTTTCCCTTCCCCTCCCCACAACAGACACCCTGTGAGGTAGAAGAAGAAGAAGGGATTGGATTTATACCCTGCCCTTCACTACCCAAAGGTGTCTCAGAGCGGCTTACAAACTCCTTTCCCTTCCCCTCCCCACAACAGACACCCTGTGAGGTAGAAGAAGAAGAAGGGATTGGATTTATACCCTGCCCTTCACTACCCAAAGGTGTCTCAGAGTGGCTTACAAACTCCTTTCCCTTCTCCTCTCCACAACAGACACCCTGTGTCAGGTTCAACAGCAAGCAACTCCAGACACACTTTACTTAGAAAGGTAAGCGGGGCTGAGAGAGCTCTGACAGAAACGACTCTTTTTTCAAGAACAGCTGTGCCAGAGCTATGGCTTGCCCAAGGTCATCCAGTAGCTCCAAGTGGAGGAGTGGGGGAATCAAACCCGGTTCTCCCAGATTAGAGTCCGCGCACTTGACCACTACACCAAACTGGCTCTCAGGTCAACTTGCATTTATTGAAGTTCACACTCAGGCTGCAGTTGGAAGAAGAGAAAGAAGCGTGATCTAAAGAGTACTTTCCCTATCACAAAGGGCCAGCTTGTCTGGCATCATGCGTGTGGGAGTATAAGGGCACTGTATGCCACGTGTGTCTCCATGGAAGGCCATGTGCAGCAAGTGAAAGAAGAGAGGGGGAGAGAGAGAGAGAGAAGTCCTCAGGGGATAGCTCCCAGGTTAAGACAAAGAAAGGCATCCCCTACACACTTAAAAGTGACGCAGTGCCCCCCAATGTCCTTGCATGCTGGGTCGCTCACTCCAACAGTTCTGTGCTCATTAGCAAACCGGCTCACCTTTTCTTTCCCACTTCGAAGAGAATTCGAATCCTTCATCCTCTCGCTACCCACTGCTGGCACTCGGGAGATAATCTGTCAGTTCCAAGCACTCCCTGTTTCAATTATCAAGATGCATGGAGACTTCCTTAAAGCCTCACTTGTTTCACCCATTTCAGTGGTCTCGTACATTTTCGTCTTTATTTTTTTTTAAAGAAGGGGGAAGCCCTGCCTTATCGCTCTCGCCCCAGCAAGTGTTGGGCAACATTATCAGTCACGTTGGCGAGGCAAGGAAATAATAACTGTCAGACCAGCCGCACGTTTCGGGAGAGTTTTCCGACATTCCTGGAAACAATGGCGGGCGTCCGCTGGCAGCTTGACAAGCCCTGTCCTTTAAGTTATGAGAAAATAATCAGAAGATCAATAGAAGAGCAGAGGCAGCTCGAATTGGACTGCATCGGAATGACATTTCCCTGTCAATCAGTTGGCGGCTGAGAGTGGAGTTTCGCCGGAGAATTTTTTTCACAGCCATCCATTCGTCGGTTCGTTCATTTGTGCGGGTAAACAAAGCCGAATGTGAAAGGGTGTGTGTGTGTGTACGTGTGGGGAAATGGAAGAAGGCTTCGAGGCCGAACACCTGGTATGGAGAGGAATAGATTTGCTTCTGGAAGGTCACCTCAAGCAATACGGGAAGCAAACAGGGTTGCCGTCTCCTGCTCAGGAAGCACCTGGAAATCTGTGGGTGAAGCCCGTGAGGGGCAGAGTTTGGGAAGGGGAGGGTCCTCAGCGGGGCACCATGCCCTACAGTCCACCATCCAAAGCATCCATTTTCTCTAGGGTTCTGGCCACACACACTAAATCAGGGGTGGCCAAACTTGCTTAACGTAAGAGCCACATAGAATAAATGTCAGATGTTTGAGAGCCATAAGAACATAAGAGTAGCCAATGCTGAATCGGGCCAATGGCCCATCTAGTCCAACACTCTGTCACACAGTTTCCAAAAATACCAGGTGCCATCAGGAGGTCCAGCAGTGGGGCCAAGACACTAGAAGCCCTCCCACTGCTGCCCCCCCCCCCAGCACCAAGAATAGAGTGCATCACCTGCCCCAGACTGAGAGTTCCCATCTATATCCTGTGGCTAATAGCCACCAATGGACTTCTGCTCCATATGTTTATCTAATTCCCTCTGGAAACTGTCCATGCTTGTAGCTGCCACCACCTCCTGTGGCGGTGAATTCATGCCGCAAGACATGAACAAATATTACATGCTTTTACTGGGAAATATGCAGATTTGCTTTTTATGAACATTAAACGAGACTGCCAATAATAATAACAAAACTGGTAAAAGCAGATATTGATAATGATATTTATTTGTTCAATGATAATTTGTTTGCTAATAATAGTTAGCTTCCCCAGCCGCCCTGCCGGGAGCCGCACCATATGAGTGAAAGAGCCGCATGCGGCTCCCGAGCCACAGTTTGGCCACGTCTGCACTAAATAATCCACTTTCAATCCACTTTCAACGCACTTTCCAAATGGATCTTGCCAGTTCACAGAGTGAAATCCAGTTGGAAAGTGCACTGGAAATGGATTGAAAGGGGATTATTTAGTGTGTGGGTGTGACCGCAGCCTAGGAGAACTGATCTCTGTCTTTTGGAGAGCAGTCATCACACTGGGAGAATTCCTGGACCCTCCTGGAGACTGGCAACTCTAGAAGCACAGTTGGAAACACCCCAGGTCAAACTTTCAAAGTTGGACCACCCATTAGACAAACCCAGACAATTGACTAGGGGATTGGGGAGGTAAGAGAGGCTCGGGGTCCAATCAGACGGCTCCATAGATCTGCGCGAGGCACGAGTGCCTCGTGGATTTAAATGTAATGTCCAGACATCAACATCTGGGAAACGTCCGTCTTCCACGAGCATCCCGTTTTGCCGCACTTCGGAGCCGTACTAAAAGGTACTACTTTAAAACTGGAGTTTTCGGTTCCCAATGGGCCATTCACGGTCTTTCCCCCATCTGATCATTCCAGCCAGGGCTTTTTTTTGTAGAAAAGGCCCAGCAGGAACTCATTATCATAATAGGCCACACCCAACAGCAGAAGCTCATTAGCATAGTAGGCCACACCCTGACAACACAGCTCATTAGCGCATTAGGCCACACCCCCGTGCTACCAGAAGAGTGGTCATCCAGACACACCCACCTTTTGCTTCTTATTCTGTTTACCTTGTTTCTTGTCAAAACCCAGGGCTTTTTTTGGTAGCAGGAACTCCTTTGCATGTTAGGCCACACCCTAATTTTTTTTTAAAAAAATTAAGGTCTTTGACTTGAATATTTTGAAAATCTGAGCAAGGTATAGATGATATACAAACTTATGTTTACCTACAAAGTTATTAACTGTATATGTTGTTTCTTTCCTAAGATTGTCAAAATTTTTACTTGTTGCACTTTGTTATTCTTTTTATATTATCACAACTTTACTGTTGTATTATTATCATTGTATGTGTTAACTACAAGTTTCAATAACATTAAAAAATAAAAAATAAAAAAAATGTTAGGCCACACCCCTTATGGAGCCAATCCTGATGAGTTTCTGCTGTTGGGTGTGGCCTGTTATGCTAATGAGTTCCTGATGGGCGTGGCCAACTCAGGAGCCAGCCGGAACTCCGTTCCCGTGCATTCCTGCCCCAAAATAGCCCTGATTCCAGCGCATGATTAAAAAATGGCACCCGTTCGGGATGGTCTGACGTCAGACCATCCTGAATGGGTGCCATTTTTTTAAAAATCTTGATTCTGCGCATGCGTGGATAAACAAGGCCGCTATATCATGCCTATGCAGATGTGCAAAAAGTTTGTTTGTTTGTTTAAAAGCCACTGGGGGATGTCTGGTCGTGCAGGGACGGATTAAAAAGATCGGGATCAAAAGTGAGCCGGCATAATGGCGGGATTAGCTGCCTGTCTGAACGCACCCTCAGAGCCCATTGTATCAGTAGGAAGTGGAAGCCCCCGCTAGTGCCAAAAGCCCCAGCACGGATGTCCAGGTCTACTAAATGATCAGTGGAAGCACTAACAATGTGTGTTCTGGTTTCCCTCCCACCCCACTTTTGACAGTAGAAACAGCAGTGTGGGTGGGGCTTTTGCCCCCTTTCCTCTTGTCCTTTGTAGGTCCCGCGGAACCAATTTGTTCACGGAGCCTGCCTTCTCCCAACACTGCTCTCTCCCATCCCTTTCCCCCATGATGGAAAGAGGGACGTAGGAAGAGCAACTGGCCACTGGGCTTCATGCTGCCATGCCAACAACAGCAGCTCCTTGCCTTTCTAGCTCTGCATGCTCCTAAGTCACTGCAGCTCCGTGTATGCTCAGGTTCGAGCAGGGGGACACCCAGGTCACAGTTCCCTCTAAGCTGAGTTAGTGTGAGCTAGCTCACAGTTTTTTTAGCCTCCGGCTCACACATTGCTGGGTGGGCTCATTCCTGGCTTGCTGCAAGAGGTACCAAAGTCATGGGCCTCCTAAAGCACCAAACATCCTTTACCAGGGCCTGCAGACTTTGGGCAGAAGGCTTAAAAGAGGGGGCTGGCAGTACAACTCAAGAGATTAACCAGCGGGATCTATTACAATTCCACAAGGCCTGTAAGATGGAGCTCTTAACATAAGAACATAAGAACATAAGAACATAAGAACATAAGAGAAGCCAATGTTGAATCAGGCCAATGGCCCATCTAGACCAACACTCTGTCACACAGTGGCCAAAATATACCAGTGGCCATCAGGAGGTCCACCAGTGGGGCCAGGACACTAGAAGACCTCCCACCGCTGCCCCCTCCAGCACCAAGAATAGAGTGCATCACCTGCCCCAGATGGAGAGTTCCCATCTATACCCTGTGGCTAATAGCCACTGGTGGACTTCTGCTCCATATGTTTATCTAATTCCCTCCTGAAGCTGTCCATGCTTGTAGCTGCCACCACCTCCTGTGGCAGTGAATTCCATGTGTTAATCACTCTTTGGGTGAAGAAGTACTTCCTTTTATCTGTTCTAACCCGACTGCTCAGCAATTTCATGGAGTGCCCATGAGTTCTTGTATTGTGAGAAAGGGAGAAAAGTACTCTTCCACCAGGCTTTTGTGGCCGATCCCACCAGTGGCTTGGATCCTAACATCTTAAAATCTTTCACCACTGTTGATATGGTTAAGAACATAAGAACATAAGAACATAAGAGAAGCCAATGTTGAATCAGGCCAATGGCCCAACTAGTCCAACATTCTGTCATACAGCGGCCAAAATATACCAGGTGCCATCAGGAGGTCCAGCAGTGGGGACAGGACACTAGAAGCCCTCCCACTGCTGCCCCCCCCCCCCAGGACCAAGAATACAGAGCATCACCTGCCCCAGACTGAGAGTTCCCATCTATACCCTGTGGCTAATAGCCACTGATGGACTTCTGCTCCATATGTTTATCTAATTCCCTCTTGAAACTCTCCATGCTTGCAGCTGCCACCACCTCCTGTGGCAGTGAATTCCATATGTTAACCACTCTTTGGGTGAAGAAGTATTTCATCTGTTCTAACCCGACTGCTCAGCAATTTCATGGAGTGCCCACGAGTTCTTGTCTTGTGAGAAAGGGAGAAAAGTACTCTTCCACCAGGCTTTTGTGGCCGACCCCACCAGTGGCTTGGATCCTAACATCTTAAAATCTTTCACCACTGTTGATATGGTTCTATCAGAGCCGACATGGTACTTAAAGGTAAAGGTTTCCCTTGCTCGAAAGCCAGTCGAATCAGACTCTAGGGGATGCTGCTCATCTCTGTTCCCAAGCCGAAGAGCCAGCGCTGTCCGAAGACGTTTCCGTGGTCATATGGCTGGCATGACTAGATGCCGAGGTGCACGGAATGCTGTTACCTTCCCAATGAAGTGGTACCTATCCACCCTAAGCCCGCCCATGGGGAGGGTGGGATATAAATCCGAATAAATAAATAAATTAAATAATCTCTCATATAGACTAAGGGCCGACTTACACAACATGCTTGACATGCTCTGGGTCATAGTTGCATTGACCAGACTCACGGTCAGATGCACACTGGGGAGCTCATCTTAAACAGAGCTCATTTACTTGGTGTTGTGAGGGAAGAGAAGGAGTTTTCCCTCCCATACCGCTTGCACCAGCAGAGTGTGTTGTAGGGAAGCTTTTTGACCATTCCCCCTGGCATCATACCTGAGGGGCCGCCTTTCCTCACATGTTCCCCAGAGAGCACTGTGGTCAGGGTCCCAGAACCGGCTGGCCCTTCCAGGTCTTAAGGAGGCTAGGCTGTCGATGATCAGGACCAGGGCTTTCTTGGTGGCGGCCCCATCCTGGTGGAAGGAGCTCCCAGAGGAGATCAGGGCCCTGCGGGACCTTCTACAGTTCTGCAAGGCCTGTAAAACAGAGCTCTTCCACCAGGCTTTTGGGAGCCACCACTGTCAACAGTGAAGAACATCAGATGGTTGAAAGTGAGAGGGCCCTGGATTCCAGATTCCGGAAATTGCCACCAACAGCCAAAAGAACAGCAAGCATCGCTAGGACGATCCAGCTGAACACTGTGAGTTGACTGCCAGCCGAGAACTCTGAATAATGGCTGCATCATCATATGAACATGGTCTACTGGCACTTTATTACGGTTTTAGAATTGTTTTAATCATAATTTGTATTTTAATGTAAATTAACTGTTTTTATATAAGCCGCCCTGAGCCGGCTTCGGCTGGAAGGGCGGGGCAGAAATTTGAAAAATAAATAAATGAATAAAATGTCTAAGATATATGGGGCCCTTTCCACTGGCGAAAGTGGGGTGGTAGGGAAAGCAGAAGCTCCTTCTCTTCCCCTTACAGCACCAAGAAATGAGCTCTGTTTAGTGCCCTTCGCTATATTTCTGACTATGAATCAGGTATTGCTTCCGTGACCCAGCATGTGTTGGTTGTATTGTGAATTTTGGCCCTCAGGGAGGCTTTCAAAACTCTCATCATTGCTGTCTTGTTCCCAAAGGCCCCTCTTCAATTTTGCTTCTGTCTGGTGCAAATCAAAGCTATGTGATCCTTGAGTTTTGCTTACTTTTCTGTCTCCGAGCACCAGGTTTCTACCCGTGAAACGTACACAGTGTTCAGCATTCTTTCTGTGCCAAAAATCAGCCTGAGGAGTATACTATGCATACATTGTAGTGATATGCCTTTTTAAAAGAAAGCCAGTTAGCAAAAAAGAGACAATAGAGTGCTAACCAATTCAGATATTACAGAATACACATTTTGGGGTTGGGCTCCCCACCAATTATAAATGGTTCAGATCCCCACTCTGACATGAACATCACATATTTAGAACATAAGAAGTCCAGTGGTCCATTAAGTTAGGCATCCTAAGAACATAAGAAGATCTCTGCTGGATCCCACCAGTGGTCCATCTAGTCCAGCATCCTGAGACCATAAGAAGAGCCCTGCTGAATCATACCAGTGGTTCATCTAAGCCAGCATCCTAAGAACACAAGAAGAACCCTGCTGGATTAGACCACTGGTCCATCTAGTTCCACATCCTAAGAACACAAGAAGAGCTCTGCTGGATCAGAACAGTGGTCCATCTAGTCCAGCATCCTAAGAACACAAGAAGAGCCCTGCTGGATCAGACCAGTGGTCCATCTAGTCCAGCATCCTGAACAGAAGGTCCATCAGTCCAGTCCAGCATAAGAAGAGCTCTGCTAGATCAGACCTGTGGTCCATCTAGTACAGCATCCTGAGAACATAAGAAGAGCCCTGCTGGGTCAGACCAGAGGTACATCTAGTCCAGCATCCTTAGAACACAAGAAGAGCCCTGCTGAATCACATCAGTGGTTCATCTAGTCCAGCATCCTAAGAACATAAGAAGAGCCCTGCTGGGATAGACCAGTGGCTCATCTAGTCCAGCATCCTAAGAACACAATAAGAACCCTGCTGGATCAGGCCAATGGTCCGTCTCATCCAGCATCCTAAGAAGAGCCCTGCTGGATCAGACCAGATGTACATCTACTCCAGCATCCTTGGAACATAAGAAGAGCCTTGCTGGATCCAACCAGTGGTCCATCTAGTCCAGCATCCTGTCTCATACTGTAGCCAACCAGATGGTGTCCTAAGTGGATTGGAATAAGTCCATAGTGGGGGGCTGCCACTCATCCTTGACTGTATCCCTCATGGAACAACTCTGTCTTACAAGCCCTGTGAAACTGTTTCAAGTCTCACAGGGCCCAGGTCTCATCAGACAGAGCGTTCCACCAGGTTGAGGCCAGATGTTGCATTACTGAGCCATGGTCCCTACCAGGATCTCCAGAATCTAAACAGGAGTCTTTCTACTTGATCCTTTTTTAAAAAAATTGTACACCCAGAGACTGAACCTGTGACCTTCTGCACGCCAAGCTGATGTTCGACTGCTGTGCCGCTTCATTCTTACCAGCAGAGGAACATAAGAACATAAGAGAAGCCAATGTTGAATCAGGCCAATGGCCCATCCAGTCCAACACTCTGTCACACAGTGGTCAAAAATACCAGGTGCCATCAGGAGGTCCAGCAGTGGGGCCAGGACACTAGAAGCCCTCCCACTGCTGCCCCTCCAGCACCAAGAATAGAGTGCATCACCTGCCCCAGACTGAGAGTTCCCATCTATACTCTGTGGCTAATAGCCACTGATGGACTTCTGCTCCATATGTTCATCTAATTCCCTCTTGAAACTGTCCATGCTTGTAGCTGCCACCACCTCCTGTGGCAGTGAATTCCATGGGTTAATCACTCTCTGGGTGAAGAAGGACTTCCTTTTATCGGTTCTAACCCGACTGCTCAGCAATTTAATGGAGTGCCCACGAGTTCTTGTATTGTGAGAAAGGGAGACAAGTACTTCTTTCTCAACCTGCTCAATCCCATTCATAATCTGATAAACCTCGATCACGTCGCCCCTCAGCCGTCGTTTCTCCAAGCTAAAGAGCCCCAAGCGTTTTAACCTTTCTACATAGGGAAAGTGTTCCAACCCTTTTAGCTAAACTTTGGTCTCAGCGTCATATTCCGTAGTACATTTTGATCTCACATCCCATAGGTGGAGCTTGGGGGAGAGAAGGCAGGGGTTGTGAACCGTTCACCCCCAAACAAACCAGCCTGTGCCAATGACATACCTGCAACCTCTCATACAGTGAGTGGCCCGCAGTCCTCGCCAGCAGCCCGGCGTGCTTGGTATCGATCCACCCGCAGCTTCCGAGAATCCGTGCGACAGCAAAGTCGAGATGAAAATATCAGATCTCTTGCCATGCTGGGAAGTTCGAAAGGTGACGCCGTTGATGGCTCATCAAAGGTTTCAGGGGGGCTTCAATTAGGCGGCCGGCACCTCAAAAGGAGGAGGATTCTCCAGAGCTTCCCTGCCCATCAATCTTATCAGACATCTAACTAGATGAGATTCCATCAGAAGTACAAAGAACAAATGATACAAATAGATATCCGGGCCCTGGAGGATCGCCATCTATTTTGACTACTCTTTTCAAGCAGGAGAACCGCACATCAGTGGCGAGAGGACGTGCTTCGCATGTGGGAAGTCCAGGTTCATTCCCTGAGATCTTCTGTAGCTACAGCTGTGTGAAGTTGCTCCCGGAGGCTCCTGGGAACGGTCTGTTGGAAGGAGGTGGAAAGGGGCTCAAGGTGAGGCCGCTGACAGTCGCTGATTTGCTTTCTTTTATCTTGCAGCTCTCCTCGCTGCCAGGGCTCTTTTTGTTTGGAGAGCCAGTTTGGAAAGAGAGCCCGTTTGGTGTGGTGGTTAAGTGCGCGGACTCTGATCTGGGAGAACCGGGTTTGATTCCCCACTCCTCCACTCGCAGCTGCTGGATGACCTTGGGCAAGCCATAGTTCTGATAAGAGCTGTTCTTGAGAAAAGAGCCGTTTCTGTCAGAGCTCTCTCAGCCCCACCGACCTCACAGGGTGTCTGTTGTGGGGAGGGGAAGGGAAAGGAGTTTGTAAACCGCTCTGAGATTCCTCTGGGTAGTGAAGGGCGGGGTATAAATCCAAACTCTCCTCCTCTCTTCTTCTTCTTCTTCTTGAGTTCAGACAAGAAATGTGTGAGCCGGAGGCTAACAAACTGTGAGCTAGCTCACACTAACTCAGCTGAGAGGGAACACCGGTCACAATTTCTCTCAGCGCTGTTCTCTCCAGGGCAGTTCTCGAAGGAGCTCTCTCAGCCCCACCTCCCTCACAGGGTGTCTGTCTGTTGTGGGGAAGGGAAGGGAAAGGAGTTTGTAAGCCGCTCTGAGACTGCCTTGGGTAGTGAAGGGCAGGGTATAAATCCAATCTCTCCTCGTCCTCCTCCTCCTCCTCCTTCTTGTAGCAGGAACTCCTTTGCATATTAGGCAACACACCCCTAATGTAGCCAATCCTCCAAGAGCTTACAGAGCTCTTCTTACAGGGGCTACTGTAAGCTCTTGGAGGATTGGCTACATTAGGGATGTGTCACCTAATATGCAAAGGAGTTCCTGCTACAAAAAAGCTCTAGTCGCTGCCATTTTGACTTAAAAGGAATGTCTCAGGTAGGGATGCCAGCCTCCAGCTGGGACATGGGGATTCCCCCAGATTACAGAGATCAGTTCCTCTGCAACAAAAATGGATGTTCTGGAGGGTGGACTCTGTGGCACTGTACCCCACTGAGCTCCCTGTCCTCCCCAGACTCCATCCCCAGATCCCCAGGAGTTTCCCAGCCTGGTTCTGGCAAACTCTACCCCCCATCCCTTGCCAGGGGTCGGGGGGGACCTGGCAGCCCTAAACATCTGCAACGATTTGAAAGTTACCCACATGTCCAGCTTTGCCGCACAAAGGCTGGATTCAGCATTTGACATTTTAAACTCCCCCCCTCCCATATTTCAGTAGTTTTATTATGGAAAAATGAAGCAGTGCAAAATCGGCCGACCAAAATTTAGAAGAAGATGAAGAAGAGGAGAGATTGGATTTATACCCCGCCCTTCACTCAGAGTCTCAGAGCGGCTTACCATCTCCTTTCCCTTCCCCTCCCCACAACAGACATCCTTTGAGGTAGGCGGGGCTGAGAGAGCTCTTTCCAGAACTGCCCTTTCAAGGACAGCTCTTGTCAGAACTAGGGCTTACCCAAGGTCATCCAGCAGCTGCATGTGGAGGAATGGGGAATCAAACCCAGTTCTCCCAGACTAGAGTCTGCACACTTAACCACTACACCAAACTAAGCAAACTTAACTCACCCTCCCCTGGTTAAAAGAAAAGAAAAGATGGATTCTTGTCCTATAGGGATGTCGACTCCCATTTGGGAAATTCCTGGAGCTTTGGCGTAAAGCCTTGGGGATAGCGTGGTCAAGGAAGGGAAAGGACCTCAGAGGGGTATAAGGCCATAGAGTCTACCCTCCAAAGCAGCCATTTTCTCCAGGGACACTGGGGCTGAGAGAGCTCTGGAGAGAACAGCTCTGAGAGAACTGGTGACTGACCCCAAGATACTCCAGCAGCTGCATGTGGAGGAGTGGGGAATCAAACCCGGTTCTCCCAGACTAGAGTCCACACTCCTAACCACAACACCAAACTGGCTGTCGATGTCATCGAGTCGATTTCAGAATGGTAAAGATGGGCTTGCAAATCCAGTAGCGTTCCTAATACTCGTGGTTTCCGATCCAGCAAGTCAGATATATGCCTCGCCTCCTCCCGGCCAGATCTTCTTAGCTAGATCAGCGTACAAGAATTTCAGTTCAAGTTTGGACCAGATCAATAGTGCAGGACGGTTGTTCTGTTGTGAGATACTATGGCTGAGTTCAGACTGGCAGTTTGAAGCGGGAGGGAGTCGTGGCAAAAAAGCCCCGGAACAAACTGTTCTGGGTTTTCCTGTCACACTGCACAGACTGATGCGGGAGCATACTGGGAGGAGGTGCGAGGGAGCGTTCAGACTGCTGCCCCGGAGGCGCAGCTGTAAACAGCTTTTTCCTGGTAATTCGGCTATGTGTGCATGTGCGCTCATGCGCATAAGCGCATCAGAGCGATTTGGGGAGGATCCCATTGCGCCGGCACCACATTGGGTGGTAGAGAGGAGCACATCCAATCATATTGCTGCTGCCTCTCCAGGGCAATCAAGTGCACTTTATGCGTGGAAACAGCCGGCGTACATTATTACCGCGGGTTGTTCCCGGCTTTTTGGGTTAGCGTTCACACTTCTCGGAAGCGGAATGAAGTGGGATAAAGGCACTCTCCGGGATTTGCTACCACTTTCACTATGTTTTAAACGTGGGAGTGAAGCAGTACACGACGGGTTAACTACGGGTGGGGAACGCCAGACAGATGTGCCTGTGTGAACGTCCCCTTTAATCCGGTCGTGAAACGTTGCTGAAACGTGCCTGTCTCGGGGCAAACTGCCAGTCTGAACTCAGCCTACATTTCCCTCAAAGAGAGAGTTGGAGAACTTCATCAATACGCGTGGCAGAAGCTAGTTGGGGAAAAAAAAACGTGTCGGAATCTTTGTTGCGTAAGGTTTGGCTGCCGTCCCGTATAGATCACACAGTGCCACATATGTTCTGCCACCCCTTGAGGACGTCGTGCGTGGGCTGCCGTGGCGGAACGAGATGAAAGAGAACACGCTTTTTCCCCCATTTTCACGTCGGAGGATGGGGGTGGCCTTCACCTTTGGCGGTGCGCACTCGGGACCACGTGGCTCGCTTGGCGTGGGAGTTGAATGTGAAGGCATCCATGAATTAAAAAATGTATAGATTTCCGCGGGATCAATCATGAAAGCGTCTTCGTCGAAGATGCTGCAAGCGCATCAGTCTGCAAGCTGGTGGGAAGCAAAGCATCCCAACGTGGGTGGAGGCTCCGGGGCAGTGGGGGACCAAACTTCTCAGGTAAGTTGTGCTGCAAGTTTGGAATAAGCTAACGCCACGACAGCTCACACTGCTGTACAAAATGTACTTCTAACTAGGGATGCCAGGTCTGGGTTGGAAAATACCCGGAGACTTTGGGGGTGGAGCCAGGAGAGGGCGGGGTTTGGGGAGGGGAGGGGCCTCAGCATGGCACAAGGCCATAGAGTCCACCCTTTGGAGCAGCCATTTTCTCCAGGGGAGCTGATCTCTGCCAGCTGGAGATCAGTTGTCAAAGCGGGAGATCCCCAGGCCCCACCTGGAGGCTGGCAACTCTACTTCTAACCCTGGTAGGGATGCCAGCCTCCAGGTGGGACCCGGGGATCCCCTGGAATTACAGCTCATCTCCAGGCTACAGAGCTCAGCTCCCCTGGAGAAAATGGATGCTTTGGAGGGTGGACTTTGTGGCATTGTACCCCGCTCAGGTCCCGTTGCTTCCCCAACCTGGAACTGGCAGTTCTAACCAATGTTCCCTCTAAGCTGTGGAGTCTTGTGAGCAAAAATTCTACCTCGTGAGCTCTTGGTATTAAAGTGGTGAGTGACTGATTTGGCTACCGCATAACTTAGTTTGCTCTGGAGCCATCCTTCCTGAGCTAAGCCAAAAATGTGTGAGCCGGAGGCTAAAAAACTGTGAGCTAGCTCACATTAACTCAGCTTAGAGGGAGTCCTGGTTCTACCCACCCCACCCCACTCCAGAGGCCAGGGGGGACCTGGCAACCCGAATTCCATGCTTTGACGTGCCATCGCCTGTAGTTTATGGAGCTGGGAAGCAATCGAGATGGTGTTCAAGCAAATCCATGGATGCACTTCCTCCTTCAGAGAGCCGTTGTGGTTAATACTGGTGGACTCTAACCTGAAGAACTGGGTTCGATTCCCCACTCCTCCACATGCGACCAGCTGGGTGACCTTGGGTCAGTCAAGTTCTCTCAGAGCCGTTCTCTCAAGGGCAGTCCTCGAAAGAGCTCTCTCAGCCCCACCTACCTCACAGGGTGTCTGTTGTGGGGAGGGGGAGGAAAAGGAGATTGTAAGCCGCTCTGAGGCTCTGCTCCTCCTCCACCAGAACCACCTCCTCCTCCTCCTCCTCTCAGTCATCTGGGGGAAAAAAAATTGTAATTCCAGGAGATCTCCAGACCCCCCCTAGAAATTGGCAACCCTAGACTGCGGGCACGACGCCAGACCACAGCTACGACAGGGCTCATCGGCCTGCTCAAAGAGCGTTCTGGGATTCTTTATGCACAACAATCTCTAAGAGTTCTACGGGGTTTTAGAATTGGTTTTTTTTAAGAAACGTTAATCAGCTGGTCTCAAACGCGACTGTTATCATCACCTTGCAGTGATACCAGTTAATTTTCTTAAACGTTTAGGACGCCGCTTCCCCGATCCGTCGTGTCTCTCTGACTTCATTCCTTTGTTGATTTGTAACCCGAGAGATGCTGGGATTTCTGGCCCCTCTTATCATCCATTATGCGTAATGACTAATTCCCTTCCAGTCCTTTACACAAGTGAAAGAGTGATGACGGTATTCATATCAAACCTTCCTCTGCCTGAATGCCTACTCTCAAACACACACACATGCACCCTGCACACGTTCCTGTAATTTCACAAGAATCTCTCAAACAGCACTTTCCCCCTCCAGTAGCTTGGCAAGTAAACTTGGGCCGTTCTTAGCTGCCTGCCACAAAACTTTTCCTTTGGAGAGGGCAATGGGGGTGGAGAGCAATGGCTATTTCTTTTCCTTCAGACCCACCAGAAAAATACAACAGATGCTACGATCGGCAAAAGACAGAAGAGACCCCTTCACTTCTGCAGGGGTATACTGTGTACCATGCAGTTGTGGACAAGTTTACATCAGGACCATAAAAGAACATGAAAGACACTGCAGACTTGGCCAACCTGAAAAATCAGCAGTGCCTGAACATAGCCATAACAGGACACAGCATTTGGTTCCAAGACACTGAAAGACTGGACAACACTTCCAATTACCATGTCAGATTACATAGGGGAAATTCATAAACATAAACACAATTTCAAAAGGAAAGAAGAGAGTTTAAAAATAAATAGGGCATGGTTTCCTGTCCTGAAAAACACAAAATGCTCTACAGCTGACAATAGCACTACCGATAAGATTAGAGTTTCAACAGCCATTCCACACACAAAAGAACCTCCTCAGGAAACAGGAAACCTCCTCAGGAAACAATCCATAGACAAAAGAACCTCCTCAGGAAAGCTCCTCCATTAGCATGTTCATAGCCTGGAGAACTACAAGATAATGACTCAGCCCTACCCCACCTTCCAGGGTAGATATAAATTACCTGCCACCATTTTTCTGCTCACCTTGACACACCTCCATCTTTCTGTGTTATACCTCTGAGGATGCCAGTCACAGTTACTAGCAAAACATCTGGTCCTACAATGCCAAGACCACGACCACACAACCAAGAAAATCTATAGCACCTAATGAACTCTGGCCATGAAAGCCTTCGACAACATACTGTGCTTTTATTGATCTTTTCAGTGAGGACGTTCTGATGTGCCACCAAAGGAATTCCAGAACTCCTCAGAGAGAATTTGAAAGCCACTGAATTGAAGGAAACGTTATATGGACATCTGTGGCAAACAGTGGGAGACCAGGGAATGGGGATATGGGTGGAATGGCCATCCATGATGGCATCATATCATTCCCAGGGAAAACCCAGAAGAGACTTCAGTCCTCTCTTGGAAATGCCCAAAACTCTGTGGTTTTACTTGAAAGGGAAGTTACGCCATAGGCCTGGCAACCATCTTAGACTTGCGACACTAGGCCAAACGGGAGGGCCAGCACAGAGGTCAAAGCTTCTGAACACTGGTATTAGGGTTTCCAACACTGGCTTGGGAAATTCCTGGAGATTTCAGGGTGGAGCCCAGGGAGTGTGGACCGTGAGGAGGGACCTCAGTGAGGTATAATGCTATATAGTTCCCCTTTTAAAGCAGCCATTTTCTCTCGGAGACCTGATCTCAATTGTCTATAAAACAGTTGTAATTCCAGGAGATCACCAGGCCCAGTCTGGAAGGTAGGGTTGGGGAATTCCTGGAGATTTGGGGGTGGATCCTGGGGAGGGACCTCAGAGGGGTATAGTAGTGTGGAGTCCACCCTCCAAAGTGGCCATTTGCCCGGGGGAGCTGACCTCTGTTGTCACATAAGAAGGGCCCTGCTGGATCAGACCAGTCACCAGTGGTCCATCTAGTCCAGCATCCTGCCTCACAAAGTGGCCAACCAGTCCCAACCAGATGGCCAACAACAGGGTATCGAAGTTGAGGCCTTCCCCTGATGTTGCTTCCTGGCTCTGGGATTCAGAGGTTTAGTGCCTCTGAATATAGAGGTTCCCCATAGTCACTATGGCTAGTAGAAGAAGAAGAAGAAGAAGAAGAAGAAGAAGAAGAAGAAGAAGAAGAAGAAGAAGAAGAAGAAGAAGAAGAAGAAGAAGAAGAAGAAGAAGAAGAAGAAGAAGAAGAAGAAGAAGAGGAGGAGGAGGAGGAGGAGGAGGAGGAGGAGGAGGAGGAGGAGGAGGAGGAGGAGGAGGAGGAGGAGGAGATTGGATTTATACCCCACCCTTCACTATCCAGAGGAGTCTCAGAGCGAGTTACAAACTCCTTTCCCTTCCCCTCTCCACAACAGACACCCTGTGAGGTAGGTGGGGCTGAGAGAGCTCTGACAGAAACTGCTCTTTTTCAAGAACAGCTCTGCCAGAACTATGGCTTGTCCATGGTCATCCAGCAAGCGCAAATGGAGGAGTGGGGAACCAAACCCGGTTCTCCCAGATTAGAGTCCACGCACTTAACCACTATACCAAACTGGAAGAAAGGAGGAGGCGGAGGAGGAGATTGGATTTATACCCCACCCTTCACGACCCAGAGGAGTCTCAGAGCGGGTTACAAACTCCTTCCTTCCTCCCCACAACAGACACCCTGTGAGGTAGGTGGGGTGAGAGCTCTGACAGAAACTGCTCTTTTTCAAGAACAGCTTGCCAGAACTATGGCTTGTCCATGGTCATCCAGCAAGCGCAAATGGAGGAGTGGGGAACCAAACCCGGTTCTCCCAGATTAGAGTCCACGCACTTAACCACTATACCAAACTGGAAGAAAGGAGGAGGCGGAGGAGATTGGATTTATACCCCACCCTTCACGACCCAGAGGAGTCTCAGAGCGGGTTACAAACTCCTTTCCCTTCCCCTCTCCACAACAGACAACCTGTGATGTAGGTGGGGCTGAGAGAGCTCTGGTAGAAACTGCTCTTTTTCAAGAACAACTCTGACAGAACTATGGGTTGCCCATGGTCATCCAGCAGGTGCAAATGGAGGAGTGGGGAATCAAACCCGGTTCTCCCAGATTAGAGTCTGCGCACTTAACCACTACACCAAACTGGCTCTCATAGTAGCATGGTTGCCAGCCTCCAGGTAAGGCCTGGAGATCGCCCGCTTTTACAACTGATCTCCAGCTGATAGAGATCAACTCCCCTGGGGAAAATGGCTGCTTTGGAGGGTGGAGTCTACAGCATTCTACCTTGCTGAGGCCCCTCCCCTCCCCAAACCCCGCCCTCTCCTGGATCCACCCTCAAAGTCTCCAGGTATTTTCCAACCCAGACCTAGCCCTTGATAGACTTATCCTCCATGGATCGATCTCATCCCTTTTAAAGCAGTTTCTTTCTGTGGCCATCACTGCAACCTCTGGCAGTGAATTCCACATTTCACTCTATAATGCCGTATTTTTTCCATTTTTAATCACTCTCTGTCTAGTATTCAGTTGTAATCCCAGGAGATCTCCAGTTCTCACCTGGAGGTTGGCAACTTTCCTGGAAATCAGCAACCCGAACTGGCATTCAGAGTTTACCTGTGTACGCCAGAATGCGAAAGATACAGTAGGCGGTGGAATCGGATAATTCAAAACTTTACGAGGTTGGGTTATCTCTCCCCTCCGGGTTCTCATTTGCATGCCCAATCTAAATTCATTCCTCCTCCCCGCCACAAAGTCCTGCAGGCCTGTTCCGTATTACACCTCCACCCTCATTCCAGTTGGCATTGCTTCCCCTCTTTCCTATTAGCGGTGAATCTCATTAACGGGTTGTTTACTCCCTTCTCCCAATCATTAACCATCATGTTAAATTAGACTGCTCGGAACACGGCTCCCTCGAGAGGCCTCCGAGAAATCCCCACCAAGTTGACATTCTGCTGCTTGTCACAAATGCGTGGCATCATTTTGTGTCGGAGCCACGGATATGATGACTGCCATTGTTCTCGCTGACCCTTTGGCAGGAGTCTGCGATTGGGAGGGGGAGAAAAAGATGGAGTTGGCCGGCTAGATGCGGTGATAGAAGTTGGATCGTCTTCTGCCGGGAGCAGCCAATGCAGATTTCCGTGTTATGTGAGCGTGCCTAGTATATACGAGCTCCCTTGTGCCTTCTGAGTTCATTTGAAGGTTCGGGTGGAGACGTTTCAAGCCCTAAATGAGCCGGCACATGGCCTCTAGGAGACCAATTCCATCCCCGTGTTCCACCGTGACCTTTAAGGTTGACGAGAAACTGCATCTTCGTGGTCCTCATCAGGTTTTGAAAGGTCACGGAGGGATAGTCTTAATAGCTGCCTCTCCATTTCGGAGCTCCCTCTCGAGGGATCCCAGAGCCCACCGTAAAAGTCTGCAAAACAGGGTTGCATCAAGTTTTTGGAAAACTGCGCATGTGCAATAATTCTAGCAGGCCAAAGCAGACATTAACGAAGGATGACTCAGATCAGGGGTCCCCGGTTGGATTCCCAGGTCTCTCCTTACCTGTGGCATGGGGCTCCTGGCTTCTCATGGAGATTTTTCTGCCACGCACACTTTGCATGTGCGGTGCAGTGGTGTCAGCAGCAGTGAGGTTGTAACGAAATGGCAGTTACCTGTGTGTGTGAGACAGCTGCCACCTGGGGTGGCTTGTTTAAAATGTTCCCCCGTAAGGTTTAATTGAGCTGCCGTTCCAGAAAGTGGCCAGCAGGGGTACCACTCACTGGGTTGAATGGGGCTTCCTCATTTGCTGGCCTACAGTTCCCAGCTGCCCAAGGACAAAAAGTGTGGGAAAAGAGGGACCTTCCTAAGGGGCGGGGAAGCATTAATAGATACTCCAGCCCATCCAGGGGGGAGGCAGTCTTCGTCCTACAAGAGGTTAGGAAAGGCTTCTGCTGCCTGTGCTGACCAGGGTGTCCAGGCCACAAGCCAGAGTTGTGGGGGAACCCTGGGAGGCAGCAGAAAGTCAGCCATTCAACAGTCAGCTGGCTTGGGAACTGACTGGGAGTCTCCCTGCTCTCTTGGGTAAGAGAGAGAGAGAGAGGCTGAAGCAGAACCAGAGGCCGGTCCAAGGAGAGATCCTTTCCTGAGCCCACATCCTCCAGACATAGAAAGTATTATGTGTAGGGAAAGAGGATTGTGTTTAACCCCTGTTGATTTATGCCCTGTTGGTTCATAGCATGTGCTTACGCCTACAGTTGTGCCTTATTCATTTAGCATGTGGGTGCTCCATAAGAGTGCAAATAGTTAAATGCATTCTTTTATTTGGACTAATACTTGGTGTTGTGCTCTGACCACATAGTTCTCCCTGCTCAGCATGTTACACGTGGCAAAGGAAGACCAGGGAAGCCAAACAGGCACAAATTGGAAGGGTTGCCAACTCTTCAGGGGGTGAACAATGATTATGGTATTCAGTCCCCAAGGTTGGGGAATCAGCCAGAGGGGTCTCGCTGTCCCTCTAGGAAGGTGGTGTAAATTCAGTGAGTGGTGGTAGCAACTGAGGAGAGGAAATAGTACCACCAGACAGGGTGGGCAGGCAAAAAACAGGGTCTTGCGAGCCACCGAATGGCTGCTCAGTCTCCCAAGGCTGAGGGTGGGTGCCCGTTTTGCTGCAGATGTCATCACGCTAGGGACGTTGCATGGCAACACTCTAGTGTTTGAAGCAAAAACTCTATGGTAACCATAGAGTTTCTTCCTGAATGCTAGAGTGTCCCCATGTGATGGCCCCAGTGTGATGACAGCACTACCAGTGGCATCATTACATCAGTGCTATCCCCACAGGATGCTGCTGTTTGAGGGTGGGGCTTTCCTCACCATCCAGTTGGCTGCTGGTGGATTGGGGCCCCCAAAATCAGGGGATCCCCTGGCCCCACTGGTGGTATAGTAAACCTAGTCCCCAGTGTGGTGTCTGTGGGTGCCATGGCATCCAGTGACACCTTCCCTGGTGCCCGCCAAGTGTTTTCAGAAAGTGGGTGGAGCTACGTGGGGCTTCTGCCCAGCAAGGCTTCTCATTGACCATTAGAGAATTGATTGGCTATGCAGATGTTTTAAAGTTTACTTCGGCAACAGCTGCCACCACAGCACAAGGATATTCACTGCGGGTCTGAAAATCAGCCATGGCCACCATTTTGTGGCGGGGTCTGCCACCTGCAGCAGCCATATTGTGGCACCCGTTTTGCGACTGGCTCTTCCTCCTGCAGCAACTGTTTTGTGGCAACCCTTTTGGTGGCTGCAGCCACCAGGCTAGTCCGATCTCATCAGATCTTGGAAGCCGAGCAAGGTTGGCCCTGGTTAGGACTTGGGTGGGAGACCATCAGGGACGTCTAGGGATACCAGGATCCACAATGCAAAGGCAGGCAATGGCAAGCAACCTTGGAACACCTCTTGCCTTGAAAACAAAATGGAGTCACCATAAGTCAGCTGATGGCAAAAGGGGGGGTAGAGAAGATGGTGGCACTGTCCTGATACTCTCCTGAATCCCCTGCATTGAGCAGGGGGTTGGACGAGATGACCCTGGAGGTCCCTTCCAACTCTACGAGTCCAGGGATATTTGGGGGCAGAAATGCACAGGAACGGAGTTCTGGCTGGCTCCTGAGTTGGCCATGCCCAACAGGAACTCATTAGCATAATAGGCCACACCCAACAGCAGGATTTAATTAGGATTGGCTACATTAGGGGTGTGTGGCCTAACATCCAAAGGAGTTCCTGCTTTAAAAAAAAGCCCTGGGTTTTGACAACAAAGAAGGTAAACAGAATAAGAAGCAAAAGGTGGGTGTGACTGGATGACCACACTGCTGGTAACATGGGGGTGTGGCCTAATATGCTAATGAGCTGTGCTATCAGGGGTGTGGACTAATAGGCTAATGAGTTCCTGCTGTTGGGTGTGGCCTATTATGCTTATGAGTTCCTGCTTGGCTTTTTCTACAAAAAAAACCCTGTATGAGTCTATGATTCTACATCTCTGCACAGCCCTTGGGAGGCTTTCTTCGCACTTGGTGTTATAGTGGGGTAGAGTTTCTCTGGCCCCACTCAAAAAATTCTCAGGTCGCCTGGATCTCATCCAACGGCTGTCCTTACATTGACTTTGATAGACTTTGCTCCAGAAAAGAGTGAAGTCAGTCCGTCTTCTGACAGGTCTCTGTTCACTGGCCTGCATCATTACACGAATTCAGAGCTGTAAAGTATGCCAAATGCTCAGGCGTATACACGGCCCGTTGAGCAAAATTGAGAGGAAATGAATGTAGTCCATATCCCAGTGATATGTGTAGTTTGATTCAGGGCTCCTGGCCACCGTGCACATTTGATGAGTTGACTGTCACCGGTGGTAACGTTGCGCTTCACAGATCTCTATCACCCATCTTTCATGTTAGTGCTTCCATGTCTTACAAAACAAAAAAAAATAGCTCAATAGGAACCAGGCTCAGGTTGGTGCTAAATATATTGAGCCTGAGAAGTCCTATGTCTCTGTTGCAAAGGAGCTGAACAAAAAAATGGGTCAAAAGCATGATAGCAAAATTAAAGGGGTATGTTCCTGTTGGGATTACCTTAAGAACAGAAGAACTTAAGCTTCGGAAGAACATAAGGAGAGCCTGGCTGGATCAGACCAGTGGTTCACCTAGTCCAACATCTTAAGAACATCAGAAGAGCCCTGTGGGTGCAGTCCAGCGATCCATCTAGTCCAGCATCCTAAGGACAGCCCTGCTGGATCAGACCAGTGGTCCATCTTGTCCAGCATCTGAAGACAATAAGGAAAGCCCTGCTGGATCTTCTTCTTCTCTTCTTCTTCTTCTTCTTCTTCTTCTTCTTCTTCTTCTTCTTCGTTCGTCTTCGTCTTCGTCTTCGTCTTCGTCTTCGTCTCCGTCTCCGTCTCCGTCTCCGTCTCCGTCTCCTCCTCCTTCCAGAACTGAAGTGGTGGCAGCTACAAACGTGGATAGCTTCAAGAGGGGGTTGGATAAATACATGGAGCAGAAGTGTTAGCCACAAAGCATAGATGGAACACTCTATCTGGGGCAGTGATGCTCTGTATTCTTGGTGCTTGGGGAGGCAACAGTTGGGGAGCTTCTGGAGTTGTGGCCCCGCTGGTAGACCTCCTGATGGCATGTGGGTTTTGGCCACTGGGTGAGACAGAGTGTTGGACTGGGTGGGCCATTGGCGTGATCCAACATGGCTTCTCTTATGTCCTTAACTGTGAATTTCTTAAAGAAATCCTATTGCTTGGTATTTATTTAAGTGCATGTTATCAATGTGAGCAGCCTGAATAGCCCAGTCTGTCCCAACAAGCTCATCTTGACCTGGCCATGGTTTGTACTTGGATAAGAGACCACCAATGAAATGTGGGGTCACTGCATGGAGCAAGCCAATGGCAAGCCACCTCTGCTCATCCCTTGCCTTGAACACCCCATGGTTGGGGTTGCCATGAATTGGTTGCAACTCAATGGCACATTCTTCTCCTTCTATCAATATTATTTGCACCTGTGAATTTCCACACAGCCTTATGGGAAGTATATTCCCCCCATATCATTCAACGACCTGATTCGACCACCCATGACCATGGACAGAATCGTTCTTGCTACTGCACAGATGCAAAAGCACCCAAAAGCAAGGGAATGAAACTTCACCACTACATAGTGTTGCCAATTCCTGCTTGGGCTATAACTGGAGATTTGGGGGGTGGAACCTAGGTAGGGTGGGGTTTGAAGAGGGGAGGGAATAACACTATACATTCTGTCTCCCAAGGCAGTCATTTTCTCCAGAGGAACTGGTCTCGGTAGTCTGGAGATCAGTTGCAATTCCTGGAGACCTCCATACTCCACCTGGAGGTTGGCAACCCTATGTCTACAGGTGCTGTGCAGCTGCAAAGGTGTTTGATAGCCATTCAAGGGGGTCGAGGAATGAAGGCAGCATGGTATAGCCCATTCCCACCAGATCTTGAAAGCTAAGCAGGATCAGTACCTGGATAGGTGACCACCAAGGAAGGCTCTGCAGAGGAAGGCCATGGCAAACCATCTCGGCTTCTCACTTGCCTTGAAAGCCCCTTGCTGGGGTCACCATAAAGCTTGGATGAGAGACCACCAAGGAAGGCTCTGCAGAGGAAGGCCATGGCGAACCACCTCTGCTTCTCACTTGCCTTGAAAGCCACTTGCTGGGGTCACCATAAGGCTTGGATGAGAGACCACCAAGGAAGGCTCTGCAGATGAAGGCCATGGCAAACCATCTCTGCTTCTCACTTGTCTTGAAAGCCCCTTGCTGGGGTCACCATAAGGCTTGGATGAGAGACCACCAAGGAAGGCTCTGCAGAGGAAGGCCATGGAGAACGACCTCTGCTTCTCACTTGCCTGGAAAGCCCCTTGCTGGGGTCACCATAAAGCTTGGATGAGAGACCACCAAGGAAGGCTCTGCAGAGGAAGGCCATGGCAAACTAAGCCCATTGTTGGGGTCACCATGAAGTTTGGAAGGGAGACCACTAAGGAAGCCTCTGCAGAAGAAGGTCATGGCAAACCACTTCTGCTTCTCACTTGCCTTGAAAGCCCCTTGCTGGGGTCACTATTGTAGGATCAGTGAATGGGATTTATGAATGTGATTTCTGACATTCCTTCCGTCTTGTGTGTTATAAAGTGCCATTGTGCTTTTTTAGAAGCCTGACCACAGTATATTCAGGTCCTAGTATCTAGCTCAGACAGAGGAAACTTAGAATAGAAAATACATACATATGTTTTATGGGTTCATTCCCTTTTAGAGAATAAAAGTAGAATTTAAAAAGCCTGTAGCAGTGATTAGAAAGCAAATGGAATGTGCTTGAGATTAACAGCATAGTTGGAAAATGCAGCACCCCGTCTGAAGGACATCCGCGAGCGAAAGATATGTGTTACAACAATAGCTGTAGAGAATCTGGATGTTCCCAAACAACATCTTTCTTTGTAAAGCTAGGCCCCAGGACCCAGGAAGTCTGCCAAGAGCCGAGTCCCATGCGAACTCTTACACTTTATCAGGAAAATCCCCAGTATGCTACTGAGACAAATGAGCTCTAAATGATGCTTGAAAGAAGCCCTCACTGTTCCTTGAAGTTTCTCATTGTCCTTGGACCTGATAAGCCAATGCAAATACTTGTAATTCTGAACAGCACTGGGATACACCAATGGAGAGGCGCCTGCTGAAATGATGCTATTTATTTGGCACCAATTAGGAATTCCTTGAAGTATGAATTATAGCGATGTCATTTGGGGTATAAGACATATAAGAGCCAGTTTGGTGTAGTGGTGAAGTGCGCATACTCTAATCTGGGAGAACCGGGTTTGATTCCCCACTCCTCCACTTGGCACCTGCTGATGTGACCTTGGGTCAGTCACAAGCTCTGGCACAGCCGTTCCTGAAAAAGCAGTTTCTGTCAAGAGCTCTCTCAGCCCCACCTGTCAAGAGCTCTCTCAGCCCCACAGGGTGTCTGTTGTGGGGATGGGAAGGGAAAGGAGTTTGTAAGCTGTTCTGAGACTCTGAGGGTAGTGAAGGGCGGGGATTACCTTAAGAACATAAGAACTTAAGCTTCTGAAGAACATAAGGAGAGCCTGGCTGGATCAGACCAGTGGTTCATCTAGTTCAACATCTTAAGAACATCAGAAGAGCCCTGTGGGTTCAGTCCAGTGGTCCATCTAGTCCAGCATCCTAAGGCAGTGGTCTCTCATCCTGAGACTCCTTTGGGTAGTGAAGGGTGGGGTATAAATCCAATCTCTTCTCTTCTTCTTCTTCTTCTGCCCTTCCTGATTGGGGCAGAATACAGCTTGTTGTCAAGGGGTGCCAAGGTATCCAGTCCTGTATTTTCCTGTTGTTGCAATAAACAGATTTTTATCCGACTCTCTGGACTCCAACTGTACGTTCCTCATCCGACCCTGGGAGCACACGGGGCACAGATTTGTGCATCACTATGAAGCTTGGATGAGAGACCACCAAGGAAGGCTCTGCCGAGGAAGGCCGTGGCAAACCAGCTCTGCTTCTTGCTGCCTTGAAAGTCCCTTGCTGGGGGTCGCCATAAATTGGCTGCAACTTCACAGCACTTCACACACACACACAAGGTGCCTGATGAACAGGTAAACAGATTGGTCACATGGCTGTCAAACAAGGTATGTCCGGCTTGTGACTAAGAATATTGACCTCTCTTACAGGTTTCTTGTAAGAATTAACGAGATGCTGGCTTATACCCTCCCACTCCACTTCCTTTCACACCGAGACCACTTTCCACTCAAATGGCTCTTTCTCCAATGAAAGAGCCATTTTGCAGCAGGAAGTCTTTGGCTGGAGGAACTTCCTCTATCTTATATAAACTCTTTCTCTATAAAAAAAAGTTGTTTGCATGTAATGGCTTCATTAAAAATCCTTTGGCCGGAGCTGCCAGGATAATGGTATTTCTGACCTTACCACTGATGTGTGGACATGTTTATGAGATGTGATCCCATTCTTCTTCTGGGATGTCTGAGATTCCCTCATGCTTAAAACAGCTCTGCTTCCAATTTTCTTCCGGAGGATGCTTTAAACCAGATGCATGCAGCAGGTTTTATTATTTCTCTGGATATTTCTCAAGCCTAGCTCACAAGAGAAACTTGGGATAATCTTATTTCATTATTGCTAGATGGCGTGGGGGTAGCTTTACTTCCTCCCCCCATCTTCTGTCTTGGAAGCAGTCCCTGCTTCCCATGAAGTTCCAGTGGTCCATCTAGTCCAGCATCCCAAGAACATATGGAGAGCCCTGCTGGATCAGAACAGTGGTCCGTCTAGTCCAGCATTCTAACAACAGAAGAAGAGCTCTGCTGGATCTGACCAATGGTCCACCTAGTCCAGTATCCTAAGAACCTAAGAAGAGCCCTGTTAGATCAGACCACTGGTCCATCTAGTCCAGCATCCTAAGAACATAAGTAGAGCCCTGCTGGATCAGACCAGTGGTCCATCTAGTCTGGCATCCCAAGAACATAACAAGAGCCCTGCTGGGTCAGACCAGTGTTCCATCTAGTCCAGCATCCTATTTCACACAATGGTGAACCAGTTAATCTGAAGGGCCAGGAGCAGGGCATAGAGACCAGGGCCTTCCCTTGATGTTGCCTCCTGGCATTGGGATTCAGAGACTGACTGCCTCTGAATGTGGAGGTTCCCTTCAGTCACCATGGCTAGGAGCAATGGCTAGGAGTTATGAACCTGTTTAATCCCCTCTTAGCCATCCCTACTTGTAGCCACCACTACATCCAGTGTCAGGGAATTCCACAGTTCGATTACTAGTTGATCAAGGTGCTACTTCCTGTGGTCTGTCCTGAACTTATTTTCCAACAACTTTGTTGGTTTCTCTCAAGCTCTAATTTTATGGGAGAGGGAGAAAAACAAATTATCTTCGGATAATCTTAGAATAAACAATCTTGGGATGCCTTAACAGAAGCATTGTGTCCAGATCATGGGAGGTGGTAGTTCCACTCTGTTCTGCTATGGTCCGGCCTCGCCTGGAGTACTGTGTCCATTTTTGGGCACCGCACTTTAAGAAGGATATTGACAAGCTCCAGCATGTCCAGAAGAGAGCAATCAGGATGGTGAGAGGGTTGGAATCCAAGTCTTACGAGGAAAGGCTGAAAGAGTTGGGTATGTTTAGCCTGGGAAAGAGAAGGCTTAGAGGGGACATGATGGTAGTCTTCAAGTATCTGAAGGGCTGTCGTGTAAAAGATGGAGCAGATCTATTCTCTCTTGCTCCGGATTGCAAGACTAGATCGAATGGGTGGAAATTACAAGGGAGTCGTTACCGGCTAGATATCAGGAGAAACTTCCTAACTGTAAGAGTGGTTGAGCAGTGGAACAGACTGCTTCAGGAGGGGGTGGATGTTCCTTTTCTGGATGTTTTCAAAGTGGAGGCTGGACAACCATCTTTTGGGTATGTTGTAGGTATGTAGGGCTATCTTTTGGCTATGCTCCTGCAGAGTGCAGGGGGTTGGACTAGATGACCTGAAAGGTCCTTTCCAATTCTAACATTCTACAATTCAATGAAATTCTCTGTATTCAATTTCTCCTCCCTATATGTAATTTTAGAACCTCTGGTCATCTTCTGACCTAACCTGGCTATTCTCAGTCAGATCTTGGCAGGTCTTAGCTAAGCAGATCTTAGGTAAACAGGATCAGCCCTGGTTAGTACTTGGATGGGAGGCCAACAAGGAAGTCCTTGGTCCTACCACACAGATGCAGGCAATGGCAAAGCACCTCTGTTCATTTGTTCTGACCTGGGTCGTCCAGGCTAGCCTGATCTCATCAGAGCTTGAAAGCTAAGCAGGGTTGGCCCATGTCAGTATCTGGATGGGAGCAGGGGTCATTTTGTAGAAAAAGAGGTGCCAGAGCTCATTAGCATAACTCATTAGCATAACTTATTTGCATATGCCACACCCCCTGACATCACCAGAAGTGTGTCAGAAGGCAATACCCACCACTCAGGCTCCACCCCTAGGGACTGTCTTTCCACTCTGGGGGCTGTCATTCCAGTCCCAGAGTAGCCTATCTGGGCCCAGGAGGAATGCTACATGTGATGCTTGGTGCTTCTGCTGGGAACTGGGGGCGGGGCTTGCCGCCGCCTGTGCTTCTAACTGCCGGAGCTCTGCTTCTGTGTGCTCCTGCTCCAAATGACCCCGGATGGGAGACCAGAAATGAAGTAGAAGAAGAGGAGGAGAAGGACGAGGAGGAAGAGGAGATTGGATTATACCCCACCCTTCACTCAGAGTCTCAGAGCAGCTTACAACTCCCTTTCCCTTCCCGCAACAGACACCCTGTGAGGTAGGTGGGGCTGGCAGAGCTCTCTTGGAAACTGCCCTTGAGAGAACAGCTCCAACAGAACTACAGCTTGCCCAGGGTCATCCAGCAGCTGCAAGTGGAGGAGTGGGGAATCAAACCCGGTTCTCCCAGATTAGCGTTCACGCACTTAACCACTACACCAAGTCCATGTTTGCTACACAGAGGCAGGCCAGTAGGGATGCCCACCTCCAGATGGGACCTGGGGATCCCCTGGAATTACAGCTCCTCTCCAGACTACAGAGATCAGTCCCCCTGGAGAAAAGGGATGCTTTGGAGGGGGGACTCCATGGCATTGCACCCCACGGAGGTCCCTCTCTTCCCCAGGCTCTACCTCCAGATCTCATCGCCAATTCCCAGCCTGGATCCGGCCACCTACCCCCCCATCCCCTGTCGGTGGCTGGAGTGGACCTGACAGTGCTAGGCAATAGCAAACCACCTCTGGACATCTCTTGCCTTGAAAGCCTTACAGGGGTCAGAAGCCCTTTCCTATCATTTTGCATATGAAAGATCGATTTTCTCGAGCAAAGAGCCCTGGGACTCTTCAGCCTTTTCTCATAGGAAAGCTACGCACCCTTTCTCTGTTATCTGTGAACAGACTCAGCACTGGCTGTTCATTAAAAAAAAACAAAAAACAGAGCAAGTCCATAATGAAGTGCATTGCAAATGTCCTATTGATTCAGTGTCTTGCACTTCATCAACGGACTGCATCTCTTGCCTGTTTTATCCATCCACAGGCCATGGGAGGCTGGCCAGAGCTTTGAACTTCCATTGATTCTGGCACACCTCCCACCCTCTCCTTCCCTCCTCCCTCCCTCCTCTTCCCTCCCTCCTTCCTTCCTCCCTCCCCTTCCTTCCCCTCCTTCCCTTCCTTCCTCCGCTCCTTCCCCTCCCCTTCCTTCCTTCCCTTCCTTCCTTACCTTCCCTTCCTTCCCTCCTTCCTTCCCTCCCTTCCTTCCTTCCCCTCCTTCCCCTCCTTCCCTCCTTCCTTCCTCCCCTTCCTTCCCCTCCTTCCCTTCCTTCCTTTCCTCCCTCCCTGCTTTCTTCCTTCCTTCTTGCCCCACCCATCCCCCCAAGAGGGACCCAAAGCAACTTAAGAACATAAGAAGAGCCAATGTTGGATCAGGCCAACAGCCCATCCAGTCCAGCACTCTATCACACAGTGACCAAAAATACCAGGTGCCATCAGGAGGTCCACCAGTGGGGACAGGACACTAGAAGCCCTCCCACTTTTGTTCCCCCCCCCAAGCACCAAGATTACAGAGCATCACTTGCCTCAGAGTTCCTATCTATACCTTGTGGCTAATATATCATTCTCTCTTCCTCCCTTTTATCCTCATAACTATTGGGACATTTGATTAATATAGAAGGGTTAGGCCCAGTCACGGAAGCATGATACGGAGTGCAGTAAATACATTTCTCAAGAAGTATATTGAAAAAGGTTAAAACCTTACATTTATTCCAGTAGATCCAGGTCATGTTTAGGTTGCAGTCCAAAGGAGAGAAAGGAGCCTAATTTAAAGAGTACTTTCCCCATCACAAATGGCCAGCTTGTCCAGCATAATGTGTGTGGGAATATGAAGGCATTGTCTCTACAGGTGAGACCTGCAGAGATGTGTGTCTCCATGGAAGGGCGTGTGAAGTGGATGAGAGGACAAAGGGAGAGCAGGGGTCAGAGGGCAGCTCCCAGGTTAAGACAAAGAGAGGCCAGCTTGTCCAGCATCATGTATATGGCACTATAAGGGCATTGTTTCTACAAGAGAGACCTGCAGAGGCATGTGTCTCCAGGGAAGGCCATGTAAAGTGAAAGTGAGAGGACAAAGGGAGAGAGGAAAGGTCAGAGGGCTGCTCCTAGGTTAAGAAAAAGAGAAGCCAGCTTGTTTGGCATCATGTCTATGGGAATGTGAGGGCATTGCTTCTACAGGAGAGACCTGTAGAGACATGAGTCTCCAGGGAAGGCCATGTGAAGTGAGACTGAAAGGACAAAGGGAGAGAGGAGGGGGCAGAGGGCAGCTCCCAGGTTAAGACAAAGTGAGGCATCCCATTCGAGGAGATAACACCTATACACCCTTAGAATGATGTAGCAGTCCCCCAAAGTCCAGGCTTGCTGAGCCACTCACTCCAACAGTAACAACCCTGTGAGGTAGGTTAGCCCAAAAGTGTGTGACTGGTCCAAGGTCACCCAGAGATTTCCCATGGCATGAACTGTCATTCGAACCTGGGTCTCCCAGACCCTAGTCCAGCACTTTAACCACTACACCTCACAGGCTCTCAGGATACAATATACGTTATGACATATGATGCACATATATGCCATCACTATGTACCTAAGTGATGTGTTTGTTGCTTTAAACAGCACCACAATGCTAGTGCTTTCTGTCGCTATTGTGGTATGCCAAGCCACCCTCTGGGACACCCTCATGGGATCCCAATCTATTACTAACTGAAAGAAATTTTGTCAACACTGGTTTTCCTGGGACCCATTCCCAGCTGCTCCGGCGGGTATCCAGTCCATACACAGCCCTCCGTCCACACCAGGGAAGCACTTGGCACATCGAATCCCAGGGCATGCAATAAGGAGTGCGCGCATCCCTCAGACAGAACATCTTCAGATTGGACCATGCCTCTGGTATCCCCAAGGTTCTCTCGTATATCATTTCAGAAGCGGGAAGGATATTATCGGCTGCAGTTTGCTGGGTACGATGATAGGAAAACAAAACAGAGCATTTGATGAGAAGACCTCCGAGGGAGATCCTTTCCCCAGGCAGACGGCGCTGCGGTGCGCTCCGCGAACGTCGGACGGCCTGGTAGCATCGCTGTTTCAAAACATGTCAGAGCACACTCTCTGTGACAGGTTTGAAATGGCGCTGGGGGTTTCTCTCTCCGTTCCTCTCCCTCGTTCTCCCCTTCCAGCAGCAGGGGGAAAGAAAATGAAATGCACACTGGGATCTGGAGTTTCTTCTTAAAAGGCGGGTGGTTTTGACTCAGAGAACACTCGGCACGCCGGCGCTGTCTTATTAGCTTCAGGCTTTGTCTTATTAGCTTGGAAGCACTAAGCTCTCCCCGAACACCCAAACCCCTTTCCCCAAAGCCCTCCCCAAGAAAGGAAGAAAGGAGTTGATCCCACTGACTCCTTTCCAATCCTGACCCCCCCCCCCATTCACGTACCCTAGGGGAGAAAGCCAATTACAGGAGCAAAAATATCGTAGCCGCCAAAATTTACAGCTGAAACCGTGGCAGGCTCCTTCTCGCTATCATTACGCTTTGCATTTCTAAGTAGTTCCCCCCACACACACACTGACACGTAACAGTTAATCCATAGAAAATGAAGGGGGGAAATAGATGAATCAAGAACCAAAAGGGTGAGAAGAAAGTCTAATGAAGGGCCAATATTAAAAACCTAGTTGAAACTTAAAATATACAAAAATACATGTGTTTATTAGAAAGACAGTTCAAAACAGACATAAGGGCCCAATGAAAGCCTCGTAAAAATGCAGGGTTATTTCGGGGCAGGAACGCACCGGGACGGAGTTCCGGCTGGCTCCAGAGTTGGCCACGCCCACTACAGCCAAACTTTCTGTGTGAGTGGCTACAGAGGGAAGGCCTGGAGAGCGACCCCCCAAGCAACTCCAAGGGCCAGCTTGCCTGGGCTCCCTGCAGCCACGGGGTGCCCGGGCAAGCCATGAGAAGACATGGGGGTGTGGCCTAATATGCTAATAAACTGCACCACTGGGGTGTGGCCTAATATGCTAATGAGTTTCTGCTGTTGGGTGTGGCCTATTATGCGAATGAGTTCCTGCTGGGCTTTTTCTACAAAAAATGCCCCATAAAAGAGGGCCAATACACATGACCTGATGCATTTCTGCCCTATTGGGGCCTTCTTCAGAGGTCAAGTGATATCGAGGTACACATAACTCAAATACATATTGCAATAAGATAACCAATAAGTGAATATTGGACCGGGAAAAGGAAGGTTAAGCAGCAAGATCTAAAGACATGTGACAAAGATGTTTGTGAGGCCTCCGAAGGTGAAAGTCACGTGTCTGGTGTCAAATGCACAGTTGCTGAATTAGAACATCTTCCAATTTAGGTCCAAAAAGCACCTGTGTGGCTATCAAAGTCAGAGCTATAGAGTGTCCTCAAACCTGCACAAAATTGCTATCCTAACCTTCTGTTTGGATTTTGAGTTATGCCTTGTCAAGCGCCAGTTTGGTGTAGTGGTTAAGAGTGCGGACTCTAATCTGGGAGAACCGGGTTTGATTCCCCACCCCTCCACATGCAGCTGCTGGTGTGACCTTGGGTCAATCACGAGTTCCCTCAGAGCTGTTCTCTCAAGGGCAGTCCTCAGCCCCGCCTACCTCACAGGGTGCCTGTTGCAGGGAGAGGAAGGGAAGGGAAAGGGTTTATAAGCCACTCTGAAACTTCTTTGACTAGTGGAGAGCAGGGTATGAATCCATCTCTTCTTTTTCTTCTTCCTTTGGAAAGCAGGATCATCATTTTAATCCATGCCAAGGCTGGAAGCTGAGATCTCACTCTCGGATGGAATAAGATGCTGGAATAATGGTGAATGGACCTTTGCAGATTTTATTGCTAACTTATGAGGGGGGGAAGGAAAAAGCAGAAGCAGGAGAAGCAGGAGAAGAAACAAAAGCAGGAGAAGCAGAAGCAGGAAAAGAAACAGAAGCAGGAGAAAAAGAAGAAGAAACAAAAGCAGAAGCAGGAGAAGAAGCAAAAGCAGAAGCAGGAGAAGCAGAAGAAGCAGAAGCAGGAGAAGAAACAAAAGCAGAAGCAGGAGAAGCAGAAGAAGCAGAAGCAGGAGAAGAAACAAAAGCAGAAGCAGGAGAAGAAAGAAAAAACAGAAGCAGCAGAAGCAGCAGAAGCAGCAGAAGCCATCGAAACCAACTTCATCAATCATTACGTATAGGCAGATGGGCGGGGGGTATCAGTTGCCAGGAAGGTCTAATCGGAGTCAAGATGCAAAAGTGACTGAGCAAATAAGTCTAGCTAAGACTGGATTAAAGCGATGGGTAAAACCTGTGAATAAAGGCAAATTAGCAGGCAGATGATAAAAGAGTTAACAAATGCGAGAACTAAGGGACTTAGCATGTGCGGTTAGATAAGAAGCCAATATCTCGGTTAAACTGTGGGGGTTACAGTGTCCCGAGTGTTGTAAAAACTTGTAATTCAGCAATCTCATGGTTGAGTCTATTTCTGAAATTCCTTTGGAATAGAACAGCTGCTTTGAGATCCCCCACGGAATGTCCTGGGAGGCTGAAATGTTCTCCTACAGGGTTCTCCATTTTCTGATTAATCCTTTCTTAGCTATGCTTATCGCTCAGCTACTTAGGCATCTTGATTCCAATTAGCCCTTCCTGGCAACCCCTCCCACCTATAGGAAATGGTTGGCAAAGTCTGTTTCGATGTATCTGAAGAGTTGTGCACACACACAAAAGCTTATGCCCAGAGCCAGTTTGCTGTAGTGGTTAAATGTGTGAACTCTAATCTGGGAGAACTGGGTTTTGATTCCCCCACTCCTCCACTTGCAGCTGCTGGATGACCTTGGGCAAGCCCTAGTTCTGTCAGAGCTGTCCTTGAAAAAGAGCCATCTCTGCCAGAGCTCTCTCAGTCCCGCCTACCTCACAGGGGGGGTCTGTTGTGGGGAGGGGAAGGGAAAAGGAGTTTGTAAGCCACTCTGAGACTCTTTTGGGTAGTGAAGGGCAGGGTATAAATCCAATCTCCTCCTCCTCCTCCTTTCTTCCAGTTTGGTGTAGTGGTTAAGTGCATGGACTCTAATCTGGGAGGACTGGGTTTGATTCCCCCACTCCTCCACTTGCACCTGCCGGATGACTTTGGGCAAGCCATAGTTCTGGCACAGCTTTCCTTGAAAAAGAGCTGTTTCTGTCAGAGCTCTCTCAGCCCCACCCACCTCACAGGGTGTCTGTTGTGGGGAGGGGAAGGGAAAGGAGTTTGTAAGCCACTCTGAGGCTCTGGTCACACTGCAACTGACATGCGCTTTGTTCCCGGTTTATTTAAATCGGGAACATTTTTATTCGCATTGGGCTGTCTACAAGCAGCCAGCCCCTCTTTCCCAGCATCCACTTGCCTGCTGCTGCGCCGTCCTTCCAGGCTATCCTGCTGGCCACGGGGAGGCTTGGGCGGCTGCTGCTCCTGCTGACACTTTGGGGGGGGGGATGCTGCCGCCGCCGCTGCCGCCATTGTCCCATGAAAATAGGCTCCGCCATCTCTGCCATCCTCCTTGCCGGCCCCATCCAGGCTGCCGTAGCCCCCGCCTCTCGTTCCCGCCTCCAGGGCCATCTTTGTGCATTTTTTTTTTTTAAGCTTCTGGTTTGAGCGCTTGACTAAACATGCGCTTAATAAATCCATTATTAAACTTTAAATGGATTTATTAAGCGCATGTTTGCTCAAGCGCTCAAACTGGCTTTTTTAAAAAAAAACAAAAAAACCCCAAGAACGTTCAGATGGCCCTAATCACAATCCTTGCGAGAGAGGGGCTGTCCACCTAGGCGAAATTGCTCAATCAAAGCGGAAGTGCCAGGAAAACACTAGTTTTTCCAGGGGTCAGGAAAACCCGGAAGCATTGCGCGAGTAAGCCTGCTTCGCGGCGGGAGGCAGATTGGCGCGTGTGAACATGCAACTGACATGCGCAAGTAAACAGCAGCGAATCCCGATCAAAACAGCAGTGTGACCACACCCTGAGACTCCTTTGGGTAGTGAAGGGCGGGGTCTAAATCCAATCTCTTCTTCTCCTTCTTCTTTGTGGGGAAGGGAAGGGAAAGGAGTTTGTAAGCCACTCTGAGACTCCTTTGGGTAGTGAAGGGCGGGGTCGAAATCCAATCTCTTCTTCTCCTTCTTCTTTGTGGGGAGGGGAAGGGAATGGAGTTTGTAAGCCACTCTGAGACTCCTTTGGGTAGTGAAGGGCGGGGTCTAAATCCAATCTCTTCTTCTCCTTCTTCTTTGTGGGGAGGGGAAGGGAAAGGAGTTTGTAAGCCACTCTGAGACTCCTTCGGGTAGTGAAAGGCGGGGTCTAAATCCAATCTCTTCTTCTCCTTCTTCTTTGTGGGGAAGGGAAGGGAAAGGAGTTTGTAAGCCACTCTGAGACTCCTTTGGGTAGTGAAGGGCCGGGTCTAAATCCAATCTCTTCTTCTCCTTCTTCTTTGTGGGGAGGGGAAGGGAAAGGAGTTTGTAAGCCACTCTGAAACTCCTTTGGGTAGTGAAAGGCGGGGTCTAAATCCAATCTCTTCTTCTCCTTCTTCTTTGTGGGGAGGGGAAGGGAAAGGAGTTCGTAAGCCACTCTGAGACTCCTTTGGGTAGTGAAGGGCGGGGTCTAAATCCAATCTCTTCTTCTCCTTCTTCTTTGTGGGGAGGGGAAGGGAAAGGAGTTTGTAAGCCACTCTGAGACTCCTTTGGGTAGTGAAGGGCGGGGTCTAAATCCAATCTCTTCTTCTCCTTCTTCTTTGTGGGGAGGTGAAGGGAAAGGAGTTTGTAAGCCACTCTGAGACTCCTTTGGGTAGTGAAGGGCGGGGTTTAAATCAAATCTCTTCTTCTCCTTCTTCTTTGTGGGGAAGGGAAGGGAAAGGAGTTTGTAAGCCACTCTGAGACTCCTTTAGGTAGTGAAGGGCGGGGTCTTAATCCAATCTCTTCTACTCCTTCTTCTTTGTGGGGAGGGGAAGGGAAAGGAGTTTGTAAGCCACTCTGAGACTCCTTTGGGTAGTGAAGGGCGGGGTCTAAATCGAATCTCTTCTTCTCCTTCTTCTTTGTGGGGAAGGGAAGGGAAAGGAGTTTGTAAGCCACTCTGAGACTCCTTTGGGTAGTGAAGGGCGGGGTCTTAATCCAATCTCTTCTACTCCTTCTTCTTTGTGGGGAGGGGAAGGGAAAGGAGTTTGTAAGCCACTCTGAGACTCCTTTGGGTAGTGAAGGGCGGGGTCTAAATCCAATCTCTTCTTCTCCTTCTTCTTTGTGGGGAGGGGAAGGGAAAGGAGTTTGTAAGCCACTCTGAGACTCCTTTGGGTAGTGAAGGGCGGGGTCTAAATCCAATCTCTTCTTCTCCTTCTTCTTTGTGGGGAGGGGAAGGGAAAGGAGTTTGTAAGCCACTCTGAGACTCCTTTGGGTAGTGAAGGGCGGGGTCTTAATCCAATCTCTTCTACTCCTTCTTCTTTGTGGGGAGGGGAAGGGAAAGGAGTTTGTAAGCCACTTGGAGACTCTGAGTGAAGGGCAGGGTATAAATCCAATTGCCATGCTGACTCCCAAAGGAGAACAGATTGGGGGTGTAGCATGGGTGGGTGTTTAAACTCCCAAACATTGTTTTCCTGGCCTCAAACAACCTCCGGAGCTGGTGTTTGTGCCACTGGAGGAAGCCTACAGGGCGCCTTATGGAACCGATTAAGGCTGGGAATCAGGTTTGCTGGAACATCCATCAGTTCGGCTCCTACTGCAATCATCTTTCATGATCACGGGAGCTGAATGCACACCGGGTCATGCACAGCTCAGACTTCCGTCCAACAGGATAAATGCAGCATCTAGTCACACACAGAAATGGAATAACTCTCCGTGCATGAAATACTGCCACCAGTTGGCTGTGGCTCAGTTATAGAGTGTCTGCTTGACATGCAGAAGGTCCCAGGTTCGATCCCTAGCATCTTCAGCTGAAAGGACCAGGCAATAGGTGATATGAGAGACCTCCATGTAAGACCCTGGAGAGCTGCTGCCAGTCTGAGTAGACAAGACTGACCTTGATGGACCAAGGGTCTGACTCAGCATGAAGCTGCTTTGTGGGAGGAGAGGAGGGCTGTGGTTCAGTGGAAGAGTGTTTGTTTTGCATGCAGAGGGTCCAAAGTTCAGTCCTGGGCTTCTCCAGGTAAGTGTTGGGAAACATAGTCAAAAATACTTAAATCGAGTTTCCAATGGTTCTTTGCCTCTCTGGAGAGAAGACATTTCTTTCAGTGAAAAAAATCTTTATTTCTAAGGGAAGGGTTCACATGGAAAGCTACAAAACAAAAGAGATATCTAGACATACATCTTTGCATCCTTACAGCACAGAACACATGGTCACACACAACGGAGTTTCTTCTTCTTCTTGATCCCTAGAAGGAAGTCACTTGAACACAGTAACCAATGATTGCTAGTGAACAGATATAGAGTCGCAAGAATGATAGTTGGCTAAATGGTAGAAAGATAGATAATTAGATATGTATGTAGGAGGTATTTTAATATACACAAAGATGATATGAATACTCTCATGTATGTTTGTTTGTCTTAAAATTAAAGAAATAAAATGTTTTGTTTTTTAAAGAACGGTCTGGATCGAAGAGCCATCCACACGTGCACATTCTCACATAGCCTCCTGGGAGTCGCGCTTCATTTCCTTCCCACGGCCATGGAAGCATATGTTTTTCAACCTAACAAAGGGAAGCCTTACATATGGAGCCCACGCAAACCATAAAAGCCCCGCAGATGCCCAGACAGGGGGGATAAATCCTCCCACGGCCATTGTCTGAACACACCAAAGAATCACACCATTGCAGAAATAGAAAGACACGTCTGATCTACTGAAGGTGCTCATTTTGCAGATGCTCTACCAAAGAGCCACAGCTTCTCCCGGGCACACCAGGGATATTCTGTCCCCAAGTAGCGTGCTTTGAAACTGTATGGATTTTTGGGCCAGTTTGGTGTAGTGGTTAAGTGTGCGGACTCTTATCTGGGAGAACTGGGTTTGATTCCCCACTCCTCCACTCGCACCTGGTGATGTGACCTTGGGTCAGTCACAAGCTCTGGCACAGCTGTTCTCTCAAGGACAGTTTGTGTTAGAATTCTCTCAGCCCCGCCTACCTCACAGGGTGTCTGTTGTGGGGAGGGGAAGGGAAAGGAGTTTGTAAGCCACTCTGAGCCTCCGGGTGAAGGACGGGGTATAAATCCAATCTCCTCCTCCTCCTCCTCCTCCTCCTCCTCCTCCTCCTCCTCCTCCTCCTCCTCCTCCTCCTCCTCTTCTTCTTCTTCTTCTTCTTCTTCTTCTTCTTCTTCTTCTTCTTCTTCTTCTTCTTCTTCTTCTTCTTCTTCTTCTTCTTCTTCTCCTCTCCAGCATGGGCTGGACCCATGTGACCCAAGGGCAAAGAGGATATTTGCAACTGTTGTTGAAATGGGCGGTGATTCGCAAGGGTACCCTCCAATCAGGTTGCCTCTCAGCAGCTGCCTTCTTCACACACCCCCCCCGAGACCAGATGGTTTGCCAGGCCAAAGGAACATCGGAAAAAACACAAATTGTAAGTGCTCCAGGTCTGAAGAATGTTCTCTTGGCAATGGCAGCTCTTCCTTTTTGATCACGTCCTGATTCTGCTCGTTTTTGGCTGTTCTAGCCATCTTGAATAATCCTCTCTCCATCCCTCCTCCGATTCCTGTTTGTTCGCGAAGACCGTGTGCGATGACTAGGAGATCTCATCTGGTTCACATTTAAGCTCTTATTCAACGCCATGCCTCAAGTCTATGAAAATCTGTTGGCTTGGAGACCAGGAGAACGCCTGCCCTGAACATGCATGGTCTGGCTAGCACGAGACAGGTGGTCTGGAAGGCCACTAAGGGTTAAAGATGAGCAGATTTCCCCATCCCATCTCTTTATTGTTTCAGATTGTCTCTCTGGGCCATGTTCCACCCTTCCTCGAGTCAAATTTCACCTGAAGAATGCCGAAGATTAATTCCAGAATTGGAGCATACATACTTCTCAGTTCCTTCAGCGTGTTTCCCCACGCCATCGTTCTTGAGGGTCCAAACCAGATGTGCTCCGAGAATTCCATATCTGAATCTTCCCGTGCTCTTTTGAAGTTAAATGATCAGGCATGTGCCTAAATTTAGTCCAATGGGGGCAAATTGTTGCTCTCCAGGGCTGGTTCATAGGGTGGTCAATCTCCAGATGGAACCTGGAGATTTCCAAGAATTACAACCGATCTCCAGGTGGCGGAGATCAGCTTCCCCTGGAGAAAATGGCTGCTTTGGATGATGGACTCTATGGCATTGTACCATGCTGAGGCCCCTCCCTTCCCCGAAACTTGGCCTTCTGAGGCTGCATCCTGCAAATCTCCAGGAATTTCCCAAGCTGGAGTTATCAACCCTAGCCGTTTCAGGTCAAAGAAACAGCATGGGGGAGAGGCTTAAATTCCACGTCCCCATGTGCCATGGCCCAGTCTAACCTGGGGCCCCTGTGCACTTGGGAATGAACTTTAAAATGAAGAGGAAGGGGAAGGAGGAGGGGAAGGAGGAGGAGGAGAGTTGGATTCATACCCCGCCCTCCACAAAGAGTCTCAGAACAGCATACAATCTCCTTCCCCTTCCTCCACCCACAACAGACACCCTCTGAGGTAGGTGGGGGCCAAGAGAGCTCTGAGAGAACAGCTCTGGAGAGAACAGCTCTGAGATAACTTGTGACTGACCCAAGGTCACCCAGCTGGTTGCATGTGGAGGAGTGGGGAATCAAACCCGGTTCTCCCAGATTAGAGTCCGCCGCTCTTGACCACTGCACCAAAACGGCTCTCATCGCTGAGTCCTCCACAGAGCTACCGCATAACATCTGGCTTGGCCCTGATGCCAACATGTGGTGAGGAAACACGGCCAGAAAAGCCACTTGAATGAGATGGCAGGTCTGTCGGAATCACGACTCTTTCTTATGAAGTGTTTCAGAGCCTCCCAGATGTGCTCCCGTGCGTTGGTTACAAACGCCACGCAGACAATCTCAGCACAACCCAGGCGTAACGATCACATCTGTGTCACCTTTTTATGGCCACAAGTTTTCAACTTGCGCCGAGAGGAAAGATGGGGGGGGGGGGCGAACGTATTTTAATAAGTCAATAAACTGGTCGATAATGCAAAGTGCACACCGATAGAATTCCGCACAAAGTTGGAAAGTTGACACAGACAACAGAGAAGAGTTGAAAATTCCGAATTCATTGATTCTGCTCGGGAAGCGGTCCAGATAGCTTGAGCACTTCCGAGTCTTGGAGAGAAATTCAGAGGAAGAGAATCCCAGGAACATCCCTAGTGTGGAAAGGCAACCCATCAGCAGATCAGTCAATGTCCACATGGGGGACCCTGTCTAGCCAGAGAGAGTCCATGGAACACCTGAAGCTGCCTTCTACCGAATCAGACCCTTGATCGATCAGAGTCAGTATTGTCTACTCAGACTGGCAGCCGCTCTCCAGGGTCCCAGGCAGAAGTCTTTCACATCATCTACTGATGGATAAGAACATAAGATAAGCCAATGTTGGATGAGGCCAATGGCCCATCCAGTCCAACACTCTGTGTCACACAGTGACTAAAAATACCAGGTGCCATCAGGAGGTCCAGCAGTGGGGCCAGGACACTAGAAGCCCTCCCACTGTTGCCCCCCCCCAAAACACCAAGAATACAGAGTGTCACTTGCCCCAGCCTGAGAGTTCCTATGTATACCTTGTGGCTAATAGCCACTGATGGACCTCTGCTCCATATATTTATCCAGTTCCCTCTTGAAGCCGTCCATGCTTGTAGCTGCCACCACCTCCTGTGATAGTGAATTCCATGTGTGAACCACTCTTTGGGTGAAGAAGTGCTTCCTTTTATGCATTCTAACCCGACTTCTCAGCAATTTCATGCCCATGAGTTCTTGTCTTGTGAGAAAGAGAGAAAAGGACTTCTTTCTCGACCTGCTCTATCCCATGCATAATCTTGTAAACCTCGATCTTATCATCCTTTAACTGGAGATGTTGGGGATTGAACCTGGGACCTTCTGCATGCCAAGCAGATGCTCTCAGCCACAGTGCCTCTTTTGGCTGCTGGTGTCACTTGATCTCTGCTGTAGAACCATACTCTGGTTACCTAGAGTAGAGGTTCTTCAGCATGATAGAGAGCAGTGTGACAAAATGCATTTTCTCCTGGGAGGTTGGCAAGTGGCCGACCTCCACTTGGCATTTTTAAAGTTTTTTTCCCCCCTTTTCTCTAGGAAGGAGGAAGTCCATCAATGGCTTTCCAGGCTCACCTTCATACAAATGCTAATAGGCTTAGACAAAGGGACGTTGGGGACCCACGCATTAGACTATAAGGAAAGCCATGCTGGATCAGACCAATGGGCCATCTAGACTAGCTTCCTTTTCCTGGCAGTGGCTGTGATCACCCACATGCCCCCAGAACACCCTTGAGGCTGCATGAAAATGTGCATGTGTGAACTGCTGGAGATCCAGGCCTATCAGAAGTCATTAACAAAAGGTACATATTTATTTCCATGAGCTTGAAGGTGTTTGTTCATTGAAATAGTTGGGGATTGAGCACAGTGAAGCCTGGGTGCTTGGAGGGGTTAATGTGCATAGTATATAACAGTGTTTAAGCATGGGGAGTAACCACAGGAACTGGCTCAAACGGGTCACAAACAGCCTGAGCCGCCTGCCAAAGAATTGACTCACTGGTGCTGATCTGCGAGCAGAATGAGAACAAAACCCGCAAGCGCTTGATTATCTCTAGTTGAAGATCATTGTTCTGAGATTTCCCTGAGCGTATTGCTGGTGTGGCCCTGACCTGGATGGCCCAGGCCAGCTAGATCTCCTCAGATCTCAGAAGCTAAGCAGGGTTGGCCCTGGTTAGTGCTCGGAAGGGAGACCACCAAGGAAGCCAAGGTTGTTACGCAGAGGAAGGCAATAGCAAACCACCTCTGAACGTCTCTTGTCTGGAAAACCCGACAGGGTCATCAGAAGTCGGTTGCCACTGGACGGCATTTTCCATTACCATTGCTGGCATGAGTGTTTTCAGACTGCAGCAACCGGTTTGTTTGTTCTTCCGGCTCTCGCCATGATCACATCAGCTGCATGAAAACAGAGGCACTTGTTGCATTTGCGTGTGGCTACTTAAACCAAAGGAGCTGCGGTGGCTCAAGTGGTAAAGACGCTGAACTGCAGGCTGTGGAAGGTCAGTAGTTCAGCAGTTCAAGACCCGTGAGTGCCGCATGGCGGGGTGAGCTCCCGTCTCTAGTTCCAGCTCCTGCCAACCTAGCAGTTCGAAAGCAAGAAATTGCAAGTAGATAAATAGGTACCATTTCAGTGGGAAGGTAACAGTGTTCCGTGCGCCTTGGTGTTTAGTCATGCCGGCCACATGACCACGGAAACGTCTTCGGACAGCGCTGGCTCTTCGGCTTTGAAACAGAGATGAGCACCGCAACCCTAGAGTCGGATTCAACTGGCTTTCGAGCAAGGGAACCTTTACCTTTACCTTTACTTAAACCAAAGCTTGCAAAATCTGGCCGCCTCCCTAGTTCCTAGCTCCGTATCCACAACAGCAACAACCACCCACCTGGGAAATCTGAGATGGCTGAGTCACATCCACCATCTCAGCTGACTATACCTCGTCCTATTCCATGCCTCCGAGGCAGTAGGGAAAGAAGAAGACACACCCTGAGATGGATCGGATCAGGAAAGAATGTTTCAGTTTGCAAGGCCTGAGCAAGGCTGTTAGCTACCACATCAGCTGCATGAGAGCCAGTTTGGTGTCGTGTTTAAGAACGGTGGGCTCTAATCTGGAGGACCAGGTTTGATTCCCCGCACCTCCCCGTGAAGTCAGCTGGGTGACCTTGGATCAGTCACAGCTCTCTCAGAGATCTCTCAGCTCCACCTACCTCACAGAGCATCTGCTGTAAGGAGAGGAAGGGAGAGTGATCGGAAGCCAGTGTGATGCAGCAGCAAAAACAGCTAATGCGATCTTAAGGCATATCAACAGAGGCACAACATCCAATTTGCAAGAAGTCATAGTCCCGCTGTACGCTGCATTGGTCAAGCCACACCTGGTGTACTCTGTACAGTTCTGGAGACCTCGCTTCCAAAAGAATGGAGCGGGTGCAGAGCCTGGAGACCAAGAAGTCCTAGGAGGAAAGGCAGAGGGACTTGGGAAAGTTCAGTCTGGAGAAGAGGAGGTTGAGGGGGGACATGACGGCTCTCTTGAAGGGATGTCACTTAGAGGAGGGCAGGGAGCTGTTCCTGTTGGCAGCAGAGGAGAGGACTTGTAGGAATGGGTTGAAATGAAGGGCGGGAAGGTACTTGCTGGACATTAGGGATAACTTTTTGACAGTCAGAGTTGTGCAATGGTGGAATTAGCTGCCTCTGGAGGTGGTGAGCTCCCCTGCACTGGCAGTCTTGAAACAGCACCTGGATGAACCCTTGTTAGGGATGCTCTAGGCTGATCCTGCATTGAGCAGGGGGTTGGACTCGATGGCCTGGATGGCCCCTGCCAACTCTGGGATTCTATGAGTCTATACATAGGGCAGAGAAAAGCAGAGTGTAAAACCCAACTCCTCCTCCTCCTCCTCCTCTTCCTTCTCCTCCTCCTCCTTCATTATAGGACTTTTGGAGGTTATGAATTCATAGGGTCACTGTAAGTCAAAGCTGCCATCTTCTCCAGCGGAACTGATCTCTGTAGTCCAGAGATCAGTTGTAATACTGGAAGGTCTCCAGGCCCCACCTGGATGTTGGCCACCCTATCCTGGATGAGCGTCCCCCTCTTTTCCAGATGGGATCCCATCCATACTCTGAAGCAACCAAAGCACAAAGCTGATGGCCGCTTCCCTCTCCACCTGCCAGTTGTCAAGTTCCCCAGATAGCCAGTCAAACACCAGGCTTCTTAAGAAGATAGTATTTATTAAAGACCAGTCATAGAGCTGCATGAACCAGTTCTTTGTCAGTGATGCCAGATAACACATAGCATTAGCAATTATAGCCCATTCAAACTACCCCCCCCACCTACAAGCCAATGAGTACATTTCACGTACGCGCTAAGCCATGAAAGAAAACACCTCAGACCAGTCAATTCCCCATGCCAGGGTAGCATGAGGCCCAAGGTCAGGCGCATTGATAAGAAACACTGCAGACACACTAAATCAGAAAGACTGGAGACTCAGAGTTCCTCCCGCATTCCAGAACAGTAATAGATGTCTGTTCCCCTCCCACTCACAGCTATGGCAGGGTTACCTGACCAACTGTTTTTGGTGGCCCGTATCTTCCCGTAGCCCAAGAAGGCAAGGCAGTGGAGCCCAAGTGCTGGACGGCTAGACGGGTAGATCGGCAGGCAGATGGACCGAGCAACAAGACAACCAATTCCCCATCGCTTTCATAACTTGGAGTTCCAGTTCCGAAAAGGGAAGCCAACTTTTGTTTTAAACCTGTTCAGGTTTTCCAGACCAGCTGAGCCAGCTCTTGATGTTGGACGCGGACCACTTGGCAGGGCCGACGACTTCTACCAAGCTTAATTTCTCTCCTGCTGAGCGTGCAGTAAATGCTGGAGACGGAGAACATCGGGAAAAGATTCACGAATGATTTGTGCAGAAATGGTAGGCAGATATGGTGCCATTCAGACACACAAAGAACTTCGGCTTGGGAAATTCCTAGAGATTTCTGCATGGAGCTGGGGGGGTGGAATTTAGAGAGGGGTGGGACCTTGGTGGGGTGTAATGCCATGGGCTCTGCCCCCTAAAAGCTACCATTTTCTCCAAGAGAACGAAAGCCTGAAAGAGTTGGGTATGTTTAGCCTGGGAAAGAGAAGGCTTAGAGGGGTCATGATGGCAGTCTTCAAGTATCTGAAGGGCTGCCATGTAGAAGACGGAACAGATCTCTTCTCTCTTGCTCCGAATTGCAAGACTAGATTGAATGGGTGGAAATGACAAGGGAGTCGTTACTGGCTAAATATCAGGAGAAACTTCCTAACTGTAAGAGTGGTTGAGCAGTGGAACAGTCTGCCTCTGGAGGTGGTAGATGTTCCTTCGCTGGACGTTTTCGAGCAGAGGCTGGACGACCATCTTTTGAGTATGTTGTAGGGCTATCTTTCGGCTACGCTCCTGCAGAGTGCAGGGGGTTGGACTAGATGACCTGCAAGGTCCGTTCCAACTCTAACATTCTATGATTCTATGAATCTCTGTAGTCTAGAGAGAATGAAATAATTCCAAAACTCCAAGCACCACCAGAAGGAGGAGGAGGACATTCAGAGGTTTAGTGCCTCTGAATATGGAGGTTCCCCTCAGTCACTATGGCTGGTAGAAGAAGAAGAGATTGGATTTATACCTCGCCCTTCACTGCCCAAAGGAGTCTCAGAGTGACTTACAAACCCCTTTCCCTTCCCCTCCCCACAACAGACACCCTGTGAGGTAGGTGGGGCTGAGACGGCTCGGACAGAAACTGCTCTTTTTCAAGAACAGCTGTGCCAGAGCTTGTGACTGACCCAAGGTCACATCAGCAGGTGCAAGTGGAGGAGTGGGGAATCAAACCCAGTTCTCCCAGATTAGAGTCTGTGCACTTAACCACTACACCAAACTGGCTCCACTACCCAAATCCATCTAAAATCCAAACTGGCACTGCTACACAAATCCAAACCGGCACCGCTACACAAATCCATCTAAATAAAAAGCTTTAATGAACTCTATTTTAAAATGAAAAGTGGGACATGTGAGAAGCATTTCTTTTCCAGTCGTTGCATTCAGTGATCAAAATCTACAGTATTTTCTCATGCCTCAAAGGTCATGAACACATGCAGTTGCCTTCTACTGGATCAGACCATTGGCCCATCACCACTGTCTACTCAATCTGGATGATGGACTCTATGGTCTTTCACATCACCTCCTGCCTGGACCTTTTAACCGGAGATGCCAAGGATTGAACCTGGGACCTTCTGCATGCCAAACAGATGCTCTGCCACAGAGCCACAGCATATGCTGAACTGAGGCTTAGCTTCAAACTCTGAGGGTCTTTGGGCTAAACTACATGTTACACCTGACATGGGTCGGGTCACAGGTGTGCAAGCAGACTCACAGTCAATGTATGTGGGGGGAACTCACATTAAACAGTAATTTGCTTGGGATGGTGAGGGAACATTGTGAGGGAGGCGAAAGTGCTTCCAGTTTCCTTCCCACTCCACTCCCACCAGTGGCAAGGGCGGTGGAGTTGGCTTTTCTTCTGGCTTCACATGCTGGAGGGAGGCCACGTGCAAGCAGAGAAATGGTCATCAGATCTCAGAGCTAAGCAGGGTTGGTACTTGGATGGGGGACCACCAAGGAAGGCTCTGCAGAGGAAGGCCATGGCAAACTACTTCTGCTTCTCACTGGCCTTGAAAGCCCCTTGCTGGGTTCACCATAAGGCTTGGATGAGAGACCACCAAGGAAGGCTCTGCAGGGGAAGGCCATGGCAAACTACCTCTGCTTCTCACTGGCCTTGAAAGCCCCTTACTGGGGTCACCATGAGACTTGGATAGGAGACCACCAAGGAAGGCTCTGCAGTCTGCAGAGGAAGGCAATGGCAAACCACCTCTGCTTCTCACTTACCTTGAAAGCTCCTTGCAGGGGTCACCATAAGGCTTCAATAAGAGACCACCAAGGAAGGGTTTGCAGAGGAAGGCAATGGCCAACCACCTCTGCTTCTCACTTGCCTTGAAAGCCCCTCACCGTGGTCACCATAAGGCTTGGATGAGAGACCACAAGGGAAGGCTCTCCAGAGGAAGACAATGGCAAACCACCTCTGCTTCTCACTGGCCTTGAAAGCCCCTTCCAGGGTCACCATAAATCATTTGCGACTCAATGGCATGTATGTAATCTAACCCTGTGAATGCTTGGGAATATGGGATACCGTAGCTTTCCTGAAGAGAGCATAGATACGACACATCCCTAATCTAGCCAATCCTCCAAGAGTTTACAGTCGTCCCTGTAAGAAGAGCTCTGTAAGCTCTTGGGGGATTGGCTCCATTAGAAGCGTGTTGCCTAGTATGCAAAGGAGTTCCTGCTCCAAAAAGAGCCCTGATTATACCCGACTGAGGTCACTCCCCAGACCGTGTGCCCGAATCTTCCCAAGCAGGAATTGACAACCCTAATGATAAGCAAAGGGACCATCTGGTAGGACTGTTAAAATAACAGGGTCATGCCCCAAGGAGAGGCAAAATCTGGATGATAATTATCTCCAAAGCTTCTCCTTGGTCTTGGCACCGTGTTGACATAGATGACCTTCTGGCTCCTATAATTTTATGGTTCTAGTGATGTGTTAACACACAGGCAGTGGGGAGTGCCGTAAATGGCTTACGATACTATAAAGCCAGCCTCCGCTTACTTCTGCTGGGTTTTTAAAGGTCTTAAAACACCATTTGAAGTGCTCAGTGGGGGACCGAGAAAGAAGCTTTTTAAGTGCACCACAGACTCAGCATGAATACCTGTGCAGTTTTTAAATGGGCACGTTAGGCGGATGAAACTTTCCAGAGTTAGGCCGGATCCTAACATCCTGGGAGTTCCCACTTCAAAGATTTCTGCAAGGAGGATTATTAAAAAAAAGTCTCATGAATGCAAATGTTCTCGGATAAGGACAATTAAAGGTCCTCGTCCTTCCCCTCCTCCCGGGAAACCTACATTTGATGTACAACCTGCTCCTATGCCTCTTGGCTCACAAGTAGTCCCCAACAAGTCGGCCCAGATCAGTGTTTGAATGGGAGACCTCCAAGGAAAGGCAGGGTTATGACACGGGGGCAGACAATGGTAAGCCACCACTGAATGTCTCTGCCCTTGAAAACCCTATGGGGTCACTTTCCACCACCAAGCCCCAACCAGAAGGGAGAATGCAACCAAGAAATCAGAGGCAGATTCAGTCTGAGAAGGGCAGCTGTGAAAGAGCTAGAAAGGATTCTTGAGTTTAAGGACTTGAAACCGGCAACTGAGACCAGGAGATACCATGCCATGGTGTTCCCGATTACTATATACTAGGAATAAGGCCCGTTGTGAAAATAAATACAACGAGCTCTAGAAAGAGGCTCTGGGTAGGTGCCCTGGCCTTGAGCACTCAGCGTCAATTTGCTGTGGTGACCTCAGCAGGGTATAATGACACAGAGCTTACTGTTTTCTCCAGGGAAACTGATCTCTACCATCTGAAGAACAGTTTTAATTCTGAGTGATCTCCAGCCTTCCCCTGGAGATTGGCAAAAATGGTTCCCCAGGAGGAAATGGCTGGTTTGGAGGGTGGAGTCTATGGCATTGTACCTGTCTGAAGTCCCACCCCTCCTCAAACCCCACCCTCTCCAGGCTCTGCCCCTCAAAACTCCAGGAATTTCCCAACCTGGAGTTGGCAAGCCTTCGCGGGGGGGGAGTTTGAGGGGCAGAATAGAGTGAAGTTCAATCAGCTTCCATGTGCAAATGACCTTGAAATGCTGGCCCAATCAAAGAAGAGTGGCCTAGGCTGCTGTGGGTGGGAGAGAACTCAGGCAATACAGCCAGTGGATAGAGACACCTTGTGATTGACACATCATGGAGCCAACTGATTTTGGCAGGCATAGAATGTTGCCAGACTAAATTGCGATTATGTATAAGGAGAGATGGGTGGGACAGTTGGACAATGAAGCGGACTACCAAAAAGACAAACTGGTGGGTTCTCAATCAAATTGAGCCTGAACTCTCCCTAGAACCTCGTGCAGTTCCACAGGGCCTGTAAAATGGAGTTCTTCCGCCAGGCTTTTGGAGCAGCTACCACCACAGAACTCTTAACAACAGCTCAAGTCAACCACCGGAAGGACAATTAAAAGAAGATCGAGGAACCAGCTATGAGAAGAGTGGACTGAGTAATCATAGCCATCGGGAATTATTGCTACTAGCACTTTATTGAGCTGTATAGTCCAATGATTTTAGGATTGTTTTAATCTAAATTGACTCATGTTTTATTGTAAATTATGTATTGATTTTATGTAAGCCACCCTGAGCCAGCCTTGGCTGGAAGGGCGGGGTAAAAATTCAATATAAATAAATAAATAAATAAATAAATAGAAGCTAAAATGACTAAACTGAAGCTATCGTCCTTTGGTCACATTATGAGAAGACAAGAGTCATTGGAAGACACCAGGAACGCTAGGAAAACTTTTTTTTTCTTTTTCTTCTTCTTTTTTTCTTTTTTTTTTTGCTTGTGTTTTTTTTTGCTTGTTTTTTTTGGATGTGAGGGCGATCTAGCTGCGACATCTGTCACCCCATTGATCGCCAGGGTTGATTCAGCTGATCTGGCTGGCTAGGCGGGTGTCCCCTACCTCCCTCACCGCTCCAGTGCGCCCTCAAGGGCGCCATCAGAAGAAGGAATGTACCGTTCTTCGGTCAAGGGTATACGATAGCTGCGCTCCCCTGCTAGAACCTCCAAACAAGCTAGGAAAACTTGAAAGCTACAGGAAGATGACCCAACACGAGGTGGATTGACTTTACCAAGGAAGCCATGTCTGTCAGTTTGCAAGGCCAGAGCAAGGCTGCCGAAGGAAAGGATATTTTGGAGGGCATTAATTCAGAGGGTCGCCATGCTGGAAGCGACGTGACGGCACTTCATGCATTTGCCCCACTCCAATCAAGGGTTTCATGTTGAGCAGTTGGGCACAGACCATAGCCGTGGCAGAACCGGAAGCTTAGGGAGCCTTGGACATGCATGTGTAAGTTACATTAAATAGAATACAGCAAGAACAGACTTTGATTCTATCTCAGGACGCGTTCTATCTCAGGAAGGTTAGTGCTGCCCCCTGAAAACACAGGCAGTGCCTTGGAACTAACCTCTGTTTCACACATAAAGTTTACATTCTCCGAACCAAAACATATCATCTTCTAGACGTAAATTCTATAGATTAAGGTCATGAAGGTCTCCTATCGTATCCAAAGATTCTTGACCTGCTCGATAACCCTGAGATGGGTAAAAGGTTAAAAATGTCATTACAGGGAAGGGTCTGGTTATTGTTATGCATTGACCCTGCATTCTGTTAATTATAAAAATGTGTGTGAGCATATATATCTATGTATAGTTGATATTTCAAGGTACGGCACTGACCCCTCCCCCGATAGCTCACATTTGGAGACACTGGATGGCAGTGCAGAGATCTCTCTCTTTTATTATTTGGATAATTGTGTACTGCTGGAGAAGACTCTTGAGAGTCCCTTGGACTGCAAGGAGATCAAATCAGTCAATCCTAAAAGAAATCAACCCTGACTGTTCCCCGGAAGGCCAGAGACTGAAGCTGAAGCTCAAATACTTTGGCCACCAAATGAGAAGGGAGAAGACCCTGATGCTGGGAACGACTGAAGGTCGAAGAAGAAGGGGATGGAAAAGGATGAGATGGTTAGACAGTGTTATCGAGGCAACAAACATGAAATAAAGCAAACTCCGGAGCATGACGGAGGACAGGAGGGCCTGGCGTGATGTGGTCCATGGGGTCGCAAAGAGTCAGACTCAACTGTGTGAATGAACAACAACAATAACAACAAAATTGTGTACACTACCTTTTTCTGGCATATGCCCTGAGATTTTTTTTCCCCCTGATGATTTGCTTAAGGGACAATAAAATAGAACACAGTGCAAGTTTGTGTCTTTTTCTCTCGTTCACTGAGACTTGGTGTCCAGCCAGTTCCATCTGGCCCATTGAACCAAAGGAGGGCTGGGTTCTCAGGCAGAAGTCTGGGACCCATAAAATTAACTTTCCCCTCCACAACAGCCTTAACTGGAGTGACATCATCTGTGATCTCTGTAGTCTGGAGAGGAGTGGTGATTCCAGGGGTCACAGGGGGACATTTAAATAATTGGGGGGGGCACACATGTCTGAAGAACACTTTCCTACGGGTAAGCTCCATTGAATGAACTGGGACTTAATTAACACATGGAATTCACTGCCACAGGAGGTGGTGGCAGCTACAAGCATGGATGGCTTCCAGAGGGAACTGGATAAACACATGGAACAGAGGTCCATCAGTGGCTACCAGCCATGATGGCTGAGGGGTGACATGACTGAGGTTTATAAGATTATGCATGGGATAGAGCAGGAAGAGAAAGAGCTACTTTTCTCCCTTTCTCACAATACAAGAACTCATGGGCACTCCATGAAATTGCTGAGCAGTCGGGTTAGAACAGATAAAAGGAAGTCCTTCTTCACCCAAAGAGTGATTAACACATCGCATTCACGCTACAGGAGGTGGTGGCAGCTACAAGCATGGATGGCTTCAAGAGGGAATTGGATAAACATATGGAACAGAGATCTATCAGTGGCTATTAGCCACAAAGTATAGATAGCAACTCTCAGGCTGGGGTAAGTGATGCTCTGTATTCTTGGTGCTTGGGGTGGGGAGTCAACAGTGGGAGGGCTTCTAGTGTCCTGGCCCCACTAGTGGACCTCCTGATGGCACCTGGTATTTTTGGCCACTGTGTGACACAGAGTGTTGGACTGGATGGGCCATTGGCCAGATCCAACATTGGCTTCTTATCTTATGTTCTCGTATGTTCTTATGAGTAGACCTACTTGGGATTGCTCTCTCCAAGGATTCTTATTTTCTTATCCCACCCCCATTAAAGCAGTGCTTTTGCAGGTACTTCTCCTGCCTCAACCCCAACCCCATCCCCACCACCATGACCCCAACCTCCAACGATTACACTGGACAGCAACCTACCAGGTTCCAGCAAGCAGAGCGACAAGAGAGAGAGAGAGAGAGAGAGAGGAGAGAGGCAAGGATTGTTCCAGGCAGGACAGGGTGACAGCTCAGCGCCGCACCAAATAAAAGTAAAAGAGAGGTGAGAGGCTGTGTGGGAATGGAGGGCAGGGCTGGCCAGTGAGGGCAGGAAACAGTGCAGCGCTGCCATGGCATGAAAAACAAAATTGAAGAACATAAGAGAAGCCAATGTTGGATCGGGCCAATGGCCCATCCAGTCCAACACTCTGTCACACAGTGGCCAAAAATACCAGGTGCCATCAGGAGGTCCAGCAGTGGGGCCAGGACACCAGAAGCCCTCCCACTGCTGCCCCCCCCAAGCACCAAGAATACAGAGCATCACTTGCCTCAGACATAACATAAGAGAAGCCAATGTTGGATCGGGCCAATGGCCCATCCAGTCCAACACTCTGTCACACAGTGGCCAAAAATACCAGGTGCCATCAGGAGGTCCAGCAGTGGGGCCAGGACACTAGAAGCCCTCCCACTGCTGCCCCCCCCAAGCACCAAGAATACAGAGCATCACTTGCCCCAGACATAAGAACATATGAGAAGCCAATGTTGGATCAGGCCAATGGCCCATCCAGTCCAACACTCTGTCACACAGTGGCCAAAAAAACCAGGTGCCATCAGGTGGCCCAGCAGTGGGGCCAGGACACTAGAAGCCCTCCCACTCTTGCCCTCTCCCAAGCACCAAGAATACAGAGCATCCCTTGCCCCAGTCTGAGAGTTCCTATCTATACCTTGTGGCTAATAGCCACTGATGGACCTCTGCCCCATATGTTTATCCAATTCCCTCTTGAAACTGTCCATGCTTGTAGCTGCCACCACCTCCTGTGGCAGTGAATTCCTTGTGTTAATCACTCTTTGGGTGAAGAAGCACTTCCTTGAACAGTTTTGAACTGGCTGGATGGGAAGTCGGGAGGCCTGGGCAGCAAGTTGTGGGGGGGACAGCCACACATGTAGCTATGGGCTTGCCAGGGGATCCCTAGTTCCCACCTGGAGGCTGGCATCCCTGCACCCAGACCTGGGAAGATTTGCCGTAGACTCGCTGTCAATCAAAGCAAACAGTAATGAGTTGAACGGACTAGTGGCCTGATACAGAATACGGCAGTTTCCCGTCTTCCACACAAGGGAACTACGACTGTATCCACGAACTTGCTGAATCAGACATAACTTCTTCTGCACAGCTGTAGCCTCCATGCCCCTCGAGTTGATCTCACAAAGCAAATTACAAAGCAGGCCCTCGGATAAGCCCGAATGCAGCAGACCTTCAAAAATACTGTGCAATTCCCCGGACAGATTTGTGCTAAGCAGCGTAGCCGCTCCGTCTTAACAACAATGTGTTTCAGATCATTACTGAAAGACAGCTTTGTGTTTGCTTAAGGGCTGAAGGATCTTAAATTACGGGGAGAGAAGCAGAATGATATTTCTTCCCGAGAAGAGTCCAATAAATAACAGTAATCCCGCACGAATGCTGGATTTGCTGAACGTACAACCCCCTTCTATTCAGAGAAGACAACTTGAAGGTCTCGGAGAAGTACTTGATTAGAATGGCATTTGTTTTCAGGTCAATTCCCATGTCGGTCATTGGTTTGAAGTTCAATCCTTTGAGTGGACTTTTTTTTTGTTGGTTGAATTATTCTTGAGGATGCTTCACCATGTGCTCAAGTTGCATTTCATTCTAATCTGGGTCAAAGCAAGAAGACTTTTTGGTGAGAACAGATGAAGAGCCCCACGGGATCAGAACAGTGGTCCATCTAGTCCATCATTCTAAGGACGTAAGAAGAGCTCTGCTGCATCAGACCAGTGGTCCATCTAGTCCAGCATCCTAAGTACATAAGAAGAGCCCTGCTGGATCAGACCAGTGGTCCATCTAGTCCAGCATACTAAGAACATAAGAAGAGCCCTGCTGGATCAGACCAGTGGTCCATCTAGTCCAGCATCCTAAGAACATAAGAAGAGCCCTGCTGGATCAGACCAGTGGTCCATCTAGTCCAGCATCCTAAGAACATAAGAAGAGCCCTGCTGGATCAGACCAGTGGTCCATCTAGTCCAGCATCCTAAGAGCATAAGAAGAGCCCTGCTGAATCAGACCAGTGGTCCATTCAGTCCAGCATCCTAAGAACACAAGAAGAGCTCTGCTGGATCAGACCAGTGGTCCGTCTAGTCCAGCATCCTAAGAGCATAAGAAGAGTCCTGCTGAATCAGACCAGTGGTCCGTCTAGTCCAGCATCCTAAGAGCATAAGAAGAGCCCTGCTGAATCAGACCAGTGGTCCATCCAGTCCAGCATCCTAAGAACACAAGAAGAGCTCTGCTGGATCAGACCAGTGGTCCGTCTAGTCCAGCATCCTAAGAGCATAAGAAGAGCCCTGCTGAATCAGACCAGTGGTCCATCTAGTCCAGCATCCTAAGAACACAAGAAGAGCCCTGCTGGATCAGACCAGTGGTCCGTCTAGTCCAGCATCCTAAGAACACAAGAAGAGCCCTGCTGGATCAGACCAGTGGTCCATCTAGTCCAGCATCCTAAGAACACAAGAAGAGCCCTGCTGGATCAGACCAGTGGTCCGTCTAGTCCAGCATCCTGTCTCACACCGTGGTCAACCAGTCACAGCAGGTGAAGACTATTTTGTTTTCTCTGGCATGCCCCCAATAATGGATTGGGCCCTCATTCTAGTGTTGTTTGTTTATGTGTTTTTAATTGGATTTTCTATTTTAAACGGTATTTTAATGGTTGAAATACTTTGATGGCTTTAATGCTAGTTGTCTTGTGGAGTCTCATTGGATGGGACAGTGACATGAAGAGAAGAGAGAGAGAAGAGAAGAGAAGAGAAGAGAAGAGAGAGAGAAGAGAAGAGAAGAGAGAAGAGAAGAGAGAGAGAAGAGAAGAGAAGAGAAGAGATTGGATTTATACGCCGCCCTTCACTGCCCAAAAGCGTCTCAGAGTGGCTTACAAACTTCTTTCCCTTCCCCTCCCCACAACAGACACCCTGTGAGGTCGGTGGGGCTGAGAGAACTCTAACACAAACTGCCCTTTTTCAAGAACAGCTGTGGCAGAGCTTGTGACTGACCCAGGGTCACATCAGCAGGTGCAAGTGGAGGAGTGGGGAATCATACCCGGTTCTCTCAGATAAGAGTCTGTGCACTTATCCACTACACCAAACTGGCTCAATATATATATATATATATATGTAGAGCAGTTTCTAAGAGCTATTTGTCTTAGGCTGGCCCACTTTCATCAGATCTCAGAAGCTAAGCAGGGTTGGCCCTGCTCAGAACTTGGATGGGGGACCACCAGGGAAGTCCACAGTTGCTATGCAGAGGCAGACAAGGGCACATCACCTCCATTTGTCTTCTACCTGACCTACATGGCCCAGGCTTTCCTGATCTCATCAGATCTCAGAAGCTAAGCAGGTCCGGCCCCAGTTAATGCTTGGACAGGAGACCTCCAAAGAAGTCCAGGGTTCTTACGCAGAGGTCGGCGATGGAAAACCACCTCTGTTCATCTTCTCCTTGAAAACCCTATGAGGCTGCTACAAGTCACCTTCGGCTGCTTGGCACTTTCCACCACTACCTGTCTACTAGATCTTCACCCCACTCTTCCTCCCAGGACCTCATGCACGCGTCTTCTCTTCGCTGTTGTATCCTCATGGCCATCCTGTGAGATGGGTTAGGCTGAGAAAGAGCGGCTGGCCCAGTGTCACCCATTGAACTTCATGGCAGTGCGGGGATTTGCATATAGACCTCCCAAGCCCTGGGCAAAACTTTAAGCTTAAGAGAGCCAGTTTAGTGTAGTGGTTAAGTGTGCGGGCTCTTATCTGGGAGAACCGGGTTTGATTCCCCCACTCCTCCACTTGCACCTGCTGATGTGACCTTGGATCAGTCACAAGCTCTGGCACAGCTGTTCCTGAAAGAGCAGTTTATGTTAGAGTTCTCTCAGCCCCACCTACCTCACAGGATGTCCGTTGTGGGGAGGGGAAGGGAAAGGAGTTTGTAAGCCGCTCTGAGACTCCTCTGGGTAGTGAAGGGTGGGGTATAAATCCAATCTCCTCTTCTTCTTCTTCTTCTTCTTCTTCTTCTTCTTCTTCTTCTTCTTCTTCTTCTTCTTCTTCTTCTTCTTCTTCTTCTTCTTCTTCTTCTTCTTCTTCTTCTTCTTCTTCTTCTTCTTCTTCTTCGCTGGTCCTCATCCACAATGGCTGACAAGCGCTCTTAAAGTACCAAGTACCTTACCTCTGTCGCAATGTACAACTTTAGAGAAGTGTTAGGTGAATTTTTGGAGCAGAGCCCCAACATTTTTCAGCCTGCGGGCCTCTTTGGAATTCGGACACTGAGTGGTGGGCAATGTTCCCTGGAGGCTGTGGAGTCTTCTGAGCAAAAATTCTACTCTGTGAGCTACTGGCATTAAAGTTGTGAGGGAGCAATTTGGCTACTACATGAATTAAGTTTGCTCTGGAGCCATCTTTCCTGAGCTGAGACAAAAAAATGTGTGAGCCGGAGGCTAAAAAACTGTGACCTAGCTCACACCAACTCAGCTTAGAGGGAACACAGGAGGTGGCACTAACGGCAAAATATCAGGGAGTGGGGGGGGGGGTGCCGTAACTCAAATAGTTCCAGGAGGTCACATGTATCCCCCATTTTGACGTATTTATTACTTTGCTGTCCTTTCCCCCTTAATTAAATCAAAGCAACTGTTGACCTTATATCCTTTGCTTGTTATTTTAGTTTTGACTCCGCATATCTTAAAGTGTCTTTGTCATGTTACATGTTAATTTGCTGTTCAGCCTCTGTCTATAAGTTTGAACTCTCGTTTCCTTTCCAATGCGTTTGAAAAAGCGTGCATGCACACAAAAGCTCATACCTTGAATAAAGGTGCCAATGGACTCTAAATTTGTTTGTAACTCCAATAGTAATAGCAGTGGAACACAGTCTGCCTCGGGAGGTGGTGGATGCTCCTTCGCTGGACGTTTTCAAGCAAAGGCTGGACGACCATCTTTTGGGTATGTTGTAGGCAGGTCGGGCTATCTTTCGGCTCTGCTCCTACAGAGTGCAGGGGGGTGGACTAGATGACCTGCAAAGGTCCCTTCCAACTCTAACATTCTATGATTCTATGATTTTTCAGCATTTGAGGCAGAAGCTGTTTAACAGGACACCTTTTTAAAAGAACGTATCATTTAAGTAGGAACTTAACTCAAGTGGTTAAGATGCTGAACTGCAGGCTGTGGAAGGTCAGTAGTTCAGCAGTCTGAGACCCGAGAGTGCCGCATGACGGAGTGAGCTCCTGTCTCTAGTTCCTGCTCCTGTCAACCTAGCAGTTCAAAAGCAAGAAATTGCAAGTAGATAAATAGGTACCACTTCGGTGGGAAGGGAACAGCGTTCCGTGCGCCTTGGTGTTTAGTCATGCCGGCCACATGACCACGGAAAAGTCTTCGGACAGCGCTGGCTCTTCGGCTTTGAAACAGAGATGAGCACCGCAACCCTAGAGTCGGATTCGACTGGCTTTTGAGCAAGGGGAACCTTTACCTATCATTTTAAAAAAATATTTTCTTGCATACACACAGGTTTATCTTCCGTCATACAGTGAAGATCTTTGTGCTATGGTGGCAGCTGCTGCTGCTGCTGAATTGATTTCTTATAAATCTGCACAGCCAATCAGATCTCCAGTGGTTGACACACACCCTTTCTGGGCAAAAGACTGAACAAGCCCAGCCCACCTGCTAAAGACTCTTGGCAGGTGCCAGGAGAGGTGTACGCTGCCACCATGGCTTTCATGGGCACCCTGTTGGGGAACCCTGTTTTATTGGATATGGTGAGACAGTCTGACTGGTGCCCTGCATGAAATGTATACAGTCCAGAGGCTCTGCAGTCCAGACGGTTTCCAAGTCTGATGTGTGTTACTTGTAGAACAGGTTGATGCAAAGACAATTCCTTGAAGGTGGGCTGTTGGAAAGCCATGCATCTTTCCCCACTTGGTGTAGTGTTTTAGAGCAGTGGACTCAGATCTGGAGAACCAAGTTTGATTTCCCATGCCTCCACATGCAACCAGCTGGGTGACCTAGGGCCAGTCACAGTTCTCTCAGAGCTGTTCTCCTCAAGAGCCGTTCTCTCAGAAATCTCACAGCCCTACCTGGTCTGTTGTGGGGAGAAGGGGATTGTAAGCTGCTCTGAGACTCTGAATGAAGGGGCGGGGTATAAATCCAATCTCCTCCTTCTCCTCCACTTTTTCTTCTTCTCCTTCTCCAGTTGGATGTAGTGGTTAAGTGCACAGACTCTAATCTGGGAGAACCGGGTTTGATTCCCCCACTCCTCCACTTGCACCTGCTGATGTGACCTTGAATCAGTCACAAGTTCTGGTACAGCTGTTCTTGAAAAAGAGCAGTTTCTGTCAAAGCTCTCTCAGCCCTACCTACCTCACAGGGAGTCTGTTGTGGGAAGGGGAAGGGGAAGGAGTTTGTAAGCCACTCTGAGACTCCGTTGGGTAGTGAAGGGCGGGGTATAAATCCAATCTCTTCCTCCTCCTCCTCCTCTTCTTCTTCTCCTCCTCCTCCTCCTTTTTCTTCTTCTTCTTCTTGTTGTCCTCCTCCTCCTTCTTCCTCTTCTTCTAATGACTAAAGCTCTGTTAAGTCTTGGCTGATGTATTATGACCCTGTAGGATTTTCCAGTCAAGAGGTGAACGAGGTGGTTGGCCATTGCCATGCCTCCCTGAAGCCACCCTGGACTCGTTTGGCGGTCTCCCATCCAAATACTCACCTTGCTTAGCTTCCAAGGTCTGACAAGATGGGGCTCAGCTGGGCCATCCAGATCAGGGTGGGAAGTAAGCCCCTTGCACTCATGGGACACACAGCTCTCATTGGCTATTGGCAGCAGGGAGTGCCGTCAAGTCACAGCCCACTTCTGACAACCCTGTAGGGTTTTCAGAGCAGGAGATGAACAGGGGTGGTTTGCCCTTGCCTGCCTCTGCACAGCGACCCTGGGCTTCTGTGGTGGTCTCCCCTCCAAGTACCAACCAGGGCTGGCTATACTTAGCCTCAGAGATCTGGTGAGATCAAGCTAGCTGGGGCCTTCCAGGTTAAGGCCATGCATTTACAGATGGGGGGCGTCTATCATCCATCAGACCTCGGCTGCAAGGATAACAGTTACTGACACAGAGGGCCAATCTGCATTTAGCATTTTTACCAAACCCACACTGGAACAGAAAAGGATGCAGTTCAAAACCACATTCAGCTACCCCGGGGCCAACACTGTACTGACGGCAGTGTCACCCCCGAATGGCCATAAAACGGCCATAAATCTATGCAGACAGCCACCATAAAAGCAGAGATCAATTGAAGTGAAAGCAGCATGCAGTCTGGACACTGCCATAAAATGCGACACTCAATCAAAGTGAAAGTGGCACGCAATGTAGATGGGGATTTCTGTTCCAGTGTGGGTTTGGTAGGACCAGGGCTTTTTTTGTAGAAAAAGCCCAGCAGGAACTCATTAGCATGATAGGCCACACCCAACAGCAGAAACTCATTAGCATGTTAGGCCACACCCCTGACAGTGCAACTCATTAGCATATTAGGCCACACACCCCATGTTACCAGAAGGGTGGTCCTCCAGCCACACCCACCTTTTGCTTCTTATTCTGTTTACCTTGTTTGTTGTCAAAACCCAGAGCTTTTTTTTGTAGCAGGAACTCCTTTGCATGTTAGGCCACACACAACCAAATGTAGCCAATCATAATGAGTTTCTGCTGTTGGGTGTGGCCTATTATGCTAATGAGTTCCTGCTGGGTGTGGCCAACTCGGGAGTCAGCCGGAACTCCCTTCCTGTGCGTTCCTGCCCCAAAATAGCCCTGGGTAAGACAGCGGAGCAAATACTAGATGCAGATCGGGCCAGAGAGTACTCCATCTTTCTGTGTTAAGAATACAGTGCATCACTTGCCCCCAACCAAGAGTTCCTATCTATACCTTCTGGCTGATAGCCACTGATGGACTCCTGCTCCATATGTTTATCTAATTCCCTCTTGAAGCCATCCATGCTTGTAGCTGCCACCACCTCCTGTGGCAGTGAATTCCATCTGTTAATCACTCTTTGTGTGAAGAAGGACTTCCTTTTATCCGTTCTAATCCGACTGCTCAGCAATTTCATCGAGTGCCCACGAGTCCTTGTCTTGTGAGAAAGGGAGAAAAGGGCTTCTTTCTGTACCTGCTCTATCCCATGCATAATCCCATGCATAATGCATTTAGCATTTTTACCAAACCCACACTTATACCTCTGAAGATGCTGGTCACGGCTACTGGCGAAACGTCAGGTCCTACAATGCCAAGACCACAGCCACACAACCCAGACAATCAACAGCAACTAATAACGGTTATTGACGTTATTAACGGTTATTGATATGTATCAAGGAGCAATGAGAAGGCATCTGAGGTAACTGCCAACTTTGCTGAACAATCAGGAAGTTCTGCTCCCTTGTTTTGAGGCATGTATTCTCCCCCCCCTTCAATGGCTCATTTGTTATTCCGCTTAAAAAACACACACACAAAACCCGTTTCCTTTTGTGCCGTTCAGACCAGAGCTTTTCTTATTGTGACAGATGACAGAACTTCGAGCAGTCGAAACCTATTTAAAAAAACGGAGAAGGATAAGAACAGCTGCAGAGACAGCTTTTCACTCCTACCTACCACCCTCCCCTCCCTCCTCACGGTTTTGGGAGGGATTCAGCAACAGGGCTCTTTGGCAATGAACAAGAGTGCCACCTACTGGCAAGCGGGGGCAAAGGGAGTTTTGAGGACTTCGGCGGGATGCTAAGATGGAAAGCCCCGTTCTGAACTCATCCCGCTGACTCACCCCTGCTGAGAGACAGGCCCAAGACTGGGAGGTCTTCTGTCCCACTCCGTGTTTTCATATTTGACTTCTCTTGTTGCTGTTCATCTCTGCTATGTCCACAGCAGTTTGCTGGTTAGCAGGGAAGGAATTCCGATTGGCTAAAAGGCTCTGGGTTTTTTAAGAACATAAGAGAAGCCAGTGTTGAATCAGGCCAATGGCCCATCCAGTCCAAGACTCTGTCACACAGCGGCCAAAAATACCAGGTGCCACCAGGAGGTCCAGCAGTGGGGCCAGGACACTAGAAGCCCTCCCACTGCTGCCCCCTCCAGCACCAAGAATAGAGTGCATCACCTGCCCCAGACTGAGAGTTCCCATCTATACCCTGTGGCTCATAGCCACTGATGGACTTCTGCTCCATACGTTTATCTAATTCCCTCTTGAAACTGTCCATGCTTGCAGCTGCCACCACCTCCTGTGGCAGGAGTGTATGTGATGTATGTCTGATCGTGCTGTTTAAAAAGTATAGTAAAGGTAAAGGCTTCCCTTACTCGAAAGCCGGTCGAATCCAACTCTAGGGTTGCAGTGCTCATCTGTGTTTCCAAGCCAAAGAGCCAGCACTGTCCAAAGACAGTTCCATGGTCATGTGGCCGGCATGATTAAACGCCAAGGCGCACGGAATGCTGTTACCTTCCCACCGAACTGGTACCTATTTATCTACTTGCAATTTCTTGCTTTCGAACTGCTAGGTTGGCAGGAGCTGGGACCAGAGACGGGAGCTCGCTCCGTCGTGCGGCACCCGGATCTCGAACTGCTGAACTACCAGCCTTCCAGTCTGCAGTTCAGCATCTTAACCACTCGAGCCACAAATGGCTGCTGGTGTTTGGGCACTGGGTGGCTTCACATGGAGCTTGCCTCATACAGAATCAGACCCTTGGTCTATCAAGGTCAGTATTGTCTAACTCTGACCAGCAGCAGCTCTTCAGGGTCTCAGGCAGAGATCTCTCACATTACCTTCGGCCAGATCCTTTTAACCGGAGATGCCGGGAATGGAACCTGGGAGCTTCTGCATGCCAAACAGATGCTCTGCCACTGAGTCACGGCCAATTGGTGGCAGTCTTTCAGGTGTGAAGAGTTATTACATTTCTGTGTATGTCTAGATGCTGAATTTATCCTGTTGGACAGAAGTCTGAGCTGTGAACATGAGAGAAGCCAATGTTGGGTCAGGCCAATGGCCCATCCAGTCCAACACTCTGTCACACAGTGGCCAAAAATACCAGGGGCCATCAGGAGGTCCACCAGTGGGGCCATAAGAACATAAGAGAAGCCATGCTGGATCAGGCCAATGGCCCATCTAATCCAACACTCTGTCACACAGTGGCCAAAAATACCAGGTGCCATCAGGAGGTCCAGCAGTGGGGCCAGGACACCAGAAGCCCTCCCACTGTTGCCCCTCCAAGCACCAAGAATACAGAGCTTCACTTGCCCCCGACCGAGAGTTCCTATCTATACCTTGTGGGCTAATAGCCACTGATGGACCTCAGCTCCATATGTTTATCTAATTCCTTCTTGAAACTGTCCATGCTTGTAGCTGCCACCACCTCCTGTGGCAGTAAATTCCATGTATTAATCACTCTTTGGGTGAAGAAGGACTTCCTTTCATCCGTTCTAACCTGACTGCTCAGCAATCTCATCAAGTGCCCATGAGTTCTTAAGAACATAAGAACATAAGAGAAGCCAATGTTCGGTCAGGCCAATGGCCCATCTAGTCCAACACTCTGTGTCACACAGTGGCCAAAAATACCAGGTGCCATCAGGTGGGGCCAGGACACTAGAAGCCCTCCCACTGTTGCCCCCCCCAGGCACTAAGAATACAGTGCATCACTTGCCCCCAACCAAGAGTTCCTATCTATACCTTCTGGCTGATAGCCACTGATGGACCTCTGCTCCGGATGTTTATCTAATTCCCTCTTGAAGCCATCCATGCTTGTAGCTGCCACCACCTCTGTGGCAGTGAATTCCATACGTTAATCACTCTTTGGGTGAAGAAGGACTTCCTTTTATCCATTCTAATCCGACTGCTCAGCACTTTCATCGAGTGCCCACAAGTCCTTGTATTGTGAGAAAGGGGGGAAAGTACCTCTTTCTCAACCTGCTCTATCCCGTGTGTAATCTTATAAACCTCAATCATGTCACCCCTCAGCCATCATTTCTCCAAGCTAAAGAGCCCCAAGTGCTTTATATATGTGTGTATACCAACAAATGACCCAGTGTGCATTCAGCTCCCGTGATCATGAAAGACGATTGCAGTAGGAGCCAAACTGATGGATGCTCCGGCAAACCTGATTCCCGGCCTTAATCAGCTTCATAAGGCACTCTGTCGGCTTCCTCCAGTGGTACAAATATCAGCTCCGGAGTTTGTTTGATGAACGGCTGCCTTATGTCGAATCAGGCCATTGGTCCATCAAGGTCAGTATTGTCTATTCAGACTGGCAACAACTCTCCGGGATCTCAGGCTGAGGTCTTTCACATCAGCTACTAGCTACTCCTTCTAACTTGGAGATGTCGGGGATTGAACCTGGGACCTTCAGCATGCTAAGCAGATGCTCTACCACTGAACTAGAGCCCCTGGGCTCTCTGCATGATCCCAAATCACATGTCAACATTGCCTTTAAGGGAGAGCTCTTGCCCGCCGCATGTGTCTTGGACCAGGTGGGAGGAACAGACTGAGGAGGTCCTGAGGATGGGAAGAATCCCGGGACCCAGAATGAGCTGCGGAAACCATCCCAAACAAGATCTAACAAGAGCAGCCCTACCAAAACTGTAAGACACAGCAACGTCTGTCAGGCGCCACACTGACTCAAATTAAAAACTTAGCGTTCCCCAAAGCAGTGAGATGGACACTGGTGTCCATATCATTTTAGGGGCCCAGCCTGTACGTTCTTCAGCTTGTGTGGCTATCTTCTCAGCATCTTCTCGGGCCAAGCTACCTTTGACAATTCAACCCGGAGTGACATTCTCCTGGAACGGCTCCCAGACTCTCCGGTATGAAATTAAATAAAGCTGTGCTCTCAGCAGATTCTCTCGTCTGCCTTTCACCAAGAAAAGAAATTAACAAATCAATACTGAACTACATCGCTTCGCAGCGATAAATTCCCAGAGTGACTCCTTGCGCCGAGCTAAATATAGCCATTAATTCCCTGCCTTGCCTTAAACCTATAAACAAAAGAGTCTCCTCGTATTTGCAGCTCTCGTGCTGCATGCAGATAAGACTTGAGCTCGCCAGATTGATCCAATTTGGACCTGAAAAATCAAATCTCCTCCCTCCCCCCAAAAAAACCACTCTGAGAGCTTGAGAACTTGCTATCTGCCATTCCTGCCATCTGTTGAAGTCCTCTCCTGGCCTCGTGGTCAACCCCGTGGTTACCCAAATCGGCAGTATCCTAATTAGTTAGGGGAATTAGCTTTAAGGAGACAGAGCGAGAAGGAGTAACTATCTCCACCAGTGTTTGGAGAGATTTTTCCCTTAAGAGAACTCTCAAATAAACTGGGCAGATGTTCAACTGAAAAGGTTTTTCATAGAATCATGGAGTTGGAAGGGGTCGCCAGGATCATCTAGTCCAACCCCCGCACAATGCAGGAAACTCACAAATACCTCCCCCACATCCCCAATGACCACTGTTCCATGCCTAGAAAAAATGCTTCCTGACCTCAAAGCGGTGCTTTTCCTGGGCAAGAAAGGGCTATGAGAACTAAGCACTGATGCAACCATCCTTGCCCACCCTCTCATGATCTGCCTAAGCTCACAGAATCAGCATTGCTGTCAGATGGCCACCTAGCCTCTGTTTGAAAACCTCCAAAGAAGGAGAGCCCACCATCTCCCGAGGAAGTCTGTTCCACTGAGGAACTGAATATAAGAACATAAGAGAAGCCAGTGTTGGATCAGGCCAGTGGCCCATCCAGTCCAACACTCTGTGTCACACAGTGGCCAAAAATACCAGGTGCCATCAGGAGGTCCACCAGTGGGGCCAGGACACTAGAAGCCTTCCTACACTTGCCCTCCCAAGCACCAAGAATACAGAGCATCACTTGCCCCAGACCTAGAGTTCCTATCTATACTTTGTGGCTAATAGCCACTGATGGACCTCTGCTCCATATGTTTATCTAATTTCCTCTTGAAGCCATCCATGCTTGTAGCCGCTGCCACCTCCTGGGTTTTTGAATGCTTTCCTCTCTATTAGTAATGCATTCTGACCCACAAAGCTCTCCACCCCGAGCTACCAACTTCCATCCTCCCGTCCTGTCAAAAACTCACCAGGATTTACTTGAGAAAGCAAGTTTTTAGACTTATCTAAGGGAACCTTGAAATATGAGTTGTTCCAAACTTACTCCTGGCCGCACCCCTGGACTGGATATTCCCCCCCCAAAAAAATCACATTACAATCTTAGCTTCCGCTTGTATCTACATCTGTCCGGAGCTGACTGAGAGTCATTATACAATCATAAAGCTGGAGTATTCAGAATCAAGATTTATAAATCCCCTCTTATCCCTACATCCAAAGAACAAAATTAGGATTTGTAAATCAAATATCTGGGATTTATTGACGTAATTTTTAAAAAAGCCCTCCCTCCCCATGTTTAGGGGTTAGTTAACATGTCGCAGCGCTAGCGAAGATTACTTCACAAATCTCTTGTAGGATTTATTAGTGAAGACAGAAAACAAAGCAAAACTGTGTACTGCTCTTGAAACCAAGGATGTGACAGTCAGATGCGACTATTTTACACCCAAAGGTGTGTGTGTGTGTCTATGTAGGGAATTATCAAGAGAACTCTTCCACTAGAACTGATACGAAAGAGTCCTTTAAGGTACACACTATATTTCTATTTTTATTCATTCGATTTATACCCCAGCCTCCCTGCTGAGCGGTCGGGTTAGAACAGATAAAAGGAAGTACTTCTTCACCCAAAGAGTGATTAACACATGGAATTCACTGCCACAGGAGGTGGTGGTGGTTACAAGCATGGACAGTTTCAAGAAGGAATTAGATAAACATATGGAGCAGAGGTCCATCAGTGGCTATTAGCCACAAGGGATAGATAGGGACTCTGGGGCAGGTGATGAACTCTATTCTTGGTGCTGGGGGGGTCAACAGTGGGCGGGCTTCTAGTGTCCTGGCCCCACTGCTGGACCTCCTGATGGCACTTGGTATATTTTGGCCACTGTGTGATATAGTGTTGGACTGGATGGGCCGTTGGCCTGATCCAACATTGGCTTCTCTTATATTCTTATGTTCTTATTAAGTACATTTTAAAAATACACTGGGAAAGACCGGTGAAAGAGGGAATCAAACCAACACTGTGGTGGTAGCTGCCACCAAAACAACATTATTTTAATTTGCACAGCCAGTCAGATCTCCAGTGCCCAATCAGAAGCCCTGCTCTGGCAATAGCCCCACTTGGCCACACCTACTTTCTAAAAAAAACACTCAACAGGAGTGAGAAAAAAATGTCAAGTGGGTGTCATGGTACCACAGTGCCACGATGGGGACCCTTGCTGTAGAGCATTTGACACCAGGTGCAAAAACTGGCATTCTGAAACTCTTCTATTTTTTAAAAAGCAGAAGCCCCATGCCACGTCACTTCAATCTTTCAAAACAGTTTGAATTTTTCCAAAACAATAGAGCATGATTGCATATGATGCACTAGTTATCCAGTTAATATGTGGCGCATGTCTTCATGCTCTATATCCACTATAGGGGTGCTTTAATTAATATGACCTTTTATGGAATCTCTGATGGCTGGAGTCTCTCATTCCTCTGAAGGTAGTATCCATCTCAGAGCAGCGGCTCTGGGCCTTAAGAATTCCTTCTCTGGAGCTTTACTTCAATGGTGATTGGCTGGGATTGCTCCTCATCCCAGTTGGAAGGAAGGAGTGCTGTTGCATGGGAAATCAGGAGAATCAAAGAAAAACAAGATGCCTGATGCTGCTGACAATGGTAAGCACCCAAACATAAATAGCAACACCAATTTCTGTTTTGCTTAAATAATGTGTTAGAACCCCAGATTATGTTTATCATTCTGGAATTCATAAAATAGCAACGTTCATGTATAGTTTCAATTTGGGGATTTGAGATTCACATGCTTATGTGAGAACACACATAGAGAAAAAGCCAATGGCTCTGCATGAATGGTTAGGGAGGAAGAACAAGAGTTGGATTTATGCCCTGCTCTTCACTCGGAGTCTCAGAGTGGCTTACAATCTCCTTCCCTTCCTCTCCCCACAACAGACACCCTGTGAAGTAGGTGGGGCTGAGACAGTTCTGAGAGAACTGCTCTGGAGAGAACAGCTCAGAGAGAACTGTGACTGACCCAAGGTCACCCAGCTGGCCACATGTGGAGGAGTAGGAAATCAAACCTGGTTCTCCAGATTAGAGTCCGCTGCTTTAAACCGCTACACCAAACTGGCTACACCAAAATACAGGCTGCGGTCACACTGACAGCTCGGAGTGAGATGGCAGTGCTTCAAATTGCACTGGCTTAAAGTATAGTGGAGCATTTCCTTCAGACCACACACCCTATGGTGATTTACCAGCATGGCCGTCCAGTAGGAGAGCATCCACATTAGTGTTGTGCTGCAACCATGAGATGAGCTATAAGGGTGGGCGTAATGACTTCATGTTTTGATATGTGTGTTTCTTTGAATGTTTAGTAATGTAAGGAGAGTGACAGCAGGAGATGAATGTGATGTGATTGGCTGACAATGGATGGGGAAGGGGGAAAGAAACAGTTGCCAAAAGAACAGCACAAGAACACACATGCACATGCAAAGGCTGAGTTCAGACTGGCAGTTTGCCCCACTATAGCCACATTTCAGCAACGTTTCACAAGTGGATTAAAGGGGGCATTCACACAGGCACATCTGCCTGGTGCTCCCCACCCGTAGTCAATCCGTGCTGTTCCACTTCGCTCCCGTGTTTAAAAGATACTTGGTGAAAGCGGTAGCAAATCCCTGAGAGCCCATTTATCCCACTTCATTTCACTGCTGGGAAGTGTGAACACCAACCCAAAAAGCCAGGAGCAACCCGTGTTGCGCGTAAGGCAGCAACGATAAGATTGGCTGTGCTCTGCTCTACTGCCCAATGCGGTGCCGGCGCAATGGGATCCTCCCCAAATTGGCTGGATGCACTTATGTGCATGAGCGCATATGCACACATAGCCGAATTACCAGGGAAAAGCCATTTACAGCCGTGCCTCCCGGTCAGCAGTCTGAACGCCCCCTCATGCCTCCTCCCGGTATGCTCCCACATCAGTCGGCATAGTGTGGCCGGGAAAACCTTTTTTGCCACAACTGGCTCCCGCTTCAAACTGCCAGTCTGAACTCAGCCAAAGCATTCGCGATGCAAATTACAACCATTGCAAGCATGCAAAAAGAAAAAAATAAAGTGAACTCCCCTCCGCAAATTTGATGTCGTTGATCACAGTTTCTGATCAATCTCTGATCAAACTGAAGTTTGAACGGAGGAATGTCTGCCAGTCCCTGATTTCAGTCTTCTCTCACTTTTAGTTGTGTATGTGAGGTCTCAAAGACTGAAAAGCGGCCTTCCCCCACATTTGTTTTACCTGGAAAAGTGGCAGAAAGCAACCTTGCCAGCTGGTTAAAATAATAGTTTTGGGTGTCTGAAGGGATCCAACAATACGGATGGGTGTTTACTCAGACTGTGATCTGGGGATCTGAGAACATAAAACCGACCATACAAGATGAAGCCAGTGATCCCCTAATCCCACAGTCTTTATCTAACAATGCCCAAATCGAAATGTTTTATCATTACATTGCACTGAATGGACACACAAAACTGAGCACCGGCGCTCCATTTTTGAAACCCCAACTCTCATGCATCGCCTTTATGGTCGTATTTACTAACATTGTTCTTCGTGAGAAGAAGCATAGTCAGATCCATAGCTACAGTGGGGCATCTTGGGGCCTGGCCTCCTGACTCACTGCCAAGGCCCCCTGACTTCCCATCCAGCCCAGGCCTCCTGAATTAAAAAAAAAATCTGGGCTACGGGCCTGAGCATAGTATGAATATGTGGGAGGCGGGATGCTCAAGTCCAACTTTCCCCATGAATGGTGATCCAGATTCACATTGGTCTTGGGGATTAAGTTCTAAGCAAGTAACTCCCAGAACATGCTTGTTGATGGGATACTTGGGAGACAAGGACTTTGCCTTGTGTGAATTGGCCCCCAGTTCCAGAATTAATTACAGAAATTCTCCACGGGACTTCTCAGTTTAGAAAAGAGAGGACTAAAGGGGGGACGTAGTAGAGGTTCATAGAATTATGCTTGGGGTGGAGAAATTTTTCTCCCCCTCCCCAAATACTACAGCTTGAGGTCACCCAGTGGAGCTGACGGGCAGTAGGTTCAGGATGGACGAAAGGAAATGCTACTTTACACAGAGAGTGATTAAAATGAGGAATTCATTGCCAGAGGATGTAGCGATGGCCACAGGGATAAAGAGATTTCAAAGGGGATTCAGTAGATTCATGGTCTATCAATAGCTACTAGCCATGGTGGCTGAGGAGAACCTCCACATTCAGAGGCACTAAGCCTCTGAATCCCAGAACCAGGAGGCAACATGAGGGGAAGGCCTCGGCCTCTATGCCCTGTTGTTGGCTGTCCAGAGGAACTGGTTGGCCACTGTGTGAGACAGGATGCTGGACTGGATGGACCACTGGTCTGATCCAGCAAGGCTCTTCTTGTGTTCTTATGGCAAATTGGAAAGAAGAAGAAGAAGAAGAAGAAGAAGAAGAAGAAGAAGAAGAAGAAGAAGAAGAAGAAGAAGAAGAAGAAGAAGAAGAAGAAGAAGAGGAGATTGGGTTTATACCCCGCCCTTCACCGCCCAAAGGTGTCTCAGAGCGGCTTACAAACTCCTTTCCCTTCCCCTCCCCACAACAGACACCCTGTGAGGTCGGTGGGGCTGAGAGAACTACTGACAAAAACTGTTCTTTCAGGAACAGCTGTGCCAGAGCTTGTGACTGACCCAAGGTCACACCAGCAGGTGCAAGTGGAGGAGTGGGGAATCAAACCCGGTTCTCCCAGATAAGAGTCCACGCACTTAACCACTACATCAAACTGGCTCTCCAGAATCCAAATAGGATGAGGAAAATTCCCTCAACCACAGTTTGGGCATCTTGGTAAGCAAATGGGGCTGATCTACCCTTCCTTATAAAAGATTTTTTTAAAGGTAACTACAAGATTTCAATAGTATTCTACTGGAATGCACGGATAGGAAAGAGAATTTGCTTGAGCAGAATAAACCACAACTTTGGCTTGTTCTTATCCCTCTAAGAAATATTTACTCAAAAGAAATCAGTAAGTGAAATGCTTAATTGCATGGTGCTAAACATTATCACTTCTGAATTTCCAGCAATCAAAAGGCTATTAGAGAGACCAGTATTAACGTCAAAATTTGTCAGACCTACTCCTCCCTGAACTATCTTCTCTTCCTACTCCAGCTTGTTGTGGGCACTATTTTGGATTTCCATACTATTTAATTATTTAATCTATTGATTAACCCTGATTTCTCCCCAACTGGAATCCAAATTGTTTTGACAAATACGAAGAAGAAGAAGAAGAAGAAGAAGAAGAAGAAGAAGAAGAAGAAGAAGAAGAAGAAGAAGAAGAAGAAGGAGGAGGAGGAGGAGGAGGAGGAGGAGGAGGAGGAGGAGGAGGAGGAGGAGGAGGAGGAGGAGGAGGAGGAGGAGGAGATTGGATTTATACCCCGCCCTTCACTCGGAGTCACAGAGCGGCTTACAATCTCCTTCCCCTTCCTCTTCCCACAACAGACACCCTTTGAGGTAGGTGGGGCTGAAAGAGCTCTTTCCAGAACTGTCCTTGAGAGAGCAACTCAGAGAGAACTGTGACTGACCCAAGGTCACACCAGCAGCTGCATGTGGAGGACTGTGGGAAACCAAACCCTGTTCTCCCAGATTAGAGTCCACGGTCTTAACCACCACACCAAACTAGCTCTTAACAACTACACAGAAATGAATTCAACATAAAGAACATTTCAGACCTTGGAAAGGTTCTGGAACTGGTGGTCCAGCATACCTTAAGCCATGACCTAAGAGCCTAGGCTTGCCAGTCCCCCTACACCCCGGTACTGTTGCCCACTGCCACTCCAAGCAGCACTGGGAGATTTTATTTATTTTTTTAAAGGTAGGAGAGCATGCACCATTGTACCATTACATCACTTCCGGGGGGGGGACCCGGAAGTGACAGGTGGTAGCTCTAGCAGTCACCTGAATCTCTATGGATTTATTCCAGTTCTCCTGAAAGGCCTACAACAGGATGAGAGCTTCCCCAACATTGCCTCCTGGCACTGGTACTCTAATAATTTAAGCCCTCTATGCCTCCGGCAATGACTACATCACCACATTTCAAATTCCACATTTCAATCAATCATCGTGTAAAGAAGGATTTCCTTTTCTCTGTCCTGAAAACTCCTGCCCATCAGTTTCCTTAGATGCCCTCGAGTTCTAGTTAGGATTGGCCAGGTCCTACCTGGTAGCTGGTGGGGGGTGGTGGGGATCCGGGATCCTTCCTGATATCATCTGCCATGCATGCGAGGTGGGGGTTCCCCTTCTCCCAGAGGGGGTCTGGGAACCCTAGTTCTAGTATTTGGGGAGGGGCAGAAAATATTCACTCTGTCTTCTCCATGCATAACTCCAGGGCTCTTTTTGTCGCAGAAACTCCTTTGCATATTAGGCAACACACCCCCTAATGTAGCCAATCCTCCAAGAGCTTTCAGAGCTCTTCTTACAGGGGCTACTGTAAGCTCTTGGAGGACTGGCTACATGAGGGGTGTGTCGCCTAACATGCAAAGGAGTTCCTGCTACAAAAAGAGCCCTGCATAATTCTATGATGCCCTGTCATGTCCCCTCTTGGTTATCTCTTTTCTAAGCTGAAAAGTCCCAGACCCTTAAGCCTTTCAAATAAGAGGAAGAGGAAGAAGAGGAAGAGGAAGAGGAAGAGGAAGAAGAAGAAGAAGAGGAGGAGGAAGAAGAAGAAGAAGACGAAGAAGAAGAAGAAGAAGAAGAAGAAGAAGAAGAAGAGGAGGAGGAGGAGGAGGAGGAGGAGGAGGAGGAGGACGAGGACGAGGAGGACGAGGACGAGGAGGAGGAGGAGGAAGAGATTGGATTTATATCCTGCCCTTCACTTGGAGTCTTAGACCAGCTTACAAACTCCTTTCCCTTCCCATCCCCACAACAGACACCCTGGGAGGTAGGCGGGGCTGAGAGAGCTCTGACGGAACTGTCCTTGAGAGAACAGCTCTGAGAGAACTATGGCTTGCCCAAGGTCATCCAGCAGCTGCGAGTGGGGGAGTGGGGGAATCAAACCCTGTTCTCCCAGATCAGAGTCCACACACTTAACCACTATACCTAACTGGCTCTCAATAGGGAAGGTGCTCCAACATCTTAATCATCTGGGTCGCCCTCCTCTGCACTTTTCCCAGCTCCACAGTGTCCTTTTTGAGATGTGGTGACCTCCAGAACTGCACACAGTATTCCAAATGTGGCTGCACCATATCTCCATACAGGGGCACTGGGATGAGTTGATAGTCCCAGAAGCATCAGCAGCCGGACTGCAGCTCCGTAATTCCAGCCACTCCACAGCTGCTTAAACTGGACAGCAGCGAGGCAAGGAATCACAACACTCATTTTTACAAGTGATCAGTGCCATGGAATAGGATGCATTCAACTGCCACGCAGATGTGCCATAATATTCATGGGATCTGTACTAGAGTCCCAACCTCCGGGTAGGGATACCAGCATCAAGGAGGGACCTGGGGAGGGGATCCCCTGGAATGACAGCTTATCTCCAGTTACAGAGATCAGTTCCCATGGAGAAAATAGAAGAAGAAGAAGAAGAAGAAGAAGAAGAAGAAGAAGAAGAAGAAGAAGAAGAGAAGAGGAGGAGGAGGAGGAGGAGGAGGAGGAGGAGGAGGAGGAGGAGGAGGAGGAGGAGGAAGAGGAAGAGGAAGAGGAAGAGGAAGAGGAAGAGGAAGAAGAAGAAGAAGAAGAAGAAGAAGAAGAGAGGAGGAGGAGGAGGAGGAGGAAGAGAAAGAAGAAGAGGAAGAAGAAGAGGAGGAGGAGATTGAGATTGGATTTATACCCTGCCCTTCACTCAGAGTCTCAGAGTGGCTTACAAACTCCTTTCCCTTTCCCTCCCCACAACAGACACCCTGTGAGGTAGGTGAGGCCGGGAGAGCTCTTTTGAGAACTGTCCTTTCAAGGACAGCTCTTGTCAGAACTATGGCTTGCCCAAGGTCATCCAGCCAGGTGCAAGTGGAGGTGTGGGGAATCAAACCCGGTTTTCCCAGATTAGAGTCTGCGCTCTTAACCACTACACCAAAGTGGATTGGATTGGAAAGTGGACTCTATGTGGCGTTGTACCCCCACTGAGGTCCCTGTCCTCCCTAGTCTCCAATATTCCCTCTCAGCTGTGGAGTCTTGTGAGCAAAAATTCTACTATGTGAGCAACTGGCATTAAAGCTGTGAGCCAGCGATTTGGCTACTGCATAAATTAGTTTGCTCTGGAGCCCCCCTTCCTGAGCTAAGATAAAAATCTGTGTGCTGGAGGCTAAAATACTGTGAGCTAGCTCACACTAACTGAGCTCAGAGGGAACACTGCTAGGCTCCACCCACCAAATCTCCAGGATTTTCCCCACCTGGATCTGGCAGCCCTATGCCCTCATCCCCCACCAGTGGCCAGGAGGAACCTGGCAACCCGACACCCAGGGGCAGCCTAGATATCTCCCAGAATTACAACTAATATCCAGACCGGAGTGGCCATCCCCCCTAGAGAAAATGGCTGCTTTGGAGGGCGCCTCTATGGCATTATATCCCACTGAGGCCCCTCCCCTTCCCCAAACACCCCCTCCCCAGGCTCCACCCCCAGATCTCCGGGAACCTGCCCACCCAGACCTGACACCCTAGCTTCAAGAAGGACAAGATACCTGACTGAGGTTCCCTCCCTCCTCCGAAGCCCTCCCTCCTCCGGAACTTCCCCCATATCTCCAGGAATTTCCCAGTCTGGAGGTGGCAACCCTATCTCCCCTGTCTTCCCTGGACGGCACCATGCTGGGTATCATAACATGCCTATTTTCCAGAGCAGAAAGGCAACTTAAGTAGAGGGGAACAACAGCGCAGTTAGGCTTTCAAAACCCAACAGCGAACTCAACGCACGCGAATACAAAGAGTTAATCCTCCCCCCCCCCAACATAATCCCATAATTAGCTGGGCAATTTATTCTGAGTAGGAGTAACATTTCTTCAAGTTCCTCAGCATATGGTGATTGTAAGTGTGAATACGGCTGCCTGTGAGGGTTTTTCCTCTGTGCTACGGAATGTGATTAAGTTTAATGTAAATCTTTCGTAATGAGGAATGTTCATAGGACGGATCTATTGGTACTTAAACATGTGCAATGGGTTTCTTTTTCTCTCTCCCCCCTTCTCTTCCTTTCTCCTCCGTAATTACTTGCAGGCTACTGCCAGGGCAGAATATTTACATCTCCGTCAAACTTCCGGCGTCGAGGAGTGCCTGAATGAATGCCAGAGTGACATATGGAATGTCTTTCCTAATGAGCTGCATACTTAGATACATAATAGGCAGTTCTCGGTGTTCAATTTCTTTGTCACGTACTAACAGTGTCATGGTTGAGCTTAATGAAAAAAGATGGCATGGAAGTCTCTTTGAGCAGCCAGTTCTTGGTTTGGGAGTGGCACATGGCATGAAGTCCTAAAGTAAGAAGGTGTCTTATGTAAGAACATAAGAAGAGTCCTGCTGGATCAGACCAGTGGTCCATCTAGTTCATCATCCTAAGGACATAAGAGGACTCCGACTGGACCTGATCAATGGTCCATCTAGTCCAACATCTTAAGAACATAAGAAGAGTCCTGCTGGATGAGACCCGTGGTCCATCTAATCCATCATCCGAAGAATATAAGAAGAGCCCCGCTGGATCAGATCAGCAGTCCACCTAGTCCAGCATCCTAAGAATGTAAGAAGAACCCCGCTGGATCAGACCAGTGGTCCACTGAGTCCAGCATCCTAAGAACATGAGAAGAGCCCTGATGGATGAGGCCAGTGGTCCATCCAGTCCAGCATCCTAAGAACATGAGAAGAGCTCTGCTGGATCAGATCAGTGGTCCATTGAGTCCAGCATCCTAAGAACATGAGAGGAGCCCTGCTGGGTCAGACCAGTGGTCCATCCAGTCCAGCAGCCTAAGAAGAGCCCTGCTGGATCAAACAAGTGGTCCATCTAGTCCAGCATCCTAAGAACATAAGAAGAGTCCTGCTGGATCAGACCAGTAGTCCATCTAGTCTAGCATCCTGTCTCACACAGTGGCCAACCAGTTCCTCTGGATGTTCAACAACAGGGCATAGAGTCTGAGGCCTTCACCTGATGTTGCCTCCTGGCACTAGAGTACAGAGGTTTACCACCTCAGAATGTGAAGGAATGTGAAGACCCAACATGATGTAGTGGTTAAGTGAACTGTAATCTGAAGAACCTGGTTTGATTCCCCAGTTCTCTATATGACACCTACTGGGTGCCCTTGGGCCAATTCTCTCAGAACTTTCCCAGCCCCATTTACCTCACAAGGTGCCCGTTGTGGGGAAAGGAAGGGAAGAAGATTTTAAGCTGCTCTGGGACTCCTTAAGGTAGAGAAAAGTGGGGTAGAAATACCCTACTGTTTTTCTTCTTTAGTCACCATGGTTACTAGCTACTGGCGCTGGTCCTCCATGAAACTGTCTTATCCCTTCTTAAAGCTGTCTATGGTCCTTTTCCGCACTTGAATCTCATCCCTGGTTTTGTCAGAGTTCAACTTGAGACACAATAACTTGCATTTATCCCTGGTTATAACAGCATCTGTTTATCCCTGGACAAGTATGGGGTGAAATCGGGGTAACCTCAGTGTAATGCGGAAACAAAAAATACCCCGAGATAATTACAGGGGGGAACTCGAGTGTAGTGTAGAATGCAAGTTCAGGGACAGGGTTGAACCAGAATTCAAGGTCTAGTGTGGAAAGGACCTATGCCTGTGGCCATCACTACATCTTCTGGCAGTGAATTCCACATTTCAATCAATCTCTGTGTAAAGTGGTATTTCCTTTTGTCCATCCTGAACCTACTGCCCACCGGCTTCATTGGATTCCCTTGAGTTCTAGTCTTTGAGGGAGAGGAACAGGCCTGTAGCCAGGAATTTTTTTAAAATTCAGGGGTCCTTTAAATAAGTCAGGGGGCACCCACACAAACCCCTAGGGAGCACCTGGGCTGGGTGGGGAGTTTGGGGGGCCTTGGTGGTATGGCAGGGGGCCAGGCCCCGAGATGCCCCACTGTAGCTACGGGCCTGGAGAGGGAGGAAAGTCATCTTTGCCAAGTCTCATCATCTTACCATGTCCTCCTAGGTTGCCTCTTTTCTAAACTGAAAAGTCCTGGATTCTTCAGCCTTTCCTAGTAATGAAGGCGCTCCGCCCCCTAATCACCTTGGTTGCCCTCTTCTGGATTTCCCCCCGCCCCCAGCTCTGCAGTGTCTTTTTTGAGGTACAGTGATCAGAAGTGCACACAGGAAAGCTCATCCACTGCTTGATGCAGAAAATCCAGAGTATTTCCATCAGATGTCTGACCGCTGCTTGAAGTGTCTCTAATATCCACCCACTCCCAGGTGCCAGGTTCCTTTTTTGGGCTGCTGTCATGATGAAGAGGTTTCACCTGACCCTCTGATGAACTCTACCCACCTGTAACCATATCCAATCTGGACTAGCAGAGAAGGAGAAGAGAAGGAGAAGAGAAGAGATTGGATTTATACCCCGCCCCAGGGGTCTTCTCGTAGCAGGAACTCCTTTGCATATTAGGCGACATGCCCCTAATGTGGCCAATCCTCCAAGAGCTGACAGTAGCCCATAACAGTCCCAACAGTGTTTGGATTCCTGCTCTGAAGGCACCAAGGGTCGCTATGGGAACCTATCTATCATCTATCTATCATCTATCTATCATCTATCTATCTATCTATCTATCTATCTATCTATCTATCTATCTATCTATCTATCTATCTATCTATCTATCTATCTATCTATCATCTATCTATCTATCTATCTATCTATCTATCTATCTATCTATCTATCTATCAATCTATCTATCTATCTATCTATCTGTCTGTCTATCTATCTATCTATCTATCTATCTATCTATCTATCTATCTATCTATCTATCATCTCTATCTATCTATCTACGAAGAGTCGGACTCGACTGTGCGACTGAACAACAATATCATCTATCTATCATCATTATCTATCTATCTGTCTATCTGTCTGTCTATCTATCTATCTATCTATCTATCTATCTATCTATCTATCTATCTAGAAGTGACTAGTACTGAACAACAAATCTATCTATCTGTCTGTCTATCTATCTGTCTGTCTGTCTGTCTGTCTGTCTATCTATCTATCTATCTATCTATCTATCTATCTATCTATCTATCTATCTATCATCTATCTATCTATCTATCTATCTAGATAGCTAGTCTGATCTCGATCTATGCATCTGATCATCTAACATCTATCATCTATCTATCATCATTATCTATCTATCTATCTATCTATCTATCTATCTATCTATCTATCTATCATCTATCTATCTATCTATCATCTATCTAGAAGAGTCGACTCGACTGTGCGACTGAACAACAAAATCTATCATCTATCATCTATCATCTATCTATCATCTATCTACATATATATGCATGTGTGTGTATATATGTGTGTGTGCTGAAAGATATAAATAGTTTTCAAGCACATACACCAAGTTGTTTTCCCCCAGCACAGACCTGGAGAGGTTAGGGATAAGACTTGCATAACGGTTAAAAACAATGTTCTGCAGATGTTGGGTGGTTTGCGGGGGAGGGGGGGAAGACATCTCAGGTGTATTTAAAGTGGTTACCAAAGTAACAACGATATAAAAGCAAGGAACTATTGAGGATGAGTATGTAAGAGCCATGCATGGCGCTGAACGGCTACATGCAACCTTAAGACAAAACGCATGTTGTATGCATTACAGTAATCTGAGTTTTTCGTAACAGAAGAGATGCCGGGTTCTTTGATCAGGAAAAGGAGACCGGGGGGGGGATATGATAGCACTCTATGAATAAATGTGGGGATCTGCAGCAGCCAACCGGGTGAATTTTAAAATGCAAGGCTGCGATTTGGTCAGTGGGATCATTATCTTAGCGAGGGGAAATGCTCTGTAGCTGTGGTTGCCCGTTCCAGGGTGGGAAATTGCTGGAGGTTTGACGGTAGAACCTGGGTTTGGAGAAGGAACAGGGTATAATGTCATAGAGTCCACCCTCCAAAGCAGCAGCTTTCTCCAGAGGAACTGCTTTCTTCATTCTGGAGGGAAGTTGTAATCCTGCAAGTTCTCCAGGCCCCACCTGGAGGTTGGTGACTAGGATTGCCAGCACCGGGTTGGGAAGGACCTCAGCAGGGTATAATGCCATACCTTCCACTCTCCAAAGCAGCCGTTTTTTCTCCAGGGGAACTGATCTTGGTCATCTGTAGATCCATAGATCCTGCAAGAGATCTCCAGGGGATCCACAAAGGGAAGAAGGAGAAGGAGAAGGAGAAGGAGAAGGAGAAGGAGAAGGAGAAGGAGAAGAAGAAGAAGAAGAAGAAGAAGAAGAAGAAGAAGAAGAAGAAGAAGAAGAAGAAGAAGAAGAAGAAGAAGAAGAAGAAGAAGAGGGGAAGAGAAGGAGAAGGTGAAGGAGAAGGTGAAGGAGAAGGAGAATGAGAAGGTGAAGGAGAAGGAGAATGAGAAGGTGAAGGAGAAGGAGAAGGAGAAGGTGAAGGAGAAGGAGAAGGAGAAGGAGCCCGCTCTTCACTCGGAGTCTCAGAGCAGCTTACGAACTCCTTTCCCTTCCCCTCCCCACAACAGACACCCTGTGAGGTAGGTGAGGCTGAGAGAGCTCTTTCCAGAACTGCCCTTTCAAGGACAGCTCTGACAGAACTATCGCTTGCCCATGGTCATCCAGCAGCTGCACATGAAGGAGTGGGGAACCAAACCCAGTTCTCCCAGATTAGAGTCCACACCCTTAACCATGACACCAAGCAATGACAAACCACCTCTACTAGTCTCTTTCCCTGAAAACTCTGCACACTCACCATAAGTTGGCTGTGACTTGACATCACTTTCTACCACCACAGGGGAGGAAGGCCCATCATTCCTTGAGGTCTTTATAGTCCTGCCTGGTGCAGGGAGCCAATGAGCTCTGTCCATGGGCGGAGCCTCTCTGGAATAGGCAGTTCCTTATGGCTGCTGGGAAGGGCTGTGTTTCCCTCACATGGGATAGCAGGGCCTCAGTAATGCCAGTTGGCCGGTGGGGGAAATCCTGACCCCAAACAAATGTCCCTGCACAGCATCAGCGATGTGCTGATGTCACTTCCAGAAGTGATGTCATTGCATCAGTGCTGTTGGGGGCGACACTCTACCTTTTCGGCAAAACTTTGTAGCCATTTTTACCATAGAGTTTTGCCCAACAAGTAGAGTGTCGCCAACATAATGATGTCACTTCTGGAAGTGATGTCAGCACGTCACTGACGTCCCCGCCCACCCCCGGAATACCTCCCAGATCCCCCCGCCGGCAGGAGGAAGGCACCTGTGAAGGCTTACGCTTGGATGGAAATTTGAAAAAGTCTAAGGTAAGCCAAATATATGAGCTATCGAATCTTGTGTGTACGTGTGTGCGTATCCCAAACTAGCCTCACGCATCTGTTTCAGCTTCACTGGTTACTCACCCACAGAGGCCAATTATATCTGGATTTATTTATAGATGGGCCACTGCCCACACTGTGGGTGGCCGTACCCAAATATATATGTGGAATGTATTTTTCCTCCCTTGTTCCAAAGTCCTTGAGATCAGGTAGGGCCGTTGTGAGGCACGCCAGGTTGAAATTAAGACTCCATGGATCAGGGAAGAGAGAACATCAGGTTCTTTCGCAGTAGAAAAGATCAAGGGTCCGGTAGCACCTGAAAGGCTAACAAAATTTGTGTCAGGGTAGGAGCTTTCCTGATTCACCGCTCACTTCTTCATCCCGATCTCTCAGGTGCTCTGGAAGACCACTCCTGGCCAATCCAGAGGCCTCCGGCTGCCTGCCAATGAAAAAGGCCGACGTTGCACCCCTCACTACTGTTCCATTCCACGGCTACAGAGCAAGACGTCCGAAATCTACCACAGGCTGTCTGAGAAAGGTTCCTTCTAGGCTCCGCCTCCTGCCCCCCAAACATCATATGAAAACAAATCACATGACTCGCTGTTAGGCTAATCATTGGTTGGCTATATGCATGTGTGTATGTTGTGCCCCACGTTGGGCGTAAAGTAGAGCTGCAGTGGCTCAAGTGGTTAAGACGCTGAACTGCAGGCTGTGGAAGGTCAGTAGTTCAGCAGTTCAAGACCCGGGTGCCGCATGACAGGGTGAGCTCCTGTCTCTAGTTCCAGCTCCTGCCAACCTAACAGTTCGAAAGCAAGAAATTGCAAGTAGATAAATAGGTACCACTTCGGTGGGAAGGTAACAGCGTTCCGTGCACCTTGGTGTTTAGTCATGCTGGCCACATGACCACGGAAATGTCTTCGGACAGCGCTGGCTCTTCGGCTTTGAAACGGAGATGAGCACCGCAACCCTAGAGTCGGATTCGACTGGCTTTCGAGCAAGGGAACCTTTACCTTTACCTATGTTGTGCCATCGAGTTGCTTCCGACTTATGGTGATCTTATGAATTAATGACCACCAGAACATCCTGTCGTTAACGGCCTTGCTCAGCTCCTGCAGACTGAAGGCCGTGGCTTCCTTGACCGAGTCTGTCCATCTCCTACTGAGTCTTCCTCTTCAGCTGCCTCCAACTTTCCCGAGCATTATTGTCTTTCCCAGTGAGTCTTGTCTTCTTATAATGTGACCGAAGTATGATAGGCTCAGTTTGGTCCTTTTTTGCTTCTGAGGAGACTTCAGGGTTATCTCTGCCAATGTAAGTACTTCTTCAGCCAAAAAGTGATTAACACATGGTGGCAGCTACAAGCATGGACAGTTTCAAGAGGGAATTAGATAAACATATGGAGCAGAAGTCCATCAGTGGCTATTAGCCACAGGGTATAGATGGGAACTCTCAGGCTGGGGCAGGTGATGCACTCTATTCTTGGTGCTGGGGGGGCAGCAGTGGGAGGGCTTCTAGTGTCCTGGCCCCACTGCTGGACCTCCTGATGGCACCTGGTATTTTTGGCCACTGTGTGACAGAGTGTTGGACTAGATGGGCCATTGGCCTGATTCAACTTTGGCTTCTCTTATGTTCTTATGCTCTCCTGGGCTCTATGAACTTGGAGAACCAGTTTAGTGTAGTGGTTAAGAGTGTGGACTCTAATCTGGGAGAACCGGGTTTGATTCCCCACTCCTCCACTTACAGCTGCTAGTGTGACCTTGGCTCAGTCACAAGTTCTGTCAGAGCTGTTCTTTCATGAACAGTTCTTGAAGGAGCTCTCTCAGCCCCACCTACCTCACAGGGTGTCTGTTGTTGTGGGGAGGGGAAGGGAAAGGAGATTGTCAGCCGCTCTGAGACGCCTTCGGGCAGTGAAGGGCGGGGTATAAATCCAATCTCCTCCTCCTTCTCCTCCATACATTCTTTCTCCACACATTCTTTCCCTAAGAGCTCAAGGCAGGGTATCCGCTCCTTTTCCCCTCTGTATCACCCCAACAACCCTGTTAGAGTCCAGCAGCACCCTCAAGAATGACAAAATTTGTGGCCGGGGATGAGCTTTTCTGAGTCACCGTTCACTTCTTCAGACTTACGAAAGCTCCTGCCCGGCCACAAATGCTGTTAGTCTTTCACGTGCTACTGGACTCTCCTGCTCTTTTCTACTGTTTTTGGTGTAGTGGTTAAGTGTGTGGACTCTAATCTGGGAGAACCAGGTTTGATTCCCCACTCCTCCACTTGCACCTGCTGGTGTGACCTTGGGTCAGTCACAAGCTCTGGCACAGCTGTTCTCTCAAGGACGGTTTCTGCCAGAAGTTCTCTCAGCCCCGCCTACCTCACAGGGTGTCTGTTGTGGGGAGGGGAAGGGAAAGGAGATTGTAAGCCGCTCTGAGACGCCACTGAGGGCAGTGAAGGACGGGGTATAAATCCAATCTCTTCTTCTTCTTCTACCTCACAGGGTGTCTGTTGTGGGGAGGGGAAGGGAAAGGAGTTTGTAAGCCGCTCTGAGACGCCTTTGGGCAGTAAAGGGCGGGGTATAAATCCAAACTCTTCTTCTTTCTTCTTCTACTGCTACAGACTGACTAACACGGCCACCTGTCTCGATCTAAGAACCCTGCAAGGTAGCTCAAGCAAACGGAGAAAGAAAGGCTATCCTGGGGTCACTCCTTCCAGTTCCTACCTCTCAAGAAAAGGGTGTGGAATTGGTAGATTTTATGCCACGCTTTTCTCCCTCAGGGGAACTCAAAGTGGTTTACAACACTCTTCCCTTCTCTGTTTTATCCTCACAGCAACTCTCTGAGGTAAGCTAGGCCAAAACTACAGGACTGCTCCAAGATAGGTTTGCCTTCCCCTGGTGGGACCAGGGGATCTCCCTATTTTGGGGGTCTAAATCCGCCCTGGCCCAGCTGGCTGGCAGGGTAAGCCCCACCCCCAAGAAGTCCCCTCCCAGCACTGCCAGTGCCGGTGCGATGTCACCTGGAAGTGATGTCATTGTGTTTTCGACATCAGGGGCAATGCTCTAGGTCTGGGGCAAAACTTGATGGTTCTGAGGCCCAAAACACCATAGACTTTTGACCAAAACCTCGCACTTCGCCCCCAACGTTGGAAATGCGATGACTTCACTTTCAGGTGACATCATCGTGGCGCACGTGCTTCATGGGCACACCGGAAGGACTACAGGAAGGACCTGGCAAACCCTAGCCCCAGAACAACTGGCAAGCGTGAGGACTTGGACCTGGGACTCTCGGATCCTAGGCTAACAGGCTAGCCACTCCACTTGGACCTGGGTCTCTCGGATCCTAGGCTAACAGTCTTTTGGCAACTGTGTGAAATAGTGATTCCTCCCTGACCACCAGCAGGGGATGGGGAAGTAGGGTTGTCAGATCCAGGTGGGGAAATTCCTGGAGATTTGGGGGTGGAGCCTGGGGAAGACAGGGACCTCCGAGGTGGGCTACAATGCCACAGAGTCCACTCTCCTAAACATCCATTTTCTCCAAGGGACCTTATCTCCGTCGTCCAGAGATGAGCTGTAATTCTCGGGAATCCTCAGGTCCCACCTGGAGGCTGACATCCCCAATAGGGCTACCAGAGCTGGGCTGTTGCTGAAGGGAAGATTTAACTTCCCTCCGTCCCCATGCACTGGTTGAAAGCCCCTCCTTTGAGATGCCCTAATTTCTGGAAGGAAAAGTAGTCAGACAGACACATTATGATAGTCTTTCTCTCCTAGGGCTTAAGGCAGCCTGGGGAACCATGAAACTGGGGGAACGGTACGTGTGTGGGGGAGGGGGGATGAGTTAACTCGCCTTTCCCTGTTGCCATGGTATCAAGGAGTTGATCTTTTCGATACTATTTTAGGCTGGAAGCTGGTATTTTAAGTTGTCGGCAGTCTGTTTCAAGGGTCTGTTTTATTTGGGTGCCCACAGACTCAGAAATGTTGGGGACCCCTGGTATAGCCCAATGTTGTCAGATCTCAGAAGCTATGCATGGTTGGTGCTTGGATGAGAGACCATCAAGGAAGGCTCTGCAGAGGAAGGCCATGGCAAACCACCTCTGCTTCTCACTTGCCTTGAAAACCCCTTGCTGGGGTCATCATAAGGCTTGGTTGAGAGACCACCAAGGAAGGCTCTGCATGGGAAGGCCATGGCAAACCACCTCTGCTTCTTCTCACTTACCTTGAAAGTCCCTTGCTGGGGTCATCATAAGGCTTGGTTGAGAGACCACCAAGGAAGGCTCTGCAGAAGAAGGCCATGGCAAACCAGCTCTGCTTCTCGCTTGCTTTGAAAACCTCCTGCCGGGTCACCATAAGTCTGTTGTGACTTGATGATATGTATGTATGTATGTACGTAAAACTGCAAATCAAAAAGACCAGGAAGTGTAACTTGTAGTTGAGCCCTTGCACCGGCAAACCTGATTAGGTCAGGTAGCTGGAGTTTGGAGAACAACCAATTTTAAGGAGTCACCAACCACCACTGTTTGTTTTTTAACAGACATTTGCTATTCTAAAAAAACAAGCATTATGTCCCAAATTAATGGTCATGTTACAAATCAGAAAGCTAGTTTAGGGATGTGGCTCCATGGAAGAACCTCTGCTTGGCATGCAGAAGGTCCCAGGTTCCATCCCTGGCATCTCCAGTTTAAATAGACCAGGCAATAGGTGATGGGAAAAGCTTTCTTCCTGAGACCCTGGAGAGCTGCTGCCAGTCTGAGTAGACAATACTGACATTGGTTGACCAAAGGTCTGATTCAGTATACAGCAGCTTCATGTGCGTTCATGCATAGAGAGGTGTCTCCTTGTCCCAATTCCACTGATGGCCCATGTTATCTTTTCAGAGTCCCTCCCTATAGTATGGCTATATTGGCCAGTCTGGTGTAGTGGTTAAGTGTGCGCACTCTGATCTGGGAGAACTAGGTTTGATTCTCCACTTCTCCACTTGCACCTGCTGGATGACCTTGGGCAAGCCATAGTTCTGACAAGAGCTGTTCTTGAAAAAAGAGCAGTTTCTGTCAAAGCTCTCTCAGCCCCACCTACCTCACAAGGAGTCTGTTGTGGGGAGGGGAAGGGAAAGGAGTTTGTCAGCCGCTCTGAGACACCTTTGGGTAGTGAAGGGCGGGGTATAAAGCCAATCTCCTCCTCCTCCTCTTCCTCCTGTGTCGTCGTCATCGTCGTCGTCGTCGTCGTCGTCTTCTTCTTCTTCTTCTTCTTCTTCTTCTTCTTCTTCTTCTTCTTCTTCTTCTTCTTCTTCTTCTTCTTCTTCCTCTTCCTCTTCCTCTTCCTCTTCCTCTTCCTCTTCCTCTTCTTCTTCTTCTTCTTCTTCTTCTTCTTCTTCTTTCTTCTTTCTTCTTTCTTCTTCCTCTTCCTCTTCCTCTTTTCAAGAAATCGTAGCTGGAACAACCAGGAGAGGGAACAGTATATCCCCACACAAGCAGCATCCAAAGCAGGATTTAGACGCTCCGCGGCAAGAGCTCCAAAGAACGGTGTGAAAATTAACAGATGCGTATTGCCCGCCCACGCAGTGGCGCAAAGTGCAGCTCTGCCGCGGCTAATTATGAACTTGTATGATTGCAAACCCCCCCCCCCAAAAAAAAAAAAAAAAGAAAGAAACCCTGTGGGAAATGGCACATGCAGGAGAACTGGAACAAGATGATCTGAACATGTTCTCAGATGGAAGTTAAAGTCACACGCGTTTATGTGACACTGATGAGCCAGATCTTTTCCCTCGATTAAGGAGGGTCACTGGTACCAAGGAATGCCAGTTTTCTCCCCTGCTAATGACATGGCCTCATGGTTGGGTTTGAGGGAGAGGGAAAGACAGGCTTTTATCTGCACAGTATTTTGGGGGGGGGTAAATTAGAGATGGGAGGGAAAGTGACATGGCATAGCCCAATCTCATCAGATCTTGGAAGGTAAACAGGGTCAGTACTTAGAAGGGTGACCACCAAGGAAGGCTCTGCAGGGGAAGGCCGTGGCCAACCACCTCTGCTTCTCACTTGCCTGGACAGCCCCTTGCTGGGATTGTCATTGAGGCCTGGACGAGAGACCACCAAGGAAGGCTCTGCAGAAGAATGCAATGGTCAACCACCTCTGCTTCTCGCTTGCCTTGAAAGCCCCTTGCTGGGGTCACCATAAGGCTTGGAAGAGAGACCACCAAGGAAGGCTCTGCAGAGGAAGGCAATGGCAAACCACCTCTGCTTCTCACTTGCCTGGACAGCCCCTTGCTGAGGTCACCATAAGGCTTTGATGGGAGACCACCAAGGAAGACTCTGCAGAGGAAGGCCATGACAAACCACCTCTGCTTCTCCCTTGCATCGAAAGCCCCTTGCTAGTGTCACCATAAGGCTTGGATGGGAGACCACCAAGGAGGGCTCTGCAGAGAATGGCAATAGGGAACTATCTCTGCTTCTCACTTGCTCTGAAATCCCCTTGCTGAAGTCACCATAAGGCTTGGATGAGACATCACCAAGGAAGACTCTGCAGAAGAAGGCCATGGCCAACCACCTCTGCTTCTCACTTGCATCAAAAGCCCCTTGCTAGTGTCACAATAAGGTTTGGATGGAGACCACCAAGGAGGGCTCTGCAGAGAAAGGCAATAGGAAACTATCTCTGCTTCTCACTTGCTTTGAAATCCCCTTGCTGAAGTCACCATAAGGCTTGGATGAGACATCACCAAGGAAGGCTCTGCAGAGGAAGGCCATGGCCAACCACCTCTGCTTCTCACTTGCATCGAAAGCCCCTTGCTAGTGACACCATAAGGCTTGGATGGGAGACCACCAAGGAAGGCTCTGCAGAGAAAGGCAATAGGGAACTATCTCTGCTTCTCACTTGCTTTGAAAGCCCCTTGCTGGGGTCACCATGAGGCTACCAAGGAAGGCTCTGCAGAGGAAGGCAAACCACCTCTGCTTCTAACTTGCCTTGAAAGCCCCCTTCTTGGAACACCGTATGACCACCACGGAAGTCTCTGTAGAGGAAGGAAATTGTAAACCACTCTCCTTCTAACTTGCCTTGGAAGCCCTTTGCTGGGATTGCCATAAGTTGCCTGGGACTTGGCAGCAGTTCACACACACAGACACAGAGACCCACACAAGTTAGAGAGTCAGGAGAGGAGTATCTGGGATTTTATTCTATTGGCTTTAAATTTTAATGATTTCTTAGTCGCTTTAGACCACAGGATTATTTTGTGTATTTCCTCTCCTTAATTTGAGGCTATTCTTTGCATTACTGGAATGCTCTGGTATGTCCCTGACAGGCAGATAGCTATGATATCATGTTAATATGTATTATATACACCCGCCAGCATCACACCTTGGATAGAAATGGGTTCAAGATCACCGATAAACTGCTACTTGCTCTATCTACCCTCCAGATGTTGGTCTTTGGTCTGTTGTCCCTGGTTTAGAATCATAGAATCATAGAGTTGGAAAAGACCTCCAGGGTCATCTAGTCCAACCCAATGCACAAGGCAGGAACTTCACAAATACCTTCCCCCCCATGCCCACAGTGACCGCTGTTCCACACCCAGGAGATGACAAAAATAACCTCCAGGATTGCTTCCTGACCCCAAAGTGGTTATCAGCATTTCCCTGGGCATGTAAGAAAGGGCCACGAGAACTAAGCCCTGAGGCAACCCTTCCTGCCCTCCCTTCTCATGATATGGCTAAGTTCACACGATCAGCATTGCTGTCAGATGGCCATCCAGCTTCTGGTTGAAAACCTCCAAAGAAGGTTTCTTTTCTCCAAAGAAGAATACTGTGTACAGTTCTGGTCGCCACACCACAAAAAGGATATTATAGCATTGGGAAAAGTGCAGAGAAGGGCAACTAGAATGATAAAAGGGTTGGAACACTTTCCCTATGAAGAAAGGTTAAAACGCTTGGGGCTCTTCAGCTTGGAGAAAGGATGGCTGAGGGGTGACATGATTGAGGTTTATAAGATTATGCATGGGATAGAGCAGGTTGAGAAAGAAGGACTTTTCTCCCTTTCTCACAATACAAGAACTCATGGGCACTCCATGAAATTGCTCAGCAGTCAGGTTAGAACAGATAAAGGAAGTCCTTCTTCACCCAAAGAGTGATTAACACATGGAATTCACTGCCACAGGAGGTGGTGGCAGCTGCAAGCATGGACAGTTTCAAGAGGGAATTAGATAAACATGTGGAACAGAAGTCCATCAATGGCTATTAGCCACAGGGTATAGATGGGAACTCTCAGTCTGGGGCAGGTGATGCACTCTATTCTTGGTGCTGGGGGGGGGGGCGCAGTGGGAGGACTTCTAGTGTCCTGGCCCCACTGCTGGACCTCCTGATGGCACCTGGTATTTTTGGCCTCTGTGTGACACAGGGTGTTGGATTAGATGGGCCATTGGCCTGATTCAGCATTGGCTTCTCTTATGTTCTTATGTTCTTAAGGAAAGCCCACCACTTCCCGAGGAAGCCTGTTCCACATTTGATGGACAGCAGCTCCAAATTCAAGTCCAGTAGCACCTGAGGGACCAACAGGGTTTGAGGGGGTAGAAGCTTTCAAGAGTCAAGGTTTCCTTAGACGCCCGAGGAAGGGAGCTTTGACTCTCAGAAGGAAGCTCCTACCCTGAAAACCTTGTTGGTCTCTAATTCACTACCGGAATCGAATTGAGCTATTCTGCTATGGGGAAGGGCTGTGGCTCAGTGGTAGAGCATCTGCTTGGCATGCAGAAGGTCCCAGGTTCAATTCCCGGCATCTCCAGTTGAAAGGACCAGGTAGAAGGTGATGTGAAAGACGTCTGCCTGAAACCTTGGAGAGCCATTGCCAGTCTTGAGTAGACAATACTGATGGACCAAGGCTCTGATTCAGTAAAAGGCAGTTTCATGCGTTCATGTGCTAGTAGCTCCCCATGAGACCGGGCAGACAGAGAAGAACAGCCAAAGACTGGAAGCGTGGGATCTTCCCGATGAAACATATTCCTTGCTCTTGGCAATCTAGCAAGCCAGGAAGAAGACGGGTGGTGGAGATGGTGAAACAGAAGGCAATTCCAACCTGCAAGGCAAAATGGCATGCTACTGGAATGCTCAGGTTTCCCCTGAGGCGCACCACCCAGCACAGGACATCCAAAAGATGCATCCAAACGACACTAATAAAATGCATGTTATTGATCCTTTGACGGTGTTATGCATGTGTTGTCTGACATGGCCAGGCAAGCATACTTCCACGGTTACATTCAAGGCAAGCTTGGGGTAGTGGTTAGGAGCGTGGACTCTAATCTGGGAGAACCAGGTTTGATTCCCCACTCCTCCATGTGCAGCTGCTGGTGCGACCTTGGGTCAGTTACAAGTTGTTTCAGAGCTGTTCTCTTCCGAGCAGTCCTTGAAAGAGCTCTCTCAGCCCCACCTACCTCACAGGGTGTCTGTTGTGGGGACGGGAAGGGAGAGGAGATTGTAAACTGCTCTGAGACTCCCTTGGGTAGTGAAGGGTGGGGTATAAATCCAATCTCCTCCTCCTCCTTCTCCTCCTCCTCCTTCTCCTCCTCCTCTTCTTCTCCTTCTCAGATTGCTCAGTGTTGTTTGTCAGAATCCCTCCGGAGCGCCGTACCAAGCAGCATTGCACATTCCCAGTTAGTTCTTTAGTTACAGAACTAGGTTGTGTCTTCTTAATAAGTGACAAATAAACTAGATTAAATTTTTGCCATTACTGGAGAAAATGTGCATATCCTGCTGGGTCATAGTTGGGCCATTGAAATGCTCGGACTGAAGCATGGAATCAATTGAAGTTCACCCCTCCTTTGCACATGTGCAGATGGATTCGTCCTTCAAACCACTGGCATAGGATACATTGCATTACCTATTTTTTGGTGCCTGTGCAGTCATTGCAATCACTGCACAAAAGCATTGAATTTAGGCACTTGGGTTTTACTGTATTTTAACTTGTTGTACGCTGCCTTGAGTCTGCTTGCGTGGGCAAGGTGGGATATAAATCAAAAATAAATAAATAAATAAATAAATAATTATCATTGGCATCTATTTGTGAAGTGATGGCAAACACTGATCACATGATTGCCTAGGTGCAAGGGTAGACACAGAAGGCACACAGAAACATCTAAGTAGTAAGTTTCAATTCAAAACTCTGAAACGGGTCTTCCCCCCCCCCTTTTTAACTATGGGCTTCTTAACACTTGGGGATAGTGGTGAATGGAGGGGATGGCAGTTGTGAGAAAGATGAACACACAACTGAATTTGTTTGGACACATGTGAGCAGCTCAGTGAATGATCAGCTTCGTGATCATAGCCAGCAAAGGAGGGCATTAGCCAAACCAAATGATGACCAAGCAAGCCTACCTACAATGCTTATCAAATTTGCAGATGACACGAAGCTGGGTGGGATTGTTAATTCTGAAGAAGACAAAGTCAGGATTCAAAATGATCTAGATAGGCTGGAACAGTGGGCTGAGGCAAATAAAATGAAATTCAATAGAGATAAGTGCAAAGTCCTACACTTAGGTACAAAAAATCAAAGGCACAGATATAGAATGGGAGGGACTTGGCTTGACAGCAGCACATGTGAAAGGGATCTGGGTGTTCTGGTTGATCACAAGCTCAACATGAGCCTGCAGTGTGATGTGGCTGTGAAGAAAGCTAACACAATCTTAGGATGCATTAACAGAAGGATTGCGTCCAGATCACGAGAGGTGGTAGTTCCGCTCTATTCTGCCATGGTCAGGCCTCACCTGGAGTCCTGTGTCCAGTTTTGGGCACCACACTTTAGGAAGGATGTTGACAAGCTCGGGCATTTCCAGAAGAGGGCAACCAGGATGGTGAGAGGGTTGGAGTCCAAGTCTTATGAGGAAAGGCTGAGGGAGTTGGGTATGTTTAGCCTGGGAAAGAGAAGGCTTAGAGGGGACATGATTGCAGTCTTCAAATATTTGAAGGGCTGTCATGTAGAAAATGGAGCAGATCTATTCTCTCTTGCTCCAGATTACAAGACTAGATCTAATAGGTTGAAATTACAAGGGAGTCATTACTGGCTGAATATCAGGAGAAACTTCCTAACTGTAAGAGTGGTTGAGCAGTGGAACAGGCTGCCTCGGGAGGTGGTAGATGCTCCTTCGCTGGACATCTCCAAGTGGAGGCTGGATGACCATCTTTCAGGTATGTTGTAGGGCTATCTTTCAGCTACACTCCTGCAGAGTGCAGGGGGTTGGACTAGATGACCTACAAGAGCCCTTCCCACTCTAACATTCTAGGATTCTAGGATTCTACAAGTGTATTTGAGTATCACTACCCTTGACCTCTAACCTCCACAGCAGATACATTTTTTCTTTCTCCGTGTTCTGTTTCTTTCCATTTCAAGAATTTCCTTTTGTGCCTTGGCTCTTAATTCTTCTGTGCATGAGCCTGCTGAGTTGAAGATCTCTCTCTCTCTCTCTCTCTTTTTTTCCTCTGTCAAACTCTCTAAAACCTCATCCGTGCGACGACTGCATAGAAGCGCCAGAGTGATGTCTTGGCTTCTTGCCAACAAACCTACTTTACATCTGTAGGAATTCGATTGCAGCCTCCATTTATCGGCAGGTTCAGCTGAAGGGTTCAAGTCCCCGAGAAGCTGGCTGCATTTGTGATAAATTCCTCTAAGCTGGGTTGCTGTTTTCCATTAAATTCTGGTTAATTGAGAGAAAAGACAAGGCTTCAGGACTAATCGGAAGTTCTTAACAATGATCCCTGTAGGAGGTAGGAAGAGAGACATGCGCCAGACACTTATACCAACTTGATTAAAAAAAAAAAAAAACTTAGCTCAAATCTTGGACAAAGTCTGTTGGAAGGCCAACCTTGGAAGTAAAATTTATTCACTTCATAAGAACATAAGAGAAGCCATGTTGGATCAGGCCAATGGCCCCTCCAGTCCAACACTCTGTGTCACACAGGGGCCCAAACCCAGGTGCCATCAGGAGGTCCACCAGCAATAAGAACATACAGTAAGGTTTAGAACCAGGGAAAGAAGGATGTGTTTATAACCAACTTCTTCTTCGTTCTTCTGTGATTGTGATTAAGTGGGCTTGGACTTGCTTTCTTTCTAAGACATCCTTTTTAATATCAGATGTGGCCCTAAGTTTCTGTATCACATAGTCCTCCAACTACTTGGATAGGCTGTTAATTTCCCAGATTGGGAGGGAAGCGGTCTAGGCACCCGTAGCCAACCCTCCAGGTGGGGAAAACAAAGTTGCATTTGGTCCTCATGGTAACCAGGCCCTGGGTAGGAGGAGACCTTTAGGCCAGGCCTCAGAACTGGGAAGGGGGATTGAGAGCCCTGTTCCTCTCATTCAGGACCCCTAAACTGGGCAGGTGGTGGCAGCATGCCCTAGTGGCAGGAAGTGGAATAACACCCTCCGGGAATTGGTGGGGGCAGGCCGAACAGGGTCTGTAAGTCAGAGCAGGCCCGTTCCATCACAAAGGGCTTTAAAGGTCATAGCCAGCACCTTGAACTGGACTTGAAAACAAACTGGCAATCAATATATATATGTTTTAAGATGGACAAGATATATTCCCATTGGCTAGCCCCTGACAATAACCGCACAGTTGCATTCAGTGGGAAAGCTGTTTTTGGAGATAAATAAAGAGATGCCTTAATGATCTGCCCCATATTTCCCCATCCATTGGAGCAGAGATTCTCTGTGATTGTGACCAGTGTTCCCTCTAAGCTAAGTGTGAGCCTCCAGCTCATAGATTTTTGTCTTAGCTCAGGAAGGATGGATCCAGAGCAAACTGCTTTATGCAGTAGCCAAATTACTTGCTCCCAATTTTAATGCCAGTCACTCATCAAGTAGAATTTTTGTTCACAAGACTCCACAACTGAGAGGGAGTATTGATTGTGACCCTTACCCAAGGGATCCTTTCTGTCCAGTCTCAGCCTGATGGGTCCTCATTATATAGGCAATTACATTTCTCATTTGCAGAGGCAGACAGTTCAGTCCCCTAAAAAATGGCAGACAGTATGGTGTATCCCACGATCCATTCAGCAACATCTGAAGCCTGCGATCAGTGTCAATGGCTGAATTACAGCTATCTGTGCATAGTATTCCCACCAATCAGCACAATCCTCATTGGTGGCACAATGGGTTGAATACCCTGGTTGGTCAATGCCCCTGTCACTTTCATCATCTGCTGTTCACTCTTTCCCCTCTCCCCCTCCCACTGCCCTTGATGAACCAAAATAGCATCACTGATGCCCCTGAACAGAGGTAATTAACAAAATTCTTGCATATAACACTGGAGAACTTAGCAAAAATGTATCCAAACATGTCAAATGTATGTTGGAAATGTACGCAAAATACCAGTTCCTTTTTCATATGTGGTGGTCTTGTAATATAACAAAAAAAAATTGGATATAGATACATGAGATATTGAAAAAAAATTGCTAGAAACAACCATGCCATTTATATCAGAATTGTTTTTATTAAATAGTATACCAAAGAGCTTTAAAAAACCAGATGCTTATATGACTATACATGTTACAACTATGGCTAGGGTTTTGTATGCAACATATTGGAGAAAAGAAGAAGTTCCATCAAAAGAAGAAATAATTTATAAATTACTTGAAACAGCAGAAATGGTCAAACTCACTTTACAATTACAAGATAAAAAAAGAAGAAATTTTCAAGAAAGCCTGGCCAAGACTATATAAACGGATTGAGGAACATCTTCAAAGATGTATAGTATAATTATTAAAATATAATCTTTATATTTCGAATCGTTAAACTGGTTTAGGTGCATAAAAGAATGATTCTATGTATGCAAAATTCAAGCAGATACATTGAGTACACGCTTCTTATCTGTTTTGGGTTAGTTTCCCTGTATTTGTAGTGTCTGTCTTTCTTCTTCTTTGTAGAAAATCAACAAAATCTATTAAAAAAAAAAGAATCCTTGCAATTATATCTGAACATCAGTGGTTTTCTGTTGTAGATTATTTACAATAAGAATCGGATCTATTCAGTTCGGCCGTGCCTCATTCACACTAGGCAAAGCAGACTTTTACAGATAAGAACATAAGAACATAAGAACATAAGAGAAGCCAATGTTGAATCAGGCCAATGGCCCATCTAGTCCAACACTCTGTCACACAGCGGCCAAAATATACCAGGTGCCATCAGGAGGTCCAGCAGTGGGGCCAGGGCACCAGAAGCCCTCCCACTGCTGCCCCCTCCAGCACCAAGAATAGAGTGCATCACCTGCCCCAGACTGAGAGTTCTCATTCTATACCCTGTGGCTAATAGCCACTGGTGGACTTCTGCTCCATATGTTTATCTAATTTCCTCTTGAAACTGTCCATGCTTGCAGCTGCCACGACCTCCTGTGGCAGTGAATTCCATATGTTAATCACTCTTTGGGTGAAGAAGTATTTCCTTTTATCTGTTCTAACCCGACTGCTCAGCAATTTCATAGAGTGCCCACGAGTTCTTGTATTGTGAGAAAGGGAGAAAAGTACTTCTTTCTCAACCTGCTCAATCCCATTCATAATCTTATAAACCTCGATCATGTCACCCCTCAGCCGTCGTTTCTCCAAGCTAAAGAGCCCCAAGCATTTTAACCTTTCTTCATAGGGAAGGTGTTCCAACCCTTTTATCATTCTAGTTGCCCTTCTCTGCACTTTTTCCAATGCTATAATATCCTTTTTGAGATGTGGTGACCAGAACTGTACACAGTATTCCAAATGAGGTCGCACCAATGATTTATACAGGGGCATGATGATACTGGCTGATTTGTTATCAATTCCCTTCCTAAAAATCCCCAGCATAGCGTTGGCCTTCTTTATTGCAGCTACACATTGTGTAGACATTTTCAGCGAGTTATCCACTACGACTCCAAGATCTCTCTCTTGGTCAGTCTCTGCCAGATCAGACCCCATCAACGTGTATTTATATTTAGGATTTTTGGCTCCAATGTGCATCACTTTGCACTTGGCCACATTGAACCCCATTTGCCACGTTGACGCCCACTCACCCATCCTCAACAGATCCCTTTGGAGTGCCTCACAATCCTCCCTGGTTTTCACCACCCTGAACAACTTCGTGTCATCTGCAAATTTAGCCACATCACTGCTTACTCCCAATTCCAAATCGTTAATAAACAAGTTAAAAAGCATGGGACCGAGTACTGATCCCTGTGGTACCCCACTGCTTACCACCCTCCACTGAGAAAGTTTCCCATTTATACTCACTCTCTGTTTCCTATTTATAAGCCAGTTTTTGATCCACAAGAGGACTTGTCCTTTTATCCCATGACTATTGAGCTTACTTAGGAGCCTTTGATGAGGAACTGTATCAAAAGCTTTCCGGAAGTCAAGGTAAATAATATCTATTGGGTCCCCCTTATCCACATGTTTGTTCACTCCCTCAAAAAACACTAACAGGTTAGTGAGACAAGATCTTCCCTTACAGAACCCATGCTGAGTCTGCCTCAATAGTTTTTGTTCATCAATGTGCCTACTAATTCTTTCCTTAATAACAGTTTCCACCAACTTACCCGGTATCGATGTCAGACTGACTGGCCTGTAATTTCCTGGATCTCCCCTGGAGCCCTTTTTAAAGATGGGAGTGACATTAGCTACCTTCCAGTCATCAGGAATGGAGGCAGATTTTAAAGAAAGATTACATATTTTTGTCAGGAGATCCACAAGTTCACATTTGAGTTCTTTCAGAACTCTCGGATGAATGCCATCCGGGCCTGGTGATTTATTAGTTTTTAAATTGTCCATCAGTCGGAGGACTTCCTCTCTTGTCACCGCAATCTGATTCAGGTCTTTCAAACCCCCTCCCGAAATCAGTGCTTCTGGAGTGGGCAAACACTTCTCCTCTTCCACAGTGAAGACAGAGGCAAAAAATGCATTCAGCTTCTCAGCCATTTCCCTATCATCCTTCACTACTCCTTTTACCCCTTGGTCATCCAAGGGCCCCACTGCCTCCCTGGCTGGCTTCCTACTTCTAATGTATTTGAAGAAAGTTTTATTGTTGGTCTTTATGTTTTTTGCGATATGCTCCTCATATTCCCTTTTTGCTTGCCTGATCACAGACTTGCATTTTATTTGCCATAGTCTGTGTTCCCTTTTATCAACCTCACTAAGACTAGCTTTCCACCGCTTAAAGGAATCCTTCTTACCTTTTACAGCTTCCATTACTTTATTTGTTAACCATGCAGGCTTTTTTCTATACCTATTTGTACCTTTCCTAACCTGCAGTATATATTTTTTCTGAGCTTCTAGGATTGTCTTTTTAAATAGTCTCCAAGCTTCCCCAATGGTTTTGACCTTCTCCACTCTTCCTTTCAATTTCTTCCTCACATGTCCCCTCATACCAGAGAAGTTACCCCTTTTAAAGTTAAAAGTGGTTGCGTCAGTCTTTTGGGGCAACTCCCTATCTGTACAAATGTTAAACTCAATGACATTATGGTCACTGTTTCCAAGTGGTGCAATCACTTTTACATCTCTCACCAGGTCTTGGGTGTTACTTAGGACCAAATCCAGGATCGCCTCTCCCCTGGTAGGATCTGTGACCATCTGTTCCACAGCACAGTCATTGAGAGTGTCTAAGAACGCAATCTCTTTTTCCCGACTAGAACTCATATTGACCCAATCAATGTGTGGGTAGTTAAAGTCGCCTATTACAACACAGTTATTTCGTCTAGCCGCTATCTTTAATTCATTCATCATTTTATAATCCTCCTCTATCTTTTGATCTGGTGGGCGATAACAAACTCCCACTGTTAAGCCTCCTTTTGGACCCACTATTTCAACCCATAGCATTTCCAGAAGGGAATCCAATTCTCTTACCCTCTCAATCTTACTGGACGGTATACCCTCTCTGACATACAGAGCCACCCCCACCTCCAACCCTTTTCCCCCTATCCTTCCGATATAATTTATAACCAGGAATCACCGTATCCCACTGATTTTCCTCATCCCACCAAGTTTCTGAAATACCCACAATGTCTATTTCCCCCCCAACACCAAGCATTCCAACTCCCGATTTTACCTCGGGAGACTTCTAGCATTTGTGTATAAACACTTATAGTTTCCCACGTTTGTTAAGCCCACAGCCTTCCTCTTGCTGCCTCGAGACCTTGCCAGGCAGTTCCTATCATTAGCCACAGTCTCAGTGGACAATTGTAATCCAGATGTGTTTGTGTATTGAATCGCTTCCTCTTTTGTTAGTCATGAACAAGAGGCATGGAGTAATTTGGGGCGCTGAAGCTCTGCCCCTTGACCCAGCAGTTCCCAAAGTGTGGGCCAGGGCATAGGAGAGAGTAGTCAGTTAAATATTTAAATCCTCCTCTGCGTGCAAGGAACTAATCCACTCACCCAACACAAGAGGCTGCCTACTGAATCTCTGCATGTGACTGTTCTGACTGCTTCTGTTCTCAGTCATCCTCTTGCCTGGGGGTGGCAGGGGGAGGGATGGGTAACTGCAGTGTCTCTGTACTGAGCGGAGTGAGGAATCACTTAAACCAGAGATGCAGCAGACTTAACCCATCCCAGAAGAGCCAGTTTGGTGTAGTGGTTAAGTGTGTGGACTCTAATCTGGGAGAGCCGGGTTTGATTCCCCACTCCTCCATTTGCACCTGCTGGATGACCTGGGGCAAGCCGTAGTTCTGATAAGAGCTGTTCTTGAAAAAGAGCAGTTTCTGTCAAGAGCTCTCTCAGCCCCGCCGACCTCAAAGGGTGTCGGTTGTGGGGAGGGGAAGGGGAAGGAGTTTGTAAGCCGCTCTGAGACACCTTTGGTTAGTGAAGGGAGGGATCTAAATCCAATCTCCTCCTCCTCCTCCTCCTCCTCCTCTTCTTCTTCTTCTTCTTCTTCTTCTTCTTCTTCTTCTTCTTCTTCTTCTTCTTCTTCTTCTTCTTCTTCTTCTTCTTCTTCTCCTCCTCCTCCTCCTCCTCTTCTTCTTCTTCTTCTTCTTCTCCTCCTCCTCCTCCTCCTCTTCTTCTTCTTCTCCTCCTCCTCCTCTTCTTCTTCTTCTTCTTTTCTCCTCCTCCTCCTCTTCTTCTTCTTCTTCTTCTCCTCCTCCTCCTCCTCCTCCTCCTCCTCTTCTTCTTCTCCTTCTCCTTCTCCTCCTTCTCCTTCTCCTCCTTCTCCTTCTCCTTCTCCTTCTCCTTCTCCTTCTCCTTCTCCTTCTCCTTCTCCTTCTCCTTCTCCTTCTCCTTCTCCTTCTCCTTCTCCTTCTTCTTCTTCTTCTTCTTCTATCTCTTTGTGAGTTGCCGGGTTTGGTTTGCCAACTTTTAAACAGGAGGCATGCCTAGAACGATACAGACATGCAAGGTAGGTTCTTCACTGGGCAGCGATTTCTTCCCTTTTCAACTTTGGGTGTAAAAGAACAATGTGTGCTTCCAACTTTAGTTCTGAGAAATAAAAGCAGGCCTCATCTGTTGGAGACGTGGGAGTAGGGTTGCCAACCCCTCCCACCCCGGTTTGGCAGGGGTCCCCTGCTTTTGGGGGGCTTCTACCTGCCACTGGCCAGCTGGCCACCGGGGGAAGCCCCGCCCCCAAGCCCCAACACCCGCAGCCACCCCTCTCCCTTCTCTCTTGAGAGAGAGGAGGTAGAGGGGTGGCTGCATGCCATGCGCCTGATCTCTGCGGAGATCAGACATGCAGGGGGGAAACCCCAGCTCCGTACAGTTAAAGGGGCCCCTTTAAGTGTAGGGATCTGGTGTTTCCCGTGCACCCAATCTCCATGGAGATCTGGGCACGCGGAGGGAATGCCAGCTCTCTGCACTAAGGGGCTCCTTTAAGTGCAAGGAGCTGGTGCCACTGGAAGATCATGCGGGCAGGGGGATGTCCCCAACGTGACATCATCACGTCAGGGATGCCCCACCCCCTCCAGGAACGCCCCCCAAAGTCCCCCACTGGGGTGAAGATGGTACTTGGCAACCCAATATGGGAGGCCTCTTCCAATTGTGGAGTCTCAGTTATAAAGGCTAGAAACTGGCATTGTTCAAATGAAGTTCTTAGGATTCTAAATTCTGCATTTGGATGGAATCATAGAATATACAGAGCCCTGGGTGTATGGATCAGCCTCAGACTGGGCCAGACTCCGGTTTTAGTTCTTATCAACGGTATAGGGATGTTTTACAAATCGAATCTTTGTTTTATGGCATTATGCCCCTCGTACATCGCCCAGTGGGCCACGGTGGCTCAGTGGTTAAGACACTGAACCTCAGCCTGGAAGGCTGGTAGTTCGGCAGTCCAAGACCCTAGTGCCACGTCATGGAGTGAGCTCCCGTCTCTGGCCCCAGATCCTGCCAAACTAGCAGTTCGAAAGCAAGAAATTGCAAGTAGATAAATAGGTACTGCCAGGGCTCTTTTTGTAGAAAAAGCCCAGCAGGAACTCATTAGCATAACAGGCCACACCCATCAGCAGAAACTCATTAGCATATTAGACCACTCCCCTGGCAGCACAGCTCATTAGTCTATTAGGCCACACCCCCATGTTACCAGAAGTGTGGTCATCTAGCTATGCCCACTTTTTGCTTCTTATTCGGTTTATCGTGTTTGTGGTCAAAACCCAAGGCTTTTTTTTGTTGCAGGAACTTCTTTGCATGTTAAGCCACACAGCCCTCATGTAGCCAATCCTAATTAATTTCTGCTCTTGGGTGTGGCCTATTATGCTAATGAGTTCCTGCTGGGCGTGGCCAACTCGGGAGCCAGCTGGAACTCCGTTTCTGTGCGTTCCTGCCCAAAAATAGCCCTGGGTACTGCTTTGGTGGGAAGGTAACAGAGTTCCGTGCACCTCGATGTTTAGTCATGCTTCCCACGTGACCACGGAGGAGTCTTCGGACAACGCTGGCTCTTCGGCTTGGAAATGGAGATGAGCACCACTCCCTAGAGTGAGATTCAGCTAGCTTTCGAGCAAGGGAAGCTTTTAGCTTTTTTACCTTTACATCGCCCAGAGCCCAGTGTAAGCTGGGACAGGGAGATCAACAAATCAAATAAATAATAATAAATCACTCCGATTAGCATTTGTCTGTGTGCACACATACCAAAAACAGCACCATCTTCCTTGCCCTGTGCAACAGACCTGGGTCAGTAGGAGCGCAATCCTATTCCTAACCAGCGTTGCAGGCTTCTCAGGCAGTTGAAGTTAATGGGCTCAGAAGATTGTGTTACGCCGGTCAGAATTGCACTGTAAAGTGGATTTTCTTACCCGGTACAATAGCGATTAGTTCACCTGCCAAAATAAGGCGGCACGTAACCAGATCTTACAAATAAATGTTGATTGGACCCCACTTCCTTATTGACTTTGTGATTTCTCCCGTGCCAATTACCGCGGGCCGGGAACCCTTTCAGCGAGGCAACGGTACAGCAAAAACACCCAGAGACAACTGCCTTATTGAAACTTAAACGCGACTTGAAATGACCTTAAATAAAAATAACCTCCAAACAGCGAGGGGAGGGGAAACCCAAATTTCCATTTTCAATTTTCATCAACTGACAGGTCTAATAAAACCAGGCCGAGCTGCGAAATGCCTGCCAGGTGAAAAAGAAAGAAAGAAAGGAGTTTACTATTCTATTAAAAGGGAGTTGAGCTAACTTGACACGTTCCTCCGCGGAGGACGCGTGAAATCACTTTGCGGTGACTGAAAACGTTGGTCCATCTAGCCTAATGATCTGGCTGCCGGCATCTCTTGTGGGAGTCAGGCTAAGATCTTTTCCAGATGTGCTACCAGAATTCCTTGGATCTTCATGGGCTCGAGTAGAACCATCTTTTTTAAAAACATGCGGTCTAATCCTGCTCCTGCAGAGTGCAGGGGGTTGGACTAGATGACCTGTAAGGTCCCTTCCAACTCTAACATTCTATGATTCTATAATCACTGGGCCAGTTGGGTGTAGTAGTTAAGTGCTTGGACTCTAATCTGGGAAAACCGGGTTTGATTCACCACTCCTTCATTTGCAGCTGCTGGATGACCTTGGGCAAGCCCTAGTTCTTGAAAAAGAGCAGTTTCTGTCAGAGCTCTCTCAGCCCCACCTACTTCACACAGGGTGTCTGTTGTGGGGAGGGGAAGGGAAAAGAGATTGTAAACCACTCTGAAACTCCGAGTGAAGGGTGGTGTATAAATCCAATCTCCTCCTCCTCCTCCTCTTCTTTTTCTTCTTCTTTTTCTTCTCCTCCTCCTCCAAAGGAAGGGCATTCCACCAATGAGAAGGCCACACCGAAGAACTTCAGACAGATGAAGGACTCAGCTGCTGATCTCCAGTGTATTAGAATATTCATATCATAGGATGATGGTTGCACGTGACTGGCCAGCATGTGCACTTGTGTTAAGTGCTGCCAAGTGGCTTTCGACTTGCGGCAACCCCAAGAATTAATGTCCTCCCAAATGTCCACTCATGAACAGCCTTGTGGCTTCCTTGATGGAGTCGACTCATCGCACGCCACGTCTTCCTCTTTTCCTGCCGCGTTCAACTTTTCCAAGCACGATTGTCTTCTCTTCATGCTACCAAAGTACGATAGGCTCTGTTTAATTATTTTAGCCTCTAGGGGTTGTGACCTGGATAGCCCAGGCAAGCCCGATCTCGTCTGATCTCGGAAGCTAAGCAGGGTCGACTGTGGTTAATACTTGGATGGGAGAGTTCCTCGGAATTCCAAGTTGGGATGCCAGAGGCAGGCTTTATTCAGCCACCTCTCTGAATATCCTCCAGGCCCCCAACAGGGGTCAGTCACCAGAGGTCAACATGATGTCCAGGTGAAGACACACACACACACACACAGAAAATACCAAAAAAAAAAAAAAAGCTTGTAGGGAGAGTTCAGACTTGATTTGATTTGGAACCCATTTATTTGTCTTTTGGGCAGTCCACCAGTATCTGGCATCCTTCTTATATAATTGTCTACAGCTTTTGTACTGCTCATAGATCAAATTAGATGAAATGCCGGCAATCTGCAGTCAGGTCTCCTGGCTCTTTAAAACTTCAACTCATAGCAGGGTTAATAGGGGCCTTATCTTTTCCCCAGGGCCAGTAAGAAATGCACAGATTCGGTACCTCACCTGAAATTAATTAAACGGTTTAATAGGGCATGGTGTTCACCATGCTGTGAACTAAACCAAAACACAAGCTGAAGAGGAAAAGTCATTTGGGGGCCTCTCCTTCTCTCGGCGTGAACTGGATCAGGACCATAGGACTTCCGCCCTGTTCTCCTGTAATCTTTACATATGTATGGAAACACCGTCAAGTCACCAGCTACTTATGTTGACCCCAGCCAGTGGCTTTCAAAGCAAGTGTGAAGTAGAGGTAGCTTGCCATTGCGTTCCTCTGCAGAGTCTTCCTTGGTGGTCTCCAGGTCTGTAGCCACGGTGGTGCAAAAGGGGATGGTGCCCCATCGATCCTTTGTCATGCCCCTCCAATCAGCATGTCCCGGTTCCAAGGCCCCAGGACGTATCCCCCCTGAAGATGACCAACTCTCCCAGGAGGCCCCAGGAGTGGATGGCACCCATGCAGCACAGCCAGCAACGTGGGAGTGACATGGGACCAGATGCCACCACCAGAGGAGAAGCGCAACACCCTGGCCGGGCTCAGTCCTGGGGCTGAGAACCTCGTGGGGCCGGGGAGGCAACCAAAGGCACAAGCACCACTGGGAAGATCCTGACAACAGGAGTGTAGACCCGGAGCAACTTGCATGCCCAGCTCCAGCCCCACCCTGGGCGTTGGGATGGCATCTGGGCTTTTCACAGGGGGTAGGGCTGGGAGGATAAGGGAGGTGGCAGGGAAGAGGGCGGTGCTGGGAACTGGGGCTGGGAAGAAGAAGAAGAAGAAGAAGAAGAAGAAGAAGAAGAAGAAGAAGAAGAAGAAGAAGAAGAAGAAGAAGAAGAAGAAGAAGAAGAAGAAGAAGAAGAAGAAGAAGAAGAGGAGATTGGATTTATACCCCGCCCTTCACTGCCCAAAGGCGTCTCAGAGTGGCTTACAAACTCCTTTCCCTTCCCGTCCCCACAACAGACACCCTGTGAGGTAGGTGGGGCTGAGAGGGCTCTGACAGAAACTGCTCTTTTTCAAGGACAGCTGTGCTAGAGCTTGTGACTGACCCAAGATCACATCAGCAGCTGCAAGTGGAGGAGTGGAGAATCAATGCCAGTTCTCCCGGATAAGAGTCCGCGCACTTAACCACTACACCAAATTGGGAAAGGCGAAGGGGCCGGGGAGGAGGAACGTGCGCAGAAGAACAGAGGCGAGACACCAGAGAGAGAGATCCTGAGTGTAGACATGGCCAACAGGAACCGACGCACACAGGCAGGGGGACTTATGGGGCGCTGCTCAACCCCGTCCCCTGCTTGCCTTCCTTTGAAGTGCCCCAGCTTCCAGGATCAACTACCCGCCTCGGCAGGGCACACCACGGCTACCGGGAGGGCAGCGCCAGGGGCACAGGGTGGGCCTGACACAGCATTACAGGTTGGTGTGCAATCTGTCACACCTCTTTCAGGTGTATATTTCCTTTGTAAAAAAGGAAGGCCCTGGGGGCCTGGTCTCCCATCCAAGTATTGACCCTAGCTTCCAAGATCAGACAAAATTGGGCTATGCCACGCTGTCTTCCCTTTCCCCTATAACCTTTGCCCACTTGTCAATCAGCCCCCTAGACATGCTACGGCCTCTCCTACCATATTAGGCCATCTTTTTGCCACTGAGAGCGGGACCAGCCTACAGGTGGTGAGCAATGGATTTCACAAACCAAGTCGGAAACCGAGGCAGTGTATTATGCTTGCATTACATTCTCTCAGTGTGTTCCGACAACTAGCATTCAAACGCCATGTAGGGATGCAATGCCTTTCACACCAAACAACCAAATCTGGACCTAATCGCAAAACAAGTATAAAGCCAACAGTCGTGAGGGTCTGACCCACAATTCAAACAGTCATCGAGACTTGAAAGAAAATACTGTCTATTCTAATCTGAAGCACTACAACATCATACACGTAAGAAAATCCTTGAACAAAGGTACATCATCAACGTCGTCTCCAGATTACGTAACGTTTCAGTAATGGATCTTCTTCAGGAGATATGATACAGGTGCAAAGGTCTCTGTTTCATGAGCACTAGACAAGAAGTCTTAAGAAATATTATATTAAGACAGGACGCTGATCTCGACTAACCTTTAGGCTCAAAAATATGCTGATATGTTTATAATGGATCCCGGGCGCATTACATTCTCTCGGTGTGTTCCGACACTTAGCATTCAGACACCATGTAGGGATGCGATGACTTTCACAGCAGGCAAATGTACCAGGTTTGACAGCCCCAATCACCTGTGAGCTGAACTTCCGATCTTCAGAGCCAGTTTGGTCTAGTGGCTAGGAGCGCTGACTCTAATCTGGAGGACCGGGTTTGATTTCCCCACTCTTCCGCATGCAGCCAGCTGGGTGACCTTGGGGCCCAGTCACAGTTCTCTCAGAGCTATTCTTTCAAGAACAGTTCTGAAAAGATAGAGTTAAAAAATACTGGTCCTGGATTCATGAATTGATAGAAAAAATGCTAAAATGTACTATACCTTATACACCAGAATTGTTTTCACTGAATATATTACCAGAGAATTGTAAGAAGCAAGATTCTTATCTTATTATACATGTAGTGACAGCTACAAGAATATTATATGCCAAATACTGGAGGAAGAATGAAGTACCTTCAAAAGTAGAAGTCTTAAATAAAATACTTGAAATTGCAGAGATGGACAAATTAACTATAATTCTGAGAGGATAAAATTAACTATAATACTGAGAGGACAAAATGAACAAAACATTGAGACTACATGGTCAAGTTTTTATAAATGGATGGAAGAATACAATAGATTAAACATACGGACATACGACCGAGTCAGAAGAAAATACGAACTATAGCTTTAGCTATGAGCAAAGTTTTATTCAAATCTACATGGTGTGGAAAAATAAAGAAGCAAAATATATAATTAGATAATGTATGAGGTAACCTAACAGATAAAATTATGTGGTAAATGGAACCCCCAACCTATATGTATGTATGTTTGTTTGTTTTTGTTTTTTGTCGGTCTTTTAAATAATATTTTTTTTAAAAAAAAAGAGTAGTTCTGAAAAGAACTGTCTCCGCCCCATCTACCTCACAGACAGTGTTCCCTCTAAGCTGAGTTAGTGTCAGCTAGCTCACAGTTTTTTAGCCTTTAGCTCACACCTTTTTGTCTCAGCTCAGGAAGGATGGCTCCAGAGCAAACTAATTTATGCAGTAGCCAAATTGCTCACTCACAACTTTAATGCCAGTAGCTCACAAAGTAGAATTTTTGCTCAGAAGACTCCACAGCTTAGAGGGAACATTGGCTTTGAATCTCCAAGTGAAGGGCAGGGTATAAATCCAAGTTGTCCTCCTCCTCCCCCGCCCCCTTCTTTTGTATTTATTGAAAAAATGTATATGCTTTCTCCCAGAACCTTCCCCGAGGCAGCTCGTGAGTAAAAACAATACCATAAATCATTAAAAATATATATTATAAATATTAAAAACAGGGCATTGATAGCAAGCCTCAAAAACAGCAACAAAACATAAAAGCCATAGATCAAGACAGATAAATTTGTTAGTCTGTTTGAGCAAGAGCCCAGTAGCACCTTAAAGTCTAACAAAATACGTGGCAGGGTAGAAGCTTTCGTGAGCCATAAAACATCATCAAACAATTGAATAATCCCCCCCAAAAAAGTTCATAAAACAGGTCAAGGATAGACTATAAAAGCCATGAAAATGTCATAAAACAATTGAATAGCCTTTTTAAAAATCATAAATGGGACCAGGAAAAGACTACAGGATCATAAAATAATTAAGTAGCCCACAATAAATCCATAAAATAAGCCACAAGCAGACCATAAAAACCATCACAAATCATAAACTGATCGAGTATCCTTAAAAAAATAAAATATGTCAGGAGCAGGCCATGAAAGCCATAAATACATCATAAAATGATTTATATCCTAACCGAAGTTCATAAAATGAGGCAGGAACACACCATAAAAAGTGCTAAGGGAAGCAAACTCCAGTGGTTAAATGCGCACGTAAAAAGATAAGCAGGTGCCTAAAAACAGTAAAGTGGATGTAAGATGAACTTCAAGGAGGAGAACCTTCATAAGAACATAAGAGAAGCCATGTTGGATCAGGCCAGTGGCCCATCCAGTCAACACTCTGTGTTACACAGTGGCCAAAACCCAGGGGCAATCAGGAGATCCACCAGTGGGGCCAGAAATCCAGAAGCCCTCCCACTGGTGCTCTCCAAGCACCAAGAATACAGAGCATACCTGCCCCAGACATACTGTTTTTTATGTTGTTGTTCAGTCGCACAGTTGAGTCCGACTCTTCGCAGCCCCACGGACCACACCATGCCAGGCCCTCCTGTCTCCAGTTGTGCTCTGGAGTCTTCTTAATTTCATGTTCATTACATCAATAACTTCTTTGACCTTCAGTCTTTCCCAGCATCAGGGTCTTCTCCAGTGAGTGCTCCCTTCTCGTTTGGGGGCCAAAGTATTTGAGCTTCCGTATCTGGCCTTCCAGGGAACAGTCAGGGTTGATTTCTTTTAGGATTGACTGATCATAAGAACATAAGAGAAGCCAATGTTGAATCAGGCCAATGGCCCATCTAGTCCAACACTCTTTCACACAGTGGCCAAAATATACCAGGTGCCATCAGGAGGTCCAGCAGTGGGGCCAGGGCACCAGAAGCCCTCCCACTGCTGCCCCCTCCAGCACCAAGAATAGAGTGCATCACCTGCCCCAGACTGAGAGTTCCCATCTATACCCTGTGGCTAATAGCCACTGATGGACTTCTGCTCCATATGTTTATCTAATTCCCTCTTGAAACTGTCCATGCTTGCAGTCCAAGAGACTCTCGAGAGTCTTCTCCAGCATCATAATTCGAAAGAACCTATTCTCCGGCGCTTGGCCTTCCTTATAGTCCAACTCTCACAGCCATACATTACTACTAGGAATACCATTGCTTTGACCATGTGGACTTTTGTTGGCAGGGTGATGTCTCTACTTTTTGTTGTGCTGTTTAGGTTTGCCATCGCTTTCCTCCCCAGAAGCAGGCGTCTTTTAATTTCATGGCTGCAATCACCATCTGCAGTGATCTTGGATTCCAGGGACATGAAATCTGTCACTGCTTCCACGACTTCCCCTTCTATTTTCCAAGGCGTGATGGGGCCGGATGCCATGATCTGAGGGATTTTTTGATGTTGAGTTTCAACTGTTCTTTATACCTTGTCGTTAATAGCCACTGATGGACCTCTGCTCCATATGTTTGTCCAATCCCCTCTTGAAGCTGTCTATGCTTGTAGCTGCCACCACTTCCTGCGGCAGTGAATTCCAAAGTCAAGGTGCCACCACTGAAAGAGCCCTGTCTCCGCTTGTCCACTGCCAATGCCTACCTTCTGCAGGCAGGACCCCCAGACAGCAGAGCTAGGGGAGAGAATTCAGGGGTCTCCATCCTCTGCTCCCACATCTTATTTAGTTGTGCTCATCGTGTGCAGGAATCTGAGGGCAATTTGAAATGGTGTCGTTTTGGCATTTGAAGAGTAGTGGCTAGATTCAAACATTCAGGCTCATTGTTTTATTATTAGTAGGGACAGAGCTTTTTTTGTAGAAAAAGCCCAGCAGGAACTCATTAGCATAATAGGCCACACCCAAGAGTAGAGACTCTTTAGCCATATTAGGCCACACCCCTGATATCACAGCTCATTAGCATAAGAGGCCATACCCCCATGTTACCAGAAGTGTGGTCATCCAGCCACACCCACCTTTTGCTTCCTGTTCTGTTTACCTTGTTTGTTGTCAAAACCCAGGGCTTTTTTTGTAGCAGGAACTCCTTTGAATGTTAGGCCACACACCCCTAATATAGCCAATCCTAATGAGTTTCTGCTGTTGGGTGTGGCCTGTTATGCTAATGAGTTCCTGCTGGGTGTGGCCAACTTGGGAGCCAGCCGGAACTCCGTTCCTGTGCGTTCCTGTCCCAAAATAGCCCTGAGTATAGATTAATACTTACTAAGCTTATGTAATGATCTTCATTTCTTGGGTTTTTAGTGGTTAATTTTTCTTTTCCATGTAGATATTCGATTCCCCATCCTAATTTTCTTTGTAGTTTATAGAAAATGCAATAAAAAAAAATCCCATTCGGAGGGCAAAAAAAAACAAACAAAAAGAAATGGTGTCGTTTTATGAGGACAGTAATGGGTGAAGCCTTTTACTACTCGATAGAAATGGAAATGCCAGGAGTTCAACTGGGGACTTTACAGACTCGAAGCATATGTCGTCTGACTAAAATGTGGGCCCGACCCTGGAAGCATAGATCCCTTTGCCAGGACGGATGGGCTGTTTGACCCCTTGCCCACATTTGCATGCTTTAAGGATGAGCCAGTCTGACAATTTTTTGTTGTTGTTGTTGTATCTTTTTAACATTTCATCTGCTGTCCTGCGTTTCAAGTGTGCCTCGTTTTCATCGCCCCCGTTGACAATGATTTGATTTTATTTGATGCTGTTTCTACCTCACGTGCCATCGCTGCGTAGTTTCTATGCAACTGAGGCACAAATAAAGTCGAAGAACAGGAAATTAGTGAGGAAAGAGAAAGTGATGGCGGAAATAAAGATTCACAGGGTTCGACCCTCAGAAGGGGGACAATGAAATCAAAATGAGAGAAGAGAGAAGAGAAGAGTTTGGATTTATGCCCTGCCCTTCACTCAGAGTCTCAGAGAGGCTTACAAACTCCTTCCCCTCCCCACAACAGACACCCCGTGAGGTAGGCGGGGCTGAGAGAGCTCTTGAGAGAGCTGCCCTTGAGAGAACAGCTCTGAAAGAACTATGGCTTGCCCAAGGTCACACCAGCAGCTACAAGTGGAGGAGTGGGGAATCAGACCTGGTTCTCCCAGATTAGAGTCCACGGCTCTTAATCACTACACCAAACTGGCTGTGACTCTTGGAAAGTTGGGTCTCCCACATCCAGGTTGGGAAAGTTAGGTCTGCCACATCCAGGGTTGCCAGATCCCCACCTTTTGCAGGTGGGGGGCTTCAGATGCCTTTCCTGGATCTTCTGGAATGGTGCCAGTTTGGTGTAGTGGTTAAGTGTGCGGACTCTAATCTGGGAGAACCGGGCTTGATTCCCCACTCCTCCACTTGCACCTGTTGGACAAGCCATAGTTCTGATAAGAGCCGTCCTTGAAAAAGAACAGTTTCTGTCAGAAGTTCTCTCAGCCCCACCTACCTCACAAGGTGTCTGTTGTGGGGAGGTGAAGGGAAAGGAGTTTGGAAGCCACTCTGAGACTCCTCTAGGTAGTGAAGGGCGGGGTATAAATCCAATCTCTTCTTCTTCTTCTTCTTCTTCTTCTTCTTCTTCTTCTTCTTCTTCTTCTTCTTCTTCTTCTTCTTCTTCTTCTTCTTCTTCTTCTTCTTCTTCTTCTTCTTCTTCTTCTTCCTGTGTGCACGCTTTGCACATGCACCACAATGATATCACCCAGAAGTGATGTCATTGTTCTAGGCATGCTGTGGGGGGACACTCTAGTATTTGGCTAAAAAGTCTATGGTGACCATAGAGTTTTTGGCCAAATACTAGCGCATCCCCCCTTGTGACATGCCCAGCGCGTTTAGGTCATCTCCGGGCAACGTCATCATGCCAGGCACATCAGGTGCGGCGGGGCTCTTTGGGGAGGGGGCCCCCCACTGGCCAATTGGCCAGTGGTGGATTTGGGGGCTCAAAATTGGGGGAAACCCTGCCCTCATCAGGGGGATTGCAACCCTAGAGGGTGGAGGATGGGAAAGGCAGGGTTTGGGGAGGGACCTCAGGAAGGTATAATGTCCTCAAGTCCTCTCTCCAAAGCAGCCATTTTCTCTGAGGGGATTGATCTCTGTTGTCCAGACATCAGTGGTAAGTCTACGAGATGACCAGACCCCAACTGGGGTTTGGTAACCCTACTGGTAGAGCATCTTCATGTATGCAAACAAAAAATAAATCCCAGGTTCAGTCATTGCTAGACTCTGTGGCATTATACACTGCTGAGGGCTCACTCCTCCCCAAGCCCCGCCCTCCACAGGCTCCACCCCCAAATCTCCAGGAATTTCCCAGCCCGGAGCTGGCAACCCTGCATACTAGCTCTGACTCAGTTTCCTCCCTCCTCTTTCCTCACAGGTTTCTACTTCCTCATGCTGAAAATACACAGGAGCGCTGACTCTATTCTGGGAGAACTGGGTTTGATTCCCCACTCCTCCACACGCAGCCAGATGGGTAACCGTGGGTCAGTCACAAGTTCTCTCAGAGCTGTTCTGGAAAGGGCAGTTCTCGAGAGAGCTCTCTCAGCCCCACCTACCTCACAGGGTGTCTGTTGTGGGGAGGGGAAGGGAAAGCAATTTGTAAACCATACTGAGATTCCTTCCAGTAGTGAGAGGTGGGGCATCAGTCCAATCTCCTCCTCCTCCTTCACTTCACCCCCCCCTAACCCTTGTGCTCTCTGTTTCCCCTCTCCTCACTCCCTGACTGCAACTTCTTCCACTCACTGCAAATGGCAAGAGCCATTTGAGTTTGCTATGGCAACCCAAAATGTCACCCAGGCTCTGGATTTATTTCATAGTATCGGTGCATTTTCCCTTCCTGCTCCCCCCAAAACAGATTTCCTGCACTGCTGAAGATTACCCGGGGTTAGCAGTAGCCCATACCCTAACCTTGATGGGCCCCGTTGTGTGGATTTTTTTCATCCACGTGGGGGCTGTCCCTTAATTAGTAGACGCAACCAGTTTGGTATAGTGGTTAAGTGCGTGAACTCCAATCTGGGAGAACCGGGTCTGATTTCCCCACTCTTCCGCTCGCAGCTGCTGGATGACCTTGGGCAAGCCATAGTTCTGTCAGAGCTGTTCTCTCAAGGACAGTTTCTGTCAGAGGTCTCTCGGCCCCACCTACTTCACAGGGTGTCTGTTGTGGGGAGGGGAAGGGAAAAGAGTTTGTAAGCTGCTCTGAGACTCTGAGTGAAGGGCGGGGTATAAATCCAATCTCCTCCTCCTCCTCCTTCTTGACATGACATACACTGGAATGTGTATATACCATTAACATGTACAACATGGATATACAAACAAATCAACAAAACTAGTAGCAAAAAGGGGAGAAGAGAAACCATCGGCAGAAGCAGGAATGAGTCATGACAGGAACAATATTAGGAATGTTTGTCCATCCGTTTTGTCAGGCTGTTGTAACAACCCCGCTTTGTGGCGTGCCGCTGCGGCTTGTTTCTAAAAAGAGCGTCTTCCGCGGCGGAGGGAAAGGGTCAAATTAAGCTCCTCCAGCTGAGAGGCGCAACCTTGCCTTCTCTCCGCGAATCCCCCGTAGAAACATTAATCTGATTTGGTGCTTACAGCAGGGCTAATTACTTACCTAATATTAATTATAGTAATTACACACATACCTAGCTGTAGAACTATTAAGGAGCTGATTAGAAGTGGAGAAGAGGGAGTGGGTGGAGAGGAGCGGAGATGTTGCTGAGTCGGGTCGGTTCATCGGCTAATAGCTGCTTCTCGGCAGCCTGTTGAGCTTTGTGGGTGTACCGGAAGGACGGTCTAATGGTCAAAAGAGAGGAGGCATGGGAAGGTCTGAGACCTGGGGGTCATCGGGTCCCCCCATGGCCTCTGCCAAGGGCATGAGGAGAGGGTTGCGAGGTCCTGATTGGAAAACCCTTGGAGATTGGGGGGTGGAGCCCAGGGAGGACCGGGACCTCAGTGGAGCACTAAACTTCTCAATCCGGAGCTGACCCAACCCTACTGAGATCTCCTATGCATTTCTCATGCACAATCGCTGTAGCCACTTGTTAGCCCAATTGCTCTATTTTTAAATATAGCAATTGGTTTATTATTATTTATTGGATTCTCGCCTTTATATACAGAGAATGCTGCTAGTCTGTAATGGTTCCCAGTAAAAGACACAGAGTCCAGGTATAATTAATAAAATATTATTTTACTGAATATAATCCTTATTTATCCATTCACAAACACACAAACAGTATTCAAGCATTCACACAGAGAAAATAGAACTAAGAAAGCAGAGGGGATTGATGGCTTATGGAGAGGTGATACTACCTGTCAGATGTGCAGAGGTCCATGGATTCTGGCCTAAACTCAGAGAGTTCAGGGGTGGCCTGCCATTTTGGATCATGGCAGAGAGACACACGGTCTGAGGCCATGTGTATGCTGGGATATACCCACTGTAAGACAATGCAGCCCAATGGGTGGCCCAGGGGGCTGGTCTCAGGTGAGAACAAAAGATTTCCTGGACCAATGATGAGTCCCAGGGGTGTGTGATGTCAGTAGAGGCAGACCTTAGGTTTGACCAATGGGCTTCCCAGAGAGGCAGGGTCTGGATTTAACAATAGAAGCCAGGTGTTGGGTGTCTAGTTGAATGGATTATAGGACTTGCTGGCCAGGTAAACAAAAGGTGGGAGACTTCCCTGATTGTCCCTGATTAGCATCAGGAAGGGTCGTTAACAATTTGAATGCTTGACTGGGTAATCCCTTCATGCAAACGACTGGCAGAGGGAAAGTCCTTTGTCTGCTGTATGGCCCTTAATCCGTGTATGTGACATGCAGCAGGTATGTAATGGAGTCCCTCAGAGTAAAAAGACAGCTTTTTCCTTTCTCTATGGGCTTCTACCTTGGCATCCATTTTACAGTCTAGACAGACCATGTGGCAACAGCAAACAGTTCATAGCAAAGCCCCATAATGGCGTCAGGGCTAACATATCCCCCCTTGCAGACGTGGCAGCGTCAGATGACATCGTCTGCACATACACTTTGATGGAGACTTCCCGGTATCTTGAGGGACAGAGGCAAGAAAGACAAAGAAACACAAAAGGCTGGGTAAGGTGCTGAAGAGTGCCAGGTGGCTTTTAAATACTTACCTCTGGAACTCATTGTTATTCCATGAGCATAATCTCTGCTGGGTGGAGGGGAAGACTTGCTCTGAGGTCACCTTATGAAACCTGAATATGAAATCCCTTTTGCAGACCACTTGCAGCCCAACTCTGTGGTCAAGCTGAGAGTGCCTGGCTTTTGGGGACTTTGGTTCAGGTTAGAAAGTAGGGCACCCCTGTTTTGGGGCTACCCAAGAATAAAAGGCAGTGCCTCTGGTAACAATTCCCCCCTTGAAGCTGTCTTTAGGCGTGAGCCAAGATGGCTTCACTTCAAATGATGTTTTGCTGCCGTTGGAGTTCCATATGACCAGAAAAGAAAGGACAGCAGAACAAGGTTAGAGAAAGAATTTACAGGGGAACGGCTCGGTGAGGGAGTCAGGTATACCGGCTATAAAAATATATCTCTGGGAACCCAAAAGGAAATATTTTTTTAAAAAAAATGTTTTAAAATAAGGAAGGGTGAGTGCCTCTGTGTATGTGTTTGCAGGGACCTTCTGCACATCTTCCAGAGAGACATGACTACTGTACATAATGCTACCTATAGCAAATCTAATGAAGGCTTCTAATTATTATAAAGCAACAAAAAGGAAATGCAAGACATCCTAATAATTCTAAAAACTTATAAGCTAAAAACATATCTAACTCAAAGGTTACCAAAATTCCTAAACAATTAGACAAATACAGAAAGCAAAAATTGGTGGGTTAAGCAAACTTAAAGCAGAAAGATAACTAAAAGCAATGCAAATGCTATGCTGGAAGAATTGAGAATGAATGTGTGTAAAAGCATGATTACAAAACATTTAGAACATGTGAGCAACAACATGAAAATGACATGGACCAATGAATAAATACAGTCAGTGATACAAATCAATTTGAGCTTCAGTTGAACATTACAGATAAATGTGGGTAAGGAACATTGATACATTTTTGAAACCACCCCCCTAGGTACCTAAGTTGCCAGAAGGCACAGGCAATCTGAGCCTTAGTGTCATGCTTTCAGGGACCAAAAAGCAATTCTTGGGTCCCAAAGTAATAACTGGGTGGGTGCCATGAGGTATTTGCAGCTGGTTGTGAGAGTTGCCTGCCCTTGAGGTGGCATCCAATGTCCATGAGATGGTTTAGCAAGCAATCTGGAGGACCAGAGAAGGCAGCTGGTAAGTTGGCAGGTCCTTTGCTAAAACTGGAGCAAAGGCAAATTAGGAGGCGACTTGGGTGCGTAGCAAATAGGGAGCAATGGCTTTGGCAAGACCACGAGGTCTTGTAGGCTGAACAGGAATCTTGGAAAGTCTTTGATGCATATGCATAGCAAGAGTATTCTCCAGGTACAATTGGAAATAGCTGAACGTTCAGTTTTTATTATGGTGACCAGAGCAGAGTTCCAGGTGAAGATGTGCACAGTTTGGAGGCGCCAAGAAGTTATTAAAAAAAATGGCCAAACAAAAGAACGTTTCAAAAAAAAAGGAAGTTAGATTGCCATGGCTGTTGTAGAAAAAGTTGGGGGCCCCCAGGGAAAACTGCCGGCTTATGGGGGTGGGTCATACCCCAAAAACAAAGCTAACAAAAAGCTGGAAAGCAATAATTATCAACACACATATAAAACAAACAATTCCTAAAATAACTTATAAGGTGTGCCTTTACTATCAGGCATAAGACTTCAATTGCAGGTTCAGATTTTCAGTTCCTGCAGATATGAAAGAACTTGAGAGACAGATTAACAGGTTTGCATGGATAGAAAGATGCTCTAGCCATGCAGGGATAAAACTTAAATAGGAGAATAAACTTAGAGCATCAGGTACTAACTGTGTACCTCAAAGAGGAAGCCCTTAAACAAAATAAAGATGAAAGAATCAAGTAGCTAAATTACAGACAGGATTGAAAATCCAAGAGAAGAGAAGAGGCAGTAGCCCTTGATAATTCTGCATGATTTAAGAAGTCGGCCAAAGATCACACCACAAGAGAAGAGGAAAGAAAAAAAGTTGTCTCTGGCACAGGCTTTGTGCCAGCAAATAGTTCTTCTGAGCATGTACAGAGTTTCTTTCCTTGCTAGTAGAAACTGGGCTGAAGGGGGCCTGGGCATATAGATTACTAGAACAAAATCAGAAGGGATGTGCTGCCAGACTTAAACCCTTTAAAATATTCTATGGTAGCTATATATAAACTGATATCAAAACTAAAGAAACGTTAGCCCTAAAGGTGGGGCTTTAAGAGAACAGCTAATTCCAAAACCAAAAGAGTATTTATAAAACCTTAAAGAGATGAAATAGTTCTAGATCACACAAATTTACCAAGAAATTTTAAAAAGAGATTCCCTTCTATAAGAATGGGAAGATAAGACAAAGCTTAAAATCGAGATGCTGTAATAAATTAATGGAACAGAAACAAATCTATTTTAAAATCTATTTTTAAATGTACCATTTTGAAAGTAAGGGATCTCTAATCATGAGAAATTCCAAGGAAGAGGATGCAAATAAATGTATTTTTAACTTTCTAAAGAAAGATTTCCATTAAAATTAAAAGGGAACAATATTACCATGTAAAAACAATTACAAAACGGACCTTTAAAAAAAACAAAAACTAAACTTTGGAATGGGGGGAAGGAAGATGACCTTCCTGTAATAGACAAGGAATTACAAATTCAAAAGGGAAGAAAAGATCAGTCTTCTCTATGCATTTTCATTCCCCATCTATGCCTTAAAAACCAAAGGAGAAAACATTTTTTTCTTTTCTGTGCTCCCCCCTAGTTCCTTTACAGAGGGAGATTTCTCTTAGCAAAAGAAGGAGGTGCAATTGTTACCCTCCAGAAGGGCCATTAATCTAGCTAGGAGCCTTGTCTTGTCCTCCTTTGGGTTTTCCCCTGGAAGGTGGCAAGTCAGCGGGTTCATTTGAATTTTAAATGGAGAGTGAGAGTCTTACATTTTCCTCTTCAATTTGAGACAGAAAAGTCAGAAGAAAATTAGTACACATTAATCATTAGTACATTCCCTACATATTAATACTTTTAGTAGTAATTAGTTAGAAGGACAAATCTTGATCAGTAAATGCTCTCTCTCTCTCTCTTGAAGCTGTATTCCTACGCTGACAGTCACGGAGACAAAGTTGGGCTCGCCTCGAGGGGCATCTGGCTCTCTTTTGTCTTCCTGTGCTGATCACAGTGAAGAAGGGGGGGGCTGCTAAAGTTTCCTGATTAGGCAAGTGTTAAATTTCCACTCTTTTGGCTGTTTTAAACATGACTGAAATGGATCCAATTCTCTCCCAAAGGCATTTGGGAAGAGAATGGGATTTCTAGAATTCTATCTTTTAAAAGGTAAAACCAGAGGTACAGAATTTTCTCAATTTCTCTCAATTATGCCAGTAATTATAGAAAGACTATTTCTGATGCTACATCTGTATTGGACTTCATCTCTCAAGCATTTAAGCATGTTTTCGGAATTTTGGTGACATAGCTGCACTGTCCACTGAATTCAGGTTCTTTCTGGGGCCTGAGTTCTGCAGCTAAGGTTCCTTACTTACATAAAAGTTACAGATTTTTGGACCTGTTGGTCTTGCTAAGCGCTGAGCAAGGCTGCCAGGTCCAGGCAGGAAGATTCCTGGAGATCTAGGCTTGGGTCGGAAGAAGGATGAAGACTCCAGTGGGGCAAAAGCCATAGTCTTCCCTCTCCTCCAAACACTCATTTTCTGCAGAGGAACTGGACTCTGCAGCCTGGAGATTTGCTATAACTCCGGGAGAGGTCCAGGTCTTGCCTGGAGGCTGGCACTACCAAAGGGAGATGCTATTCTCTGGGCAATAAGCTAAGGGGTGAGGTTTTTCCTTTCTTTCTCAGTTCTTTCCACAGGGAAGTCCTGTGTGCACTCCATTCCTTTCCCAGTTTGGAGTTGGAATGGGGGAGGTTTTACTTTAGGCATTCACTGTCTTATTTATTTTGTTCCAACCATTAAGTGGCTGTACTTAATGACTGCTTCTGTTTCTATACTGAGAGTTGGCCTGGTCATACCCAGAAGTTTCATTCTAGCAGCATCACATGGGGTGCAAATGCAACCAGGGTCTCAAGCTGCTGTTTCAGGGGAATTTAATCTCAGCATGGCAAGACTGGTGACTTACTTCTGCCTGCTGGGTTTTACTTAAGAGGCTAGGGAGCAAGGCAGTTTGATTTCTAAAAAGACTGCCTGGCATTTTGTATATTCTGTTACAATTCTATCACCCTTTCCAGGTCTCCTTCCATTTGGGAAAAGGGTTTGAGAGAGGATCTTGATTACAGGTCAGACTTCCTCTTGTTTTAACTTAGCATTTTTGCTAACTTCAGATTCTCGGATCTGAGGAACAAACTTACTTTACAAACCAAAAAGGCCAATGGCCACAAAGGAAAAAGACCCTGATTCTGGAGTCTCAAAGTCCATGGGATGCTGGTGTGCAGCTACCCACACACAAACACACATTCAGCTTCTGGTTTCCAAGTGTTCTAAAACTTGGATGTTTCTAACCAGTAAGGATTCTACAGCTCACTGGCAGGTTCTCTGGCTTATGGTTCCCAAGTGTTCTAAGACTTGGATTATAGAAGGTTTTAAGGCGTTCCACCCGTGACCAGGAAAACCAACTTAACCCGGGAGAATTTCAGGATATTCCCATCCACTATATAGAAGGTTTTAAGGCGTTCCACCCGTGACCAGGAAAACCAACTTAACCCGGGAGAATTTCAGGATATTCCCATCCACTATATAGAAGGTTTTAAGGCATTCCACCCGTGACCAGGAAAACCAACTTAACCCGGGAGAATTTCAGGATATTCCCATCCACTATATAGAAGGTTTTAAGGCATTCCACCCGTGACCAGGAAAACCAACTTAACCCGGGAGAATTTCAGGATATTCCCATCCACTATATAGAAGGTTTTAAGGCATTCCACCCGTGACCAGGAAAACCAACTTAACCCGGGAGAATTTCAGGATATTCCCATCCACTATATCATCTGGTTTTTCTAGGCTAGACCTCTGTCCCCGCCGGGCTTACCATTAACCCTTTTAATTCGGAGTTTTGAGCGTGGGCTTGGCCTGGGCCTCACGTCCCTTGCCGGATTACTCCTTTAAACCGGTCTATTGGGGTTTTGGATACTCTATCCACCGGGATGACCTCCTACTAACCCGGGAAGGTTTCAGGGCAACCTACAACCTAGGGTCCTCGGAATAATATACTCCAGCGAGCGGACCTCTTTGCTCACTTTAATTCTACGCTCTGCTAGCTAGTCAAAGCTGAAAGGGACAGGGAAGTGGGCTTCCAGAGACTCTGGAGGACGGTTGGAACCTTGCTGCGGCTCCTCTTAGTTTACAGTTATGGCTGCCTGCGCAGTGTGGTGTGGTGTAGTGTGGTGCAATTCCTAACACCCTACACTATCGGTCTTGGTTCCCACCCCACAAAATAGACCAGGAGTTGCTGAAGGAGACAAAGGGGAAAAACCGCCTCCCACAACAGAAAATGCTCTCTAGCCAATCACACAGACAGCAACCTTTCACACAGGTCTTTACTGAAACCACACAAACAGCTTCTTCTCCACGTCTGGCCATCTGAAGGACACGTGTCGACTAGCATGCACGTTCAGATGGTCAGGGCGAATCCCAGCGGTGCCTCCATTTTCTGTTAGCCCAATTGCTCTATTTTTAAATATAGCAATTGGTTTATTATTATATTATTGGATTCTCGCCTTTATATACAGAGAATGCTGCTAGTCTGTAATGGTTCCCAGTAAAAGACACAGAGACCAGGTATAATTAATAAAATATTATTTTACTGAATATAATCCTTATTTATTCATTCACAAACACACAAACAGTATTCAAGCATTCACACAGAGAAAATAGAACTAAGAAAGCAGAGGGGATTGATGGCTTATGGAGAGGTGATACTACCTGTCAGATGTGCAGAGGTCCATGGATTCTGGCCTAAACTCAGAGAGTTCAGGGGTGGCCTGCCATTTTGGATCATGGCAGAGACACACACGGTCTGAGGCCATGTGTATGCTGGGATATACCCACTGTAAGACAATGCAGCCCAATGGGTGGCCCAGGGGGCTGGTCTCAGGTGAGAACAAAAGATTTCCTGGACCAATGATGAGTCCCAGGGGTGTGTGATGTCAGTAGAGGCAGACCTTAGGTTTGACCAATGGGCTTTCCAGAGAGGCAGGGTCTGGATTTAACAATAGAAGCCAGGTGTTGGGTGTCTAGTTGAATGGATTATAGGACTTGCTGGCCAGGTAAACAAAAGGTGGGAGACTTCCCTGATTGTCCCTAATTAGCATCAGGAAGGGTCGTTAACAATTTGAATGCTTGACTGGGTAATCCCTTCATGCAAACGACTGGCAGAGGGAAAGTCCTTTGTCTGCTGTATGGCCCTTAATCCGTGTATGTGACATGCAGCAGGTATGTAATGGAGTCCCTCAGAGTAAAAAGACAGCTTTTTCCTTTCTCTATGGGCTTCTACCTTGGCATCCATTTTACAGTCTAGACAGACCATGTGGCAACAGCAAACAGTCCATAGCAAAGCCCCATAATGGCGTCAGGGCTAACATATCCCCCCCTTGCAGACGTGGCAGCGTCAGATGACATCGTCTGCACATACACTTTGATGGAGACTTCCCGGTATCTTGAGGGACAGAGGCAAGAAAGACAAAGAAACACAAAAGGCTGGGTAAGGTGCTGAAGAGTGCCAGGTGGCTTTTAAATACTTACCTCTGGAACTCATTGTTATTCCATGAGCATAATCTCTGCTGGGTGGAGGGGGAAGACTTGCTCTGAGGTCACCTTATGAAACCTGAATATGAAATCCCTTTTGCAGACCACTTGCAGCCCAACTCTGTGGTCAAGCTGAGAGTGCCTGGCTTTTGGGGACTTTGGTTCAGGTTAGAAAGTAGGGCACCCCTGTTTTGGGGCTACCCAAGAATAAAAGGCAGTGCCTCTGGTAACACACTGGAGGAGGGGGGAGGAGGGTTGCCAGTTTGGCTAGCAGCATGGACGCTAATCTGGGAGAACTGGGTTTGATTCCCCGCTCCTCCACGTGCAGCTGCTGGTGTGACCTTGGTTCAGTTACAAGTTCTTTCAGAGCTGTTCTCTCACAAGCAGTCCTCGGAAGAGCTCACTCAGCCCCACCTAGCTCACAGGGTATCTGTTGTGGGGAGGGGAAGGGAAGGGAGCTGACCCAACCCTACTGAGATCTCCTATGCATTTCTCATGCACAATTGCTGTGGCCACTGGTGGAGGGGGGTAGGGTTGCCAGTTTGGCTAGCAGTGTGGATGCTAATCTGGGAGAACTGGGTTTGATTCCCCGCTTCTCCACATGCAGCTGCTGGTGTGACCTTGGTTCAGTTACAAGTTCTTTCAGAGCTGTTCTCTCACAAGCAGTCCTTGAAAGAGCTCTCTCAGCCCCACCTAGCTCACAGGGTGTCTGTTGTGGGGAGGGGAGGGAAAGGACAATATGAGCCGCTCTGAGACTCCTTTGGGTATTGAAGGGCAGGGTACAAATCCAATCTCCTCCTCCTCCTCCCCTTCTCCTTCTCCTTCTCCTTCTCCTTCTCCTTCTCCTTCTCCTTCTCCTTCTCCTTCTCCTTCTCCTTCTCCTTCTCCTTCTCCTTCTTCCCAGATCCAAGTGAGGAAGTTACAGGAGGCTTGAGGACGGTCAGGGACCTCAGTGGGGTACAATGCCATAGAGTCCACCTACCAAAGCATCCATTTTTTCCAGCAGAACTGACCTCTGTAGTTGGGAGATCTGTAATTCCAGGAGGTCCTCAGACCCCACCCAGAGGCTGGCATCCCTATCCTCCCCACCATTTTTTAAAACTACATTTTAGTCACGCGTAGACTTCGTTCAAATCGGGTTCATGCGGGGAGGGGGAAGGGATGGAATCCTCCCATTTCTCTGAAGTTTCACCTCTGAGTAGAGATACCCCGTCCCATTTTACTATTTACCTCAGAAGGGGAAAGGACAGACAAAGGGTGAGGGCATATTTGTGTGTGTCTGTGTCCATTTTCCTTTCAAGTTTAATAGCCGGGCGAGGAGAGCCATTGGGATAGGCCAAACTGTAATGTCCTGAGACCAGGGGCAGGCACCAGCCAGAGACAGCCAAGCTTCAATCACAAAAACAATAGAGACTAGGCTCCTGGATTCACAGTAAGGAGCCAATAGGAACATTGGCAGGAAATTTGAACCCAACAATAGAACAATGGGGTGTTCCCCCCCAATGTAAATAGTTGGCCACCCGGCTGTTGTTTGTTGTCTTTTGTGTGTGAAGTACTAATAAACGCGTCTTCGCCTATGTTGTGGTCTGAGTCCTGATGTATGGAACCCAGTAAATACTTCATGTAAATACATGAAGCTGCCATATAGATACTGACCATTGGTCCATCAAGATCAGTTTTGTCCACTCAGACCGGCAGTGGCTCTCCAGGGTCTCAGGCAGAGGTCTTTCCCATCACCTCCTGCCTGGTCCTATTAACTGGAGATGGTGGGGATTAAACCTGAGACCTTCTGCATGCCAAGCAGATGCTCTACCATTGAGCCATTGAGTTTACAGGACTCCCAAGAATATAGAGAGTAGTGTGTCGGGGGGTCCCAGTGTTCCACATTCCCCTCCATGAATTCTATGGGGAAGTTTCAGCAAGAGGAAACTGAAGGTGGTACAAAAATAAGGACTGTCATTGTTTTGGAAGGAAGAAGAAGAAGAAGAAGAAGAAGAAGAAGAAGAAGAAGAAGAAGAAGAAGAAGAAGAAGAAGAAGAAGAAGAAGAAGAAGAAGAAGAAGAGGAGGAGGAGGAGGAGGAGGAGGAGGAGGAGGAGGAGGAGGAGGAGGAGGAGGAGGAGGAAGGGGAAGGGGAAGGGGAAGGGGAAGGGGAAGGGGAAGGGGAAGGGGAAGGGAAAGGAGAAGGAGAAGGAGAAGGAGAAGGAGAAGGAGAAGGAGAAGGAGAAGAAGAAGAAGAAGAAGAAGAAGAAGAAGAAGAAGAAGAAGAAGAAGAGGAGGAGGAGGAGGAGGAGGAGGAAGGGGAAGGGGAAGGAGAAGGAGGAGAAGAAGAAGAAGAAGAAGAAGAAGAAGAAGGGGAAGGGGAAGGAGAAGGAGGAGAAGAAGGAGGGGGAGGAGGAGGAGAAGAAGGAGGAGGAGGAGGAGGAGGAGGAGGAGGAGGAGGAGGAGGAGGAGGAGGAGGAGGAGGAGGAGGAGGAGGAGATTGGATTTATACCTTGCCCTTCACTCAGAGTCTCGTGGGGCTTACACTCTCCTTCCCTTCCCCTCCCCACAACAGACACCCTGTGAGGTAGGTGGGGCTGAGAGAGCTCTTGACAGAAACTGCCCTTTCAAGGACAGCTCTTATCAGACCTATGGCTTGCCCAAGGTCATCCAACAGCTGCAAGTGGAAGAGTGAGGAATCAATCCTGGTTCTCCCAGATTAGAGTCTTCCTCTTAACTGCTACACCAAACTGGTTCTCCCCCCAAAAAAAGGATGGATTTTTAAAAAGTCAAAACATGGGAGCTGTGAAATTTAGCAGCATCCTGAATTCCCAACCAAGGATTAGGAACAGAATTTGAATCGCTCTCTCTGTTATGTCTTGCTTATGATATTCTCAGATATCCTGGGTAGCCTCGGCTTTAGACAATTCGTGCTTTCTTAAAATGAAGACAATAACTTTCTTTCCATGTTACAGTGACAGCGTGTACATTCTGCATGAGCCTGTGTCCATAATAAATAGGCAACATGTCTTCACTTTATGGATGAGACCAAGGGCCAGCACTCAGGGCTACTGAATCACACCATTGGTCTATCAAAGTCAACAGTGTCTACTGTGAGTCCACCATCTCAGGTAGAGGACTTCAACATCACCTAATACCTGGATAAGCGGAAGTTTAAATCACATGTGCATTCACTGTGACCTGTTGTCTGCTGGTACTGGGTGTGCATTTATGTTGACGTCAGTGGTCTCAACTTGCTTGAATCTCCGAATTTTTCAACCCTTAATACCAAGAGAACAAATTTCTGACCACAGATGTGGTTCTCTAGCCCCATCTGCTGGTGAGAAAGGTTCATTGACTTCCAGAAGATCCACCAGTTTTAATCTTCATAAGCACAGAAGAAGAAATCAAGCCCTAGAAGCGAAAATGACTAAGCTGAGGCTATAATACTTTGGTAATGGCATAAGAAGACCGCTGGAAAAGACGAGAATGCTAGGCAAAGCTGCAGGCAGTAGGGAAACGGGAAGACCCAATCTGAGACTGCCGTGAACGGCGGCAAACTGCATGAAAATTCACAGAAGTTCATGGTGGTTCTTCAGTTCGCAAATGTCGCTTTGCAAACCATGAACCGGCCAAGATTCGTGACGAACTTTTGCTTGTCAGCCAGTTCGTGCTGATCCCCAGGAAACAGAAGACAAGCAAGGTCCAAAGAGGCTCAACCTCTAACCGATAAGAGGGTGGGGCCAACTGTCAAGTGTACCCCAGTGAGAGAGAATTCTCTTAACCCTTTCCCCTCCCAGATCCTCTTGCATAAAGAGTGACAATGGTCCTTTCTGCACTTGGATCTCATCCCTGGTTTTATCGGAGCTCAACTCGAGACACAATACCTTGCATTTATCCCTGGCAGTGAATTCTACATTTCAATCAGCCAGTATCATCATGCCCCTGTATAAATCATTGGTGCGACCTCATTTGGAATACTGTGTACCGTTCTGGTCGCCAGACCTCAAAAAGGATATTATAGCATTGGAAAAAGTGCAGAGAAGGGCAACTAGAATGATAAAAGGGTTGGGACACTTTCCCTATGAAGAAAGGTTAAAACGCTTGGGGCTCTTTAGCGTGGAGAAATGACAGCTGAGGGGTGACATGATCGAGGTTTATAAGATTATGCATGGGATAGAGCAGGTTGAGAAAGAAGGACTTTTCTCCCTTTCTCACAATACAAGAACTCGTGGGCACTCCATGAATTTGCTGAGCAGTCGGGTTAGAACAGATAAAAGGAAGTCCTTCTTCACCCAAAGAGTGATTAACACATGGAATTCACTGCCACAGGGGGTGGTGACAGCTACAATCAAGAGGGAATTCGATAAACATATGGAGCAGAAGTCCATCAGTGGCTATTAGCCACAAGGTATAGATAGGAACTCTCAGTCTGGGGCAGGTGATGCACTATTCTTGGTGCTGGGGGGGGGCAGCAGTGGGAGGGCTTCTAGTGTCCTGGCCCCACTGCTGGACCTCCTGATGGCACCTGGTGTTTTTGGCCACTGTGTGACAGAGTGTTGGACTAGATGGGCCATTGGCCTGATTCAACATTGGCTTCTCTTATGTTATGTTCTTAATCACTCTCTGTGTAAAGAGGTATTTCCTTTTGTCCGCCCTGAACCTACTGCCCACCAGCTTCATTGGATTCCCTTGAGTTCTAGTCTTTTGGGAGAGGGACAGGCCCATAGCCAGGATTTTTTTTAATTCGGGGGGGGGGCTTTAAATAAGTCAGGGGGCACCCACACCTCCCCCCAAGGGAGCACCTGGGCTGGATGGGAAGTGGGGGGCCTTTGGCAGTAAGTCAGGGGGCCAGGCCCCGAGATGCCCCACTGTAGCTATGGGCCTGGAGAGAGAGGAAAAGTCCAACAAATACTTCATGAGCAAGTGGAAGAGGACACCAAAGAAGCTGGGCTTCAGATCCTTATTTATCCATCAAGGTCTTTGGGAAGCCAGGTAATCCCTTCTGCCTATACAACAGCCACAGGAAGGAACTCCCTGGAGCAAAGAGCACAAAGCACAGAGGCCTCACTCCTTCACCTCCGAACAAGCTTCATCCCAAGGTATCTTCCCAAATGAGCACCATGTGCCCTTATCCCCCCCCCAACATAGCTTTCCACTTCCTATGTACAGCCCAAGCATCTAGAGCCATTCAAACAATAGGTTCCCCAAGAGTCCAAACCTGGGGCTTATGAACTTCAGGTTCCCTGAAGAGCATAAGAGAAGCCATATTGGATCAGGCCTGTGGCCCATGCAGTCCAACACTCTGTGTCACACAGTGGCCAAAACCCAGGTGCCATCAGGAGGTCCACCAATGGGGCTGGAACTCCATAAGCTCTCCCACTGCTGCCCCCTCCCCCAAGCACCAAGAATACAGAGCCTCACTTGCCCCAGACAGAGTGTTCCATCTATACCTTGTGGCTAAGAGCCACTGATGGACTTCTGCTCCAGATGTTCACCCAGTCCCCTCTTGAAGCTGTCTATGCTTGTAGCCGCCACCACCACTTCCTGCGGCAGTGAATTCCATGTGTTACTTACTCTTTGGGTGAAGAAGTACTTCCTCTGATCCATCCTAAGCAGCAGCAGCAGTAGCAGAAGCAGGAGGAGGCGGCGGAGTAGATTGGATTTATACCCCACCCTTGGAGTCTCAGAGAGGCTTACAATCTCCTTTCCCTTCCCCTCCCCACAACAGACACCCTGTGAGGTATGTGGGCCTGAGAGAGCTCTTTCGAGGACTGCCCTTGAGAAAACAGCTCTGAGAGGACTTGTGACTGACCCAAGGTCATCCAGCAGCTGCGAGTGGAGGAGTGGGGAATCAAACCTGGTTCTCCCAGATGAGAGTCCGCGCACTTAACCACTACACTGAATTGGATCCTTACTGATCATTAATTGCATTGAGTGCCCGTAACTTCTTACATTGTGAGAATGGGAGAAAAGAACTTCTTTCTCCGTCTTCTCCATCCTCTGTCCCCTTTGAGTCCAGGGCTCCATTCTGGGAGCAGGGAGGGAAGCTGTGCCACCTTGGGGGAGAAGCACAGAGCCACTCTGTGCATGCACAGAGGCTCTCATGTCCACCCTGGGGCTTCGTGAAGCCCCTCTTCCTCCCCATCCCTCCCATTTCTTCCCTAATCCCCCCCTGCAGTGGCACCGGCCACAGCACTCCAGCTCATTCTGCTTTGGAGAGTGGGCTCTATGGAATTATACCCTACCGAGGTTCCCTCCCCTTCCCAAGCCCCGCCCACCCCAGGCCCCACCCTATAAATCTCCCGGAATTTCCCAACTTGGAACCCTAACTATGGCTGAGTTCAGACTGGCAATTTGCCCCGCTATAGCCACGTTTCAGCCACGTTTCCCAAGCAGATTAAAGGAGACATTCACCAAGGCACATCGGTCTGGCATTTCCCACCCCTAGGCAACCCGTGCTGTTCTGCTTCACTCCCGGGATTAAAAGATACCTGTTGGAAGTGGTAGCAAATCCCGGAGAGTGCCTTTATCCCGCTGCATTCTGCTTCCCGGAAGTGCGAACGCTCAGCCGAAAAGCCGAGAGCAACCCACATTGCGCCTAAGGCAGCAGTGATATGATTGGCTGTGCTCCGCTCTACCAGCCAATGCGGTGCTGGCAGAATGGGATCCTCCCCAAATCAGCCAGATGCCTAATTGTGTATCATGAGTGCATATGCGCTCATGCTCTCATGAGCTCATACACACATAGGCATCTGGTCGATTATCAGGAAAAAGCCATTTACAGCCGCGCCTCTGGGCCAGCAGCCTGAACGCTCCCGCGCGCCTCCTCCCCGATATGCTCCCGCATCAGTCCACGCAGTGTGACCAGGAAAACCCGGAACAGTTTTTTTCGGGGCATTTTTGCCACAACTGGCTCCTGCTTCAAACTGCCAGTCTGAACTCAGCCTATAGATTTGGAAAGGGTGCAGAAAAGGATAACCAGAGGGTTAGGGCACCTCGCCTATGAGGAGAGACTGCACTCGTTGGAGCTTTTGAGGTCATAGGCAAGATGACTAAGATGGCGATGAGGCTCGGTGGTGGGAAGTGCCGTCAAGTCACAGCCAACTGATGACAACTCCATAGCGTTTCCAAGACCAGAGAAGTTCACAGGGGGTTTGCCATTGCCTGCCTCTGCATAGCTACCCTGGATTTCCTTGGTGGGCTTCCCATCTAGGTCCTAACCAGAGCCAACCTTACTTAGCTTCCGGATTCCGAACGACTGTTGCCTCAGAGTTGTTCTCTCATGAGCAGTTTCTGTCAGAGCTCTCTCAGCCCCACCTCCCTCACAGGGTGTCTGTTGTGGGGAGGGGAAGGGAGAGGAGTTTGTAAGCCACTCTGAGACTCTGCGTGAAGGGCAGGGCATGAATCCAACTCTTCTTCTGCTTCTTCCTCATAAGAATGTAAGAGAAGCCAATGTTGGATCAAGCCAATGGCCTATGCAGTCCATCAGGACGTCCAACAGCAGGGCCGTAAGAACATGAGAGAAGCCATGTTGGATCAAACCAATGGCCCATGCAGTCTAACACTCTGTCACATGGTGGCCTCCTCTTCCTTCTTCACCAGAACATGCCTCCTTCCATCATAAGATCTGGGCGGCGTTTCTGGTTCCCTTCCTGTTGTTTTATTTTTTTTGGGGGGGATCAAGTGGCAACCAAGTTCTGATTACTCCCTAGGGTTTTCAAGGCAAGAGATGTTGTGACCCTCATATTCTTTGGGATCTCTCATCCAAATCCTGACCAGGGCCGACCAGCTTAACTTCCAGGATCTGGGTTAAGAAATACCTGGAGATTTGGGGGGTGGAGACTGCAAAGAGTGGGGTCTGAGGAGGGGAGCGACCTCAGCTGGGTATGATGCTTTAGAACCCACCTGTTAAAGCAGCCCCTTTCTCCAGGGGAATGGATCTCTGTTGTTTGGAGACCAGTTGCGACTCTGGGAGTTCCCCAGCCACCACCTGGAGGTTGGCAAAAAGAGGGGGAGGCCAAATGGGCATGGAACGGTGCCACAGATACTCCCAAGCTGTACACAGATACTCCATGTTTAGCAGCAAAACCTTAAGGAGGAGGAGGATTTATACCCCGCCCTTCACTCAGAGTCTCAGATTTTAAATATAGTACATAGGATGCTTATATATATTATGCAGAAAGGTAAATGGCCTAGAATAGCATTATCATTTTTCATAAACCAAGTAAGAAAATTTGGATTGTTTGTCCAAACTTCGGCTTGTATTAGTTTATTATATCAAACTTGTTTAAAATGAATCATTACTAATAACAATTCTCCTTATTATTTACAAACTCTTTTCCCTTCCCCTCCCGAAGAAGAAGAAGAAGAAGAAGAAGAAGAAGAAGAAGAAGAAGAAGAAGAAGAGAGGAGGAGGAGGAGCAGGAGGAGCAGGAGGAGCAGGAGGAGCAGGAGGAGGAGGAGCAGGAGGAGCAGGAGGAGGAGCAGGAGGAGGAGGAGATTGGATTTATACCCTGCCCTTCACTCGGAGTCTCAGAGTGGCTTAAAAATTACTTTCCCTTCCCCTCCCCACGATGAAGAAGAAGAAGAGGAGGAGGAGGAGGAGGAGGAGATTGGATTTATACCTCATCCTTCACTACCCAAATGAGTCTCAGAGTGGTTTACAAACTCCTTTTCCTTCCCTTCCCCATAACCGACACCCTGTAAGGTAGGTGGGGCTGAGAGAGCTCTTGACAGAAACTGCTCTTTTCAAGAACTCCTCTGACAGAACTATGGCTTGCTCAAGGTCATCCAGCAGCTGCAAGTGGAGGAGTCAGAAATCAATTCCGGTTCTCCCAGATTAGAGTCTGCACACTTAACCACTACACCAAACTGGCTCTCCCTATGCGTGTGTGTGTTTGTGGGGAAGGAAGGAGCACTTCCTCCCACAGGCTTCCATTCCAAGTACATTTGGGCTCTCCAGTTTTCCAGATGCCATCTTCTGCAGCTGCTGTGCCTCTCCAGGGGAAACTGGTTGGGTCTGGAGCATCCAGGGAACCCAGACCCAGCTCTTTAAAAATACTAATGTTTAGCTGGGCTCTTGGATTCAGCCCATCTGGCCTCACTTCCCCAAGCTTTTGTACCCTTGCGGCTGGACTACTGCAATGGGCTCTACATGGAGCTGCCCTTGAAGACTGCTGGGAAACTGCAGCTGGCTTAGAATGCAGCAGCCTGATTATCGTCAGAGTCTAGGTGACAGGAATAGACCTCATCTATCTGCAGACGGATTGACTAGTTGCCAGTTTGTTTCGGAGTCCAATCCAAAATGTGGATGATGACCTTTAAAACTCTTTTTCATGACTCTTTTTTCTCCTCGGGGGGCTTATTCCACAGAGCCGGAGCTACAATGAAGCGAAGAAGAAGAAGAAGAAGAAGAAGAAGAAGAAGAAGAAGAAGAAGAAGAAGAAGAAGAAGAAGAGGAGGAGGAGGAGGAGGAGGAGGAGGAGGAGGAGGAGGAGGAGGAGGAGGAGGAGGAGGAGGAGGAGGAGGAGGAGGAGGAGGAGGAGGAGGAGGAGGAGGAGGAGGAGGAGGAAGAAGAAGAGTTTGGATTCACACCCCATCCTTCACTTGGAGTCTCAAAGTGGCTACAATCTCCCTCCCTCTCCCTGCAGTGGACACCCTGTGAGGTAGGCGGGGCCGAGAGAACTCTGACAGAAACTGCCCTTTCAAGAAGAGCTCTGACAGAACTATGGTTTGCCCGAGGTCATCCAGCAGCTGCAAGTGGAGGAGTGAGGAATCAAACCCGGTTCTCCCAGATTTGAGTCCGTGCACTTAGCCACTGGAATGGACTGGAATTTGGTTCGTGCCAGGCAGTCCAACTGAGGTGGGGGAGCAGTCAGTAGGTGACAGCATAAAGACCATCGCTGGTGGACAAGGATATATGGGAGGCCAGGGTCCTTTAGGTATTTATTTAGCTATTGATAGCCTGTTTTTCTCCCCAGTGGAGACCCAAAGCCATTTACAGCACTGTTCTCCTCTCCTCCCTTTGTTCCTTCCAAGAACAGCCCTGTGGGGTAGATTATGCAGAGAGTGTGTGACTGACCCAGAGTTACCCAGTAAGCTTCCATGGCAGAGTAGGGATTCGAACCTGGCTCTCCAAGATCCTCTCCTGACACCCTTAACCCCTATGCATCACTGCCTCTCCCTGTTTGACTAAATTGATTAGGAAAGCCCTTGACAAAAGGTGAGCAAAATGGAATGACAGCATACAAAGGGGATTAGAGAGATCCGTGGAGAATGAGTCTACCAATGGCTACTAGCCCTAGGGACTGGAGGGGACGTCTACATGCAGAGACACTAAGCCTCTGAATCCCAGAGCCAGGAGGCAAGATGAGGGGAAGGCCTCAGCCTCTGTGCCCTGTTGTTGACCCTCCAGAGGAACTGTGTGAGACCAGATGGTGGACTAGATGGACCATTCATATGTTCTTATAAAGGCCTTGGCCTCTGTGCCCTGTTGTTGGCCCTCCAGAGGAACTGGTTGGCTACTGTGTGAGATGGGATGCTGGACTAGATGGACCATTGGTCTGATCCAGTGGGGCTCCTTATGAAGGCCTTGGCCTCTGTGCCCTGTTGTTGGCCCTCCAGAGGAACTGGTTGGCTACTGTGTGAGATGAGATGCTGGACTAGATGGACCACTGGTCTGATCCAGCGGGGCTCTTTGTATGTTCTTATGAAGGCCTTGGCCTCTATGCCCTGTTGTTGGCCCTCCAGAGGAACTGGTTGGCCACTGTGTGAGACAGGATGCTGGACTAGATAGACCACTGGTCTGATCCAGCAGGGCTCTTCTTATGTCTTTATCATGAGGGGAAGGCCTCAGCCTCTATGCCCTGTTGTTGGCCCTCCAGAAGAACTGGTTGGCCACAGTGTGAGACAGGATGCTGGACTAGATGGACCACTGGCCCGGTCCCACAGGGCTCTTCTTATATTCTTATGAGATATTTGTGCATCCATGCACCGGTACACATTTTTGTGTATATTTAGGATCTGTATTTGATATGTGGGTTTTAAACTGGACTTCTGTAGTACTTCAGTAATGATCATAAGATGTACCAATATGTGTGTATACTATTCATCCCCCCCCATGCACTTTGAAAAACTGGGACACTCACCTACACAAAATTTGTGCAGTCCCTTTCCACACCAAGGACAACTGAGACTGGAACGGGACGTTCTGCCCTGACATGGATGGTCCCAGCTAACCCAGTCCCGTCCGATCCTGGGAGCTAAGCAGGTCAGTTATGGTCAGCACTTGGATGGGAGACCATCAAGGAATACCAGGGTTGTGACGCAGAAGCAGGCAGTGGCAAACCACCCCCAAGCATTGCTTGCCTTGAAAAACCCTACTGGGTCACCATAAACCGGCTGCACCTTGACAGCATTTTCCACCACCATTCCGACAGAGGAACTCATCGCATCCATACAGGGGCGGATGAAGGCTCACTGGTGGCCCTAAGCAACTGACCAATCTGGGTGCCCCCCTCCTTTCCAGATGGATCCAGTCCATTTTAGTTGTTGACCTGTCTGAGCCATGTGGTCGTAGCTTCGAGCCTTTCCTTCACTGCTGAGAACCTGCAGTACTCTTACGATTGCCCGTCAGGACTTCCTTCCAAGACAGATGGACCACTGGGGAGGGGCGGTGGCTGCTCAGTGGCAGAACATTTGCCTGGCATGCAGAGAGGGGCGGATTAAGGCTCACGGGTGCCCTAAGCAACTGACCAACCTCGGTGCCCCCCTCCTTTCCACACGGACCCCCAGTCCATTTGAGTTGTTGACCCGTCTGACCAGATATACAAGGCAGGTCGCAGCAATGCAAAAATGTATTCCTATGATAACACAGTACACCGCACAAACGAAGCCAAGCTTTGGCTATGCAAAGCTCAACAAAAATGCCACACGACATCTGTTTTAATATTTCACAAGTTCAGCGTATCAAAGTTCCAATCTTCCTGACCTGAAAGGCGTTTTTCTACATTTCGTTTTCGCAAAATCACCGATAACCTCCTCGAAATCAATACTTCTCGGAACGTCTGCTTCGATTGTTAATGTACACAGTGAGACGAGTCTTTCTGGAAGCATAACTGATCTGTTTGGGGTTTGTTACACGTTTCAGTTGGGAGAAAGACCTCTCTGTTGTGCAGTCGGCGACCATCAATGTTAAAAATATTCCTAAGGCAATTTCAACATTTGGATAGTTTTATCATTTATTTTTTTTTTTTACAAATCTTCATTCGTTGTTTTTTTTTTTTTCCTTTTCACCCTTTTCCCAACTTTGTGGTGCCCCCTTTGGCCCTGGTGCCCTAAACACGGGCTTAGTCTGCTTAATGGTTAATCTGCCATTGATCCCAATACATCCTGCAATAATCCAGCTAATACACTCTTCCTTGGGGTTAGTTGTTGCAGATTTTCCGGGTTTTCTGGCCGTGGTCTTGGCACTGTAGGACCTGATGTTTTGCCAGGAGCTGTGACTGGCATCCTCAGAGGTATAACACAGAAAGAGGGAATCCTCTCTGTGCCAAGGTGCTCAGAGTACCTCGGGGCTCTGAATCTTCAGGTACTCCAGGATAAAGCCTACAGTAGCCAGGCCCCCCCTAGCCACCAGCCAGGGATGCAGCAGGGGCAGGGTTGCCAGATCCACGTTGGGAAACTCCTGGCAATTTGGGGATGGAGCCTGGAGAGGACAGGGACCTCAGTGGGGCGCAACGTCACAGAGTCCACGCTCCAAAGCATCCATTTTCTCCAGGAGAACTGATCTCTGTGGTCTGGAGATGAGCTGTAATTCCAGGTGCCCCCCCCCCAGCCCCACTTGGAGGCTGGCATCCCTAATGAGTCCTGCAGATTAATTAATTAATTAATTAATTCGGATTTATCTCCCGCCCTCCCTGTGGGCGGGCTCAGGGTGGGTAACGACAATATAAAACACAACACAGTGAAAAACCAGATTAAAACAACAGTCTAAAATGCCAAACTCCTCAGTACCATATCAGCTCTGATAGAACCATATCAACAGTGGTGGAAGATTTTAAGATGTTCCCTCTTAAGCTGTGGAGTCTTGTGAGCAAGGATTCTACTTTGTGAGCTACTGGCATTAGAGTTGTGAGCCAGTGGTTTGGCTGTTGCATAAACTAGATTGCTCTGGAGTCCTCCTTCCTGAGTGAAGACAAAAAATGTGTGAGCCGGAGGCTCAAAAACGGTGAGCTGGCTCACACTAACTCAGCTTAGAGGGAACACTGGTCAGGATCCAGGCCGCTGGTGGGGTTGGCCACAAAGAGGGGGCGCCCGCTGCATCAACCAAAAGCCTGGCGGAAGAGCTCCATCTTACAGGCCCTGCAGAATTTTACTAGATCCCATAGGTGCCCAATCTCACTCAAGAGCTCATTCCACCAGGTAGGGGCCACGACTGAAAAGGCCCCGGCCTTGATCAAGGCAAGTCGGATGTCCCTGGAGCCAGGAACTACCAAGGAATGTTGATTAGTCGACCTTAGTGCTCTACGGGGCTCCTCAAAGGAGGAAAGGAGGCTGACTCCAGGAGTTGTCGTTCTCCAAGGAAATAAAGATGAAGACGTCCAGTGTTTGAAAGTCAAAATTAGAGTTTTGCAGTGTGACTGAAAGTTGTTCAAGAGACTGTTCCATCTGCATGGCCACAGTTTTCTTTCTGTTCAGCTCCACTAGGGGTCAGCACTGTTCCATGCAAATCATACCCTGGTCCAAAAGACCACCCTGGTTTCGATTTGTGAAATGCCTTCTAGTTGGATGAAAGCTGTGGAAATGTGGAGCCCTAGGGATGACCCCCGGGCTGTGGAGCAGGGAGGCAATTGCTCATTTCGTGGCACTCGATGGGGGAGACATATTCTGGAAATACTAGGGGTAGACGTGGTTGTTTTATTTAGCAATACCTGACTTTACCGGGGGCCTGGCTTGCATAGCCTGGGCTAGTCTGATCTTCTCTGACCTCAGAAGCTAAGCAGACTCAGCTGTGGTTAGTACTTGGATGGGAGACCACCAAGGAAGTCCAGGGTTTGTGACGCAGGGGCAAGCAATGGCGACCAACCATCTCTAGCCTTGAAAATCCTACCCCGTGGCCATAAATTGGCTATGACTTAACAGAATTTCCCACCACCATCTTGATTGTCATAGAAGGTTTGAGTTCATTGCCCCAAGTCTTTCTCGTTCAGTTCTTGCGTGTGTTGATATTCTTTTTTGCACCAGCAGTGACTAGCGTAAAACATTTGCACGGTATCAACGAGGCTTTGAAAATCATTAGATTAATTCCAAAGTATCCAACCGATTCACTGTTTTTAGGGTTCCGGCTTATAAAGCGCCACTGCATAAGCATTAGGACAACCACACTGCAATCCCCTGCAGAGTTACTCAGGTCCAAGCCCACTTATTTCGATGGGGTTAGAACTGGAACGATTCTGTAAAGGCGTGCGCGGTTTGTGTCTGTTTTCCAAATGCCCACAAGATGTCAGTCTTCACTTGCCTGCCTTGTGTTGGAAGAGGACGGATGTTTTAAAAGCGGCCCCTCTTGCAATCCCAAATTCAGGACTCAAGAAGTATGACTCGCTTTTCCAACAAGTCTGTTTAATCCCACTGACTCTATTTGATATAACTGCAGCCTAAGAAGTCGATGGAAACTTGGTACAGTGCTAGCTAAAAAGCCAAATGCAATTTGGGGCTGTGTCAACAGAATTATAGTATGGTGTCCAGATCATGCAAAATGATGGTATTGCTTTACACTGCTCTGGTTAGACTTCACCTAGAATATTGTGTTCATTTTGGGGCGTCACTATTTAAGAAAGGCAGGGCTATTTTTGGACAGGAACGCATAGGAAGGGAGTTCCGGCTGGCTCCCAAGTTGGCCACATCCAGCAGGAACTCATTAGCATAATAGACCACACCCAACAGCAGAAACTCATTAGGATTGGCTACATGAGGGGTGTGTGGCCTAACATGCAAAGGAGTTCCTGCTACAAAAAACAGCCCTGGGTTTTGACAACAAACAAGGTAAACAGAATAAGAAGCAAAAGGTGGGTGTGACAGGATGACCACACTTCTGGTAACATGGGGGTGTGGCCTAATATCCTAATGAGCTGTGCTGTCATGAGTTTGGCCTAATACACTAATGAGTTTTGACTGATGGGTGTGGCCTATTATGCTAATGAGTTCCTGCTGGGCTTTTTCTACCAAAAAAAAAGCCCTGAAGAAAGGTATAGACAAGCTGGAACATGTACACAGCAGTGAAGATGTTGAGGGGTCTGGAGACCAAGTCCTATGAGAAAAGGTTGAAGGAGCTGGGTATGTTTAACCTGGAGAGGAGGGGACTGAGAAGTGATATGATAACCATCTTCAAGGACTCAGGCTTTCATGGAGAGGATGCTGCAGAGTTGTTTTCTGTTGCCCCAGAAGGTCAGACCAGAACCAACAGGGTTGAAATTAAATCCGAAGAGTTTTCGGGTAAACATTCTGAAGAACTTCCTGACAGTTAGAGTGGTTCCTCAATGGAACAGCCTTCCTTGGGAGGTGGTGGGCTCTCCTTTTATGGAGGTTTTCAAACAGAAGCTAGATGGCCATCTGACAGCCATGTAGATTCTGGGCCATCTTCTGGGCAAGGACCAGGGGTCACTGGGGTGTAGGGGGGAGGTATTTGTGAATTTCCTGCATTGTGCACAGGTTTGGACTAGATAACCCTGGAGGTCCCTTCCAGCTCTGTGAAACATTGTGTTCAAGGAGGGCTTAACAGGTACCATGAACTGCCAAAAGGACAAATCAGTGGGTTCTAGATCAAATCAAGCCTAGGAAAAGTTGAAGGCAGTAGGAAAAGAGGAAGACCCAACAAGGAATAGATTGACCTAGTCAAGAAAGCCACAAAGATTCTCATTCTGCAAGACCTGGGCAAGGCGTGTTAAAGATAGGATATCTTGGAGGTCATTAATCCATAGGGTTGCCATATATCAGCAGTGACTTGGTGGCAGTTAACGTAGACAAGAAGAAGAAGAAGAAGAAGAAGAAGAAGAAGAAGAAGAAGAAGAAGAAGAAGAAGAAGAAGAAGAAGAAGAAGACGAAGAAGAAGAAGAAGAAGAAGAAGAAGAAGACGAAGAAGAAGACGAAGAAGACGAAGAAGAAGACAAAGAAGAAGACGAAGAAGACGAAGAAGAAGACGAAGAAGACGAAGATGAAGAAGAAGAAGACGAAGAAGAAGACGAAGAAGAAGACGAAGAAGACGAAGATGAAGAAGAAGAAGACGAAGAAGAAGACGAAGAAGACGAAGATGAAGAAGAAGAAGACGAAGAAGAAGACGAAGAAGACGAAGATGAAGAAGAAGAAGAAGAAGAAGACGAAGAAGAAGACGAAGAAGAAGAAGAAGAAGAAGACGAAGAAGAAGACGAAGAAGACGACGAAGAAGACGAAGAAGAAGACGAAGAAGACGAAGAAGAAGACGAAGAAGAAGACAAAGATGAAGAAGAAGAAGACGAAGAAGAAGAAGAAGAAGACGAAGAAGAAGATGAAGAAGAAGAAGACGAAGAAGAAGATGAAGAAGAAGACGAAGAAGAAGACGAAGATGAAGAAGAAGATGAAGAAGAAGAAGATGAAGACGAAGACGAGGAGGAGGAGGAGAAGGAAGGATAGAGGATTTGCATTTTGCCAATTTCTTTTGTTCTTTGTTGCTTCACTTTGGCATTATGTTAAAAGTATGCTTGTAAACATTCTCTTTTTAATAAATATGCTAAACATTGGATTCTGGAAGTGGTTCTCTGTACCACATAGACCCCCACTGTTTTGGACACACTATTTTAAAGGGGAGCCCCAGGAGGGGGGAAGGCAAGCAGATGGCAACTGGCTGTTCCCCCTGGGGTGCACAAAGCAGTGAATTGTCATTGTGGTAGTCAGGTACTGGGGAAGAAGAAGAAGAAGAAGAAGAAGAAGAAGAAGAAGAAGAAGAAGAAGAAGAAGAAGAAGAAGAAGAAGAAGAAGAAGAAGAAGAAGAAGAAGAAGAAGAAGAAGAAGAAGAAGAAGAAGAGTTGGATTTATACCCCGCCCTTCACTTGGAGTCTCAGAGCAGCTTACAAATTCCTTTCCCTTCCCCTTCTCACGACACCCTGTGAGGTATGTGGGGCTGAGAGAGCTCTGAGAGAAACTGCTCTTTCAAGAACAGCTCTGACAGAACTATGGCTTGTCCAAGGTCATCCAGCAGCTGCAAGTGGAGGAGTGGGGAATCAAACCTGGTTCTCCCAGATTAGAGTCCGTGCACTTAAACATTACACCAACACATAATGACATACGCATTGAAGGCACGCCGTCAGTCAATCCGAGCATGAATCAAAACAGGGTACCACTCTCCTATATCCATGGGCGTCCAAGAGCATGGAAAGGTGCAACTCTGCTTCAGATCACACTTTTGGCATGGAGTTGGTTACCTGCAATCAGTATGTTTATGGCGAACAATACTAGTCGAGGGGAGAGAAGATCTCTTATGTAGTTAGAGTTGCCAGGGTGACCCTGGCACTCTGTGGTAGCTTCAGAAGTCCCTACACATGTGCATATGACATGTGTGCTATCATGTGAACTGCCTCATCACTTCCAGGGAAAACCCAGAAGTGGCATGGGGTAGTTCTAGGAATCATCATAAACTCTATGGTAAAACAGAACCAGTTTTTAGATCTGTCTGTCTGTCTGTCTGTCTGTCTGTCTATCTATCTATCTATCTATCTATCTATCTATCTATCTATCTATCTATCTATCTATCTATCTATCTATCTATCTATCTATCTATCTATCTATCATCTATCTGTCTGTCCGTCTACCTATCATCTATCTGTCTGTCCGTCTATCTGTCTGTCTGTCTGTCTATCATCTATCTGTCTGTCTGTCTATCTATCATCTATCTGTCTGTCTGTCTGTCTATCTATCTATCTATCTGTCTATCTATCGTCTGTCTGTCTGTCTGTCTGTCTGTCTGTCTGTCTGTCTGTCTATCTATCTATCTATCTATCTATCTATCTATCTATCTATCTATCTATCTATCTATCTATCTATCAACATAAGAGAAGCCAATGTTGAATCAGGCCAATGGCCCATCTAGTCCAACACTCTGTCACACAGCGGCCAAAATATACCAGTTGCCACCAGGAGGTCCAGCAGTGGGGCCAGGACACTAGAAGCCCTCCCACGGCTGCCCCCTCCAGCACCAAGAATAGAGTGCATCACCTGCCCCAGACTGAGAGTTCCCATCTATACCCTGTGGCTAATAGCCACTGATGGACTTCTGCTCCATATGTTTATCTAATTCCCTCTTGAAACTGTCCATGCTTGTAGCTGCCACCACCTCCTGTGGCAGTGAATTCCATGTGTTAATCACTCTTTGGGTGAAGAAGGACTTCCTTTTATCTGTTCTAACCCGACTGCTCAGCAATTTCATGGAATGCCCACGAGTTCTTGTCTTGTGAGAAAGGGAGAAAAGTACTTCTTTCTCAACCTGCTCAGTCCCATTCATAATCTTATAAACCTCGAACATGTCACCCCTCAGCTGTCATTTCTATCTATCTATCAATCTGCTGCTGCTGCTGCTCAGAGAGCCAGTAGGCAATGAAGGCCACAGTGGGAAACCTGGCAGGCCTCCATGCAATCCATCTGAGGCAGGCACGGCAGTTGGCCCCCTTCCTTGGCCGCAATGACCTGGCCACGGTGATCCATGTGACGGTCACCTCAAGGTTAGACTACTGTAACGCTCTCTACTTAGGGCTGCCTTTGTTGCAAATCCGGAAGCTGCAGCTAGTGCAGAATGCTGCAGCCAGGCTGCTGATGGGTCTCTCTAGGAGGGACCATATTCAGCCTGTGTTGAAAGCGCTGCACTGGCTGCCAATAACATACCGGATTCGCTTCAAAGTGCTGGTGATCACCTTTAAGGCCCTGTATGGCCAGGGTCCAGCTTACCTGAGGGACCGCCTTTCCCTACATGTTCCCCCAAGGGCACTTCGGTCTGGGGGCCGACATCTCCTGGAAATTCCAGGCCCCAGAGATGTGAGGCTGGCTGCCACAAGAGCCAGGGCTTTTTCGGTGGCGGCTCCTACCTGGTGGAAGGAGCTCCCAGAGGAGATCCAGGCCCTGCGGGACCTTGTCCAGTTCCACAGGGCCTACAAGACGGAGCTGTTCCGCCAGGCCTTTGAGTAGGAGCCGCCACTGCCGCTATTCCACCTCGATATTCCACCTCGAAAACCCGTCATCTTGAGTTTAAATGTGCTTATGTTGTATTGTTTATTTTTATAATTTTATCTGGTTGTTATTGTTTTATATTGTTTATATTGTTTAAATTCTTTATATTGTTAGCCACCCTGAGCCTTCGGGGAGGGCGGGATATAAATCAAAATAAATAAATAAATAAATAAATAAATATCAATGATGTGCCATATATTTCAGTAATGGGCAGCGAACAATCCACAGAAATAACCCATGACCTTCAGACCAGCCCACATGTTATATTTCAACCAGTCATGGCGGCATTTTTTAAACAAGTTAAAAAAAATAGTTATAGCTTCCCAATAAATGGATCGATGAACGAATTATTAGAGGCGGTGGCCTATAACTTGTTGAAAGTAGGATGCTGTTTTCATAGAATCCTAGAGTCGCAGAGTCGGAAGGGGCCATACGGGGCATCTCGTCCAAACCCTGCTCGGTGCAAGAGCAGCCTAGAGCATCCCTGACAAGAGTTTGTCCAGCCGCTGCTTCAAGACTGCCAGGGAGCAGGAGCTCACCACCCCCCTAGGCAGCTGATTCCACTGTGGCACAACTCTGACTGTCAAAAAAGTTTCATCAGAAAGCAGCACAGGGCATCATCGCTGACATCCATCTTTGCAGTGCCAGGCGGAGAGCTCCAGCCAGTGAGCGGGCACTGAAGAGTCAGGTTGGGTCAATCGGAAGATCGGGCTAGGCTGGGCTATCAGGCTGCTGTGAGGAGGTATGAGCCTCAGTACTTAATTGCAAATGGCTCTGTCCCATTTGGTTATGACAAGGGGTCTACTTCATCCAGGGCAAACCAAGGCAACATTTAAACCATTTTTATTCTTCCAGGCCTAGTGGTGCAGAAGAAAGGCGTGCATTCACCAGCCGAAGCAGAACATTCATAGTTCAAATAGCTTGTTTTAAGGTGAGGAATGAACGTGCAACTCTTGATTCTGTTCAATTTACAGATGAATGTTGACTGTAAATTGTGGTCATCATGATAGAAATAGATATAGATATATCAGCTGTCAAGGGAGGTGGTGAGCTCCCATAGCTCCCTGGAGATCATGTTAATCTCTAAGATGCTACTGGACTTGAATCTACCTGTCGATATTGACACCTGTTGTTTGATGAGTTTTTTTCTAACCTGTAGCTCTCTGACTGAGCAATCCTTTGTTATGTTGATGATCCCAATTGTCAGGGCTGTTTTTGTAGCAGGGACTCTTTTGCATCTTAGGTGACACACCCCTAATGTAGCCAATCCTCCAAGAGCTTACAGTAGCCCCTGTAAGAAGAGCTCCGTAAACTCTTGGAGGATTGGCTACATTAGGGGTGTGTCGCCTAATATGCAAAGGAGTTCCTGCTGCAAAAAGACCCCTCCCGATTGTTGGCTGATGCTTTATTAATAGTTGCAAATTGTTAGGAGATAATCCACTGGTAACAATCCCTCCTCGAGACCACAAGGAGCTGACACAATTTGCACATCAATTGGAACAGTACTAAACACTAAAAATGCCAGGGGTATAACAGGTGAGGAATACAACCTAGTTGCTGTCTTATATTAAAAAAAAGAAGAAAAATGGGCAGGTAGGAAGCATCTGGACTCCTTGGACTTCAGCTGAATGCAAAAGAACCAAAGTTATCCTACAGGTTTATGGATTCCTACTCAGCACTTGGTGACTGTTAATGACTGGGACATCCAGAAAATTAGGAAGTAAACCTTGAGGTCTTCCCATATCTCATTTTCATCACTTGTGTGTCCCTATTGCATCCTTTTTCTTTCTTTCCAGCACGTTTTTCTCCCTCTAGTGGCCGATTCCATATTACATCGCTCTTTGTCTGGTATATCTCCCCGCAGATTTAAACTGCAGGGTTTTATGCCGGACATACAAAAATGTAATATCCAATCGACCACTAGAGGGAGCAAGAACACATGTGGAAAGGGCAACAAAAAGAATAGGGAACACACACGCAATAAAAAGGAGAATGCAGGAGACCCCCTTTGTCAAGCAGGAATACTTCCTCTTGTATTGAAATATACCAGTTCCTGGGACTTAACCAAGGGCCAAAGTCAGGACATCAGAAGCTTGTGTGGGGTCTGGTAGATAGTGAAAGAATCCTGGAACTATATAGTAGTTTATTTATTTATTTATTTATTTATTTCGGATTTTTACCTTGCCCTCCCGGCCAAAGCTGGCTCAGGCAGCTCATAAAACGATAATTACCTAGGTAAAGGTAAGGTTCCTGCTCGAAAGCCAGTCGAATCCGACTCTAGGGTTGCGGTGCCATCTCCGTTCAAAGCCGAAGAGCCAGCGTGTCCGAAGCATTCCGTGGTCATGGGCGGCATGACTAAACACCAAGGCGCAGGAGCTGTTACCTTCCCACCGAAGTGGTACCTATTTATCTACTTGCAATTTCTTGCTTTCGAACTGCTAGGTTGGCAGGAATTAATTAATTAATTAATTAATAATTACACTAAAACATGGTTAAAACAAATATAAAATCCTAATGAAGTGCTAGTGGTTCTTAATAGTCATATAGCGGTATCAGCCAGTGTAGAACGTTCTCCGCTCACAGGCAGCTCTCGGTGTTAGCTGGATGTCCCTGCAGGGTTCGCTGTCCTTTCAGGCTGTTGATGGCAGTTTTCGGGGTCCAGGGCCCTCTCCCTTTTAACCAACCAATGTTCTTAATTGGTGGTAGCGGCTCCCAAAAGCCTGCCGGAAGAGCTCCGTTTTACAAGCCCTGCGGAACTCCAGTTGACAGGGTGAGTCTAGATTGAATCTCAAGGACAAAAGGAGAACCCAGGAGACAAAGTAAAGGTGATGGGTATATGCTGAAGGGCCAAACTGAATATTTGTCAGCCTTCCAGAATCTGCTGTTTGCAATCATTATAAGTGTTATGTATTGGGATGTGAATCCTTGCTATACATTTCCATGTTAAGCTTGAGTGTGAATGTGGCTCTTCAGCTGTCACATTGCCATTGGCTGGTTTCGGCGAAACCATTGTAAATACCCAATCACTGTGTGAGAATGTTGCAAAGAGGGAACAGTCCTGATTGGCCTTTATCTCTGTGTTGTGATTGGCCTTTATCCCTGTGTTATGATTGGCCTTTATCTCTGTGTTGTGATTGGCCTTTAGCTAACTGTGGGTGTGGCTTTGACAGCCCGGGAGAGTTTAAAAAGGAGCCGTGCTCCAATTGTTTGTTGTGTGTTCCTGACTTACAGTTTGCTGTTCAAATAAAGCTGAAATCACTTCTGAAGCTGAAATCGTTGTTGAGTCTCATACTTAACAATAAGCAAATGTCCCTGATTTTGTCTCGTTTTGCACCCACTGAAGAAGTTCTCTGCTCTTGGGGAGTTACAATCGACCATGGAAGCCCATCCCCTCTCAGACTAGCCTACCTCACAGGCAGTGTGCCCCTCTAAGCTGAGTTAGTGTGAGCTAGCTCACAGTTTCTAGCCTCCAGCTCACACATTTTTGCCTTAGCTCAGGAAGGGCGGCTCCAGAGCAAACTAATTCATGCAGTCGCCAAACCACCTGCTCATGACTTTGTTGCCAGTAGCTCACAAAGTAGAATTTTTGCTCACAAGACCGCACAGCTTAGAGGGAGCATTGCGCACAGGCTTGCTGTCATGATGGGGTTTTCCCCCAAAAAAATTTTTATTATCAGGATATAATAACATATTCCATAAATGGTAACCAATTCTTAACATACCCTTTCCTACAATTCCCCCCCCTCCCCTGGCTCCCAACAATGCTCCACCCCCATTACAATTCCAATCAATATTCTCTTGCATTCACCTCGTATTCAATAATCAAAACTTCTATTAAAACATTTTCCTTTTCTGTTTCTCTCTCTTAGGTAACATTTAAAATACAATCCATTTCTGACTATATTTCTAATCTTAATAGTTATCAAAGCAAAGTGATTTATTTTTAACATCCCAGTTCAGTTCTAAGTAGTCTTTAAGGTCTTTCCAATCTGCTAAAAATTCTTTTTTTTTTTTTTGGTAAAACTCTCCTAAAAAGGAGAGAATTTTATTCTTTTTATAGGAAAAGGGTAGGGTAGACAGCTGGAGAAAGAAAAAAAGAGATGGAGTGAAAATATTCTGTTAATAAGGGTTAGTTTTAGTTAGTACTATTTTTAGCATCCATCACGGTTAGAAGATCTTCTTTTTAACAATCCAAAATCCAAAATAACTCTGTTAATACCGTTAGTAAAGATCATTGGGGTTAGTTATTAAACAGCTCCTTCCAGATGTTACACGAACAGCCGCTGCTCAAAGTGTCTTCTTAAGTCTTTTCAACTAAAAGTTGAGTCCCTTTCATCTTGATGACTCCCGCTCCGTCACCTCTTCCCCCTGGGTCGTTGTCTTCTTCGCTGCTTGCATTCATCCCAGTTTTGAGTGCTGCCTCCATCCTGCTGGCGTGTCTCTTCAAAGGTTTTATTGCTTTAGAGACGAATTCCATCTTCTCTCGTTTCTTTTTTTCTTATATTTCCGACCATCAACTTTTACGGGCTCCATAATCACAGAAGAAATTAGATCTCTGATATATTTCCTGCTCAGCTCGACATCCCCTTCTTCTGGCAGAGTATTTTCTTTTATATAAGTGGAATAGGCTTTTAGAGCCATGTCCACCTCTTCTTTTATTTCACTCGCTTCACTGCCAGTTAGGGGTGCCAAGTCATTCGTCAAGATAAAACTGAGATCTTCTTTCTCTTCTTCTTTCTCGCCCAAAAGGGTTAACATCAGATTAGCCTTTCTTGATGTTTCCGAGATTTGCTTTTGCCGACAGAGAAGAGCACTTTCCACTTTAATCAAAGTTTCATTGATTTTCCGCATTTGCTCCAGCAGGGGCCGCAGTAGCTCCTCTTGTTGAATAACAGCAAGCTCTGGGGGGGGTTACCCGGACCGGAAGTCCCTCCCCCTTCTCTTCCGGTTTTGTGCAGGACAATTTTCGGCGTCGACATTTTCCCTTTTGTTTACTTTTTCAAAGTTTGTGCCGCATCCTCCAAGAGGCTGACAATGTCGCAATCGCCTGCCAAACCCCAACGGTATCTTCACCAACGCTTTTTTCTCTTTTACCCCCCTCCTCGTCCCTTTATTAATCTCGCTTCTCAAAAGGGGGTGGGGACTCCTCCCTCCTCCCTACGTTTGCGGGGGGATTTATCTCGCTTCAAAGTTAGATCTTCAACTCACGATTCGATGCAATTCTTCTTTTTATTTTAACTCATGCCGCTTTCTTCACTCCTGGTGGAATTCGGGAGCGCTGCTAAGTCCCATTACGGGCACGATGCAGCGGGGCCGATTGGGGCGGGGAGAAAGCCTCAATTTCCCGGCTAACTGCCAGCAAAGAGGCTACTCCCCAAGCGCCCCCGGTTCGGAGCCTTTACCTAAGGCTCACTAGGGTCTTGCATAGATGCAAAGACCCCCCCAAACTGCGCGTGGGCTAACCACCCTCCGGGAGCGTCCCGAAAGGTGGCCGCCATTCGCAACGCTGAAACCGAAACCCTGCTAAAAATTCTTGATCTTCTTTTCCATTAAGGTTTTTTTTTTGTCAATTTGTCCATTTCTACCATAAAAATCATCTTCTTTATCCATTCCCATTTGTCTGGTATCTTCTCCTGCTTCCAAAATTGGGCATAAGAAGAAGAAAAAGAGATTGGATTTATACCCTGCCCTTCACTGCCCAAAGGCGTCTCAGAGCAGCTTACAAACTCCTTTTCCCTTCCACTCCCCACAACAGACACCCTGTGAGGTAGGTGGGGCTGAGAGAACTTCTAACAGAAACTGTCCTTGAGAGAACAGCTGTGCCAGAGCTTGTGGCTGACCCAAGGTCACATCAGCAGGTGCAAGTGGAGGAGTGGGGAATCAAACCTGGTTCTCCCAGATTAGAGTCCGCGCACTTAACCACTACACCAAACTGTCTCATAAGTCATTCTCGCCATTGTGATTAGATACCATAACAATGTTCTCTTTGTCACTTTCATTTCTTCAATTTTAAGCCCTAAAAGTAGCATTTCTGGCTCTTTTTTCAAAGCACATTTCAGGATCTTCTGAATTTCCTCATGTATCTCAGTCCAAAAAGCAGCCGCTTTTTCACATGTCCACCACATATGGTAAAACGAGACCTCTTTCTTCTTACATTTCCAACATTTGTCGTGATGTTAAAGTGGAGGGAGAACTATATTGTAAACTCCTTCAGGTCCTCATTGGGGAGAAACATGAGGTGTCGTGAATTGGTGCAGTACACATTTGAAATGTGAATAATTGAGCATTAAGACAACTGTGTCATGCCTCCTTATATGTATAAGGCACGTATCTGGCATGATGTTGAGTGACTGGTGATTTCGACAAGGAAAATCAGTGCAAGTAGATCAAAAGGGAGGGGGCATGAAAATAAACAATCTCAGTTTTACAGGTTTAACTCACAAAAAGAAAACCAACGGTAGGAATGAGAAATTGAAATAAGCCCCTCATTTGCAACCTTTCCCAGACCCCTTTTCAGAACTTTGCTGACAACCCGATAGTTTAGAACGGATAAAAGGAAGTCCTTCTTCGCCCAAAGAATCATTAACACATGGAATTCACTGCCGCAGGAAGTGGTGGCAGCTACAAGCATAGCTTCAAGGGTGGGGACTGGATAAACATATGGAGCAGAGTCTACTAGGATGGGGGAAGGAGGCTAAACCCTAACTCTAAACAAACTACTGGATATAGGGAGGGGAAGACTAACGCAGTGACACAATCTGGCCATATGTCATTGTCGCCTAATGTTACAAAGTTATTATTGCGTATAAAAATTTAACAAAAAAATGATAAAGGGTTCTATTAGTTTCCCTTCCCTATTTCCCATAGGATTTAGAAGTAGGGATTTAGTAACCTTCCCCCATATCCTGTAGTAATGCAAAACCAATACAATACTTATTTTTTAAAAAATATGGAGCAGAGGTCCATCAGTGGCTATTAGCCCCAAGGTATAGATGGAGCCCTCTGTCTGGGGCAGGTGATGCTCTGTATTTTTGGCACTTGGGGGACAACAGTGGGAGGGCTTCTGGAGTTCTGGCTCTGCTGGTGGACCTCCTGATGGTCCTTGGATTTTGGTTACTGTGTGACACAGAGTGTTGGACTGGATGGGCCATTGGCCTGATCCAGCATGGATTCTCTTTATGTTCTTATGACCCTGCTGGTGGACCTCCTGATGGCACCTGGGTTTTGGCCGCTGTGTGACACAGAACGTTGGACTGGCTGGGCCACTGGCCTGATCCAACATTGGCTTCTCTTATGTTCTTATGGCCCTGCTGGTGGACCTCCTGATGGTCCTTGGATTTTGGCCACTGTGTGACACAGAGTGTTGGACTGGATGGGCCATTGGCCTGATCCAGCATTGGCTTCTCTTTTGTTGTTATGATGACAAATACATCCAGTACAATATATCTGGCTTTTCGTTTGGGGGTTCTCTACCAGCATCTTTGGGGGGGGTGGCTCTCCCAAATCCTGAAGGGTGAATTGGTAGGAATTGGTATAACCTTATATATGAATTCCAGCATTCCTTCTTCATCATCTTCATTGTTTTTTTCCTTTGTCGTCATCATTATCTTTTTCTTTTCCACCATATATATATACACACACACACACAAATCCCACATTTCTTTCCAGACAAACACATTACGTCAGCTCCGCTAGCTCATTTGTCCGAGGCAGCGCCGCTTTATCAGCTGGGCGTAAAAAAGAATTGATGTGCCCAGCTAGATAAAGTAAATGGGAACTTGGAACTCCTTCCAATTTGCTCCGTTTTGATGTATCTCTTAGCCCAAGCGCGGCCAATGTAGCATGAGTTGCCTTTTGGATTACAAATATCGCACATTAAGATTTTGGTTGCTTGGGTTTTTTTGTTTTGTTTTGTTTTCGTTTTTAAGTAGCGAGTGAGTTTACACTGAATTGTGTTTTTTTTTTAACTCCGTCCCCTTTCTTTGGCTTCTCGTTTTGGTTTGTTTTTTAATTCAAAGGAGAGCAGATGTAACTTTCTCACCACATTCTTAGGCCTGACCAAGGATTCAGTTCTGCAAGCCGCTTCAGAGGAAAAGTTGAGGCAGAGTGTTCTTGTGGCCCTGGGATAGAAAGAACAGGGTGATTTTGACAGGGACTCTCGGTGCGAGGAAACAAAGGGAGGTGGGAAAATTCGCCGTCACGGTTCGAATTGGGGCAAAAGAGATGCAAAAGTAACCAAGGGGTTTATGGAGGGAGGGAGCAAGAATGTGCCTTAATCGATGAGACTGTGGCAGGCCTGTAGCTACAGGGGTGCATCTCGGGGCCAGGCCCCCCTACTTACCACCAAGGCCCCCCCTACTTCCCATCCAGCCCAGCCCCCTTGAAATATCCTTATTTTATTTTTGTGCCGCACCACGGCATCGCCCTCACTGCTTGCTGGAGTCCCACCCCTGCCCTCAAGGTGTGACCTTGCCAGTCACCCCCCCCCTCCATTCCCATGCCACCGGACGGGACACTGCTGGATGGGGTGTGCAGGGGTGCCCCCTGACTTATTTAAAGGCTCCCCAAATTAAAAAAAATCCTGGCTACGGGCCAGGACTGTGGTCAGGGTGAAGCCCATGGGTCCATCCACACATCTTCACCACACCAAAATATTGAATTATTGTGTGAAAAACGGGGGCTTTACAGTTGGTGACATTTTAGCTTTCTTTTCAAGAATGGCAAGCAGCAGCAGATGGTGTGTGGGCACGGGGGGGGGGGGTGGCCATCCATGTTCCCTCTAAGCTGTGGAATCTTATGAACAAAAATTCTACCTTGGCATTAAAGTTGTGAGCGAGTGATTTGGCTGTTGCATAACTTAGTTTTCTCCGGAGCCCTCCTTCCTGAGCTAAGCCAAAAAATGTGCGAGCCGGTAGCTATAAAACTGTGAGCTAGCTCACACTAACTCAGCTTAGAGGGAACACTGGTGTCCATCAGTGATGGTGTGATGTCGCTTCTATGAAAACCCCAAAGGGATGTCACGCCTCTCTAGGAATCACCAGAAACTCTATGGTTCTGGCGATTCCTAGAGAGGAGTGATGTCACTTCCAGGTTTTTCCTGGAAGTGACCTCAGGCCATCCCAGTCATTTTTTTTTTGTTAAAACAGGATATTGATACCTAGAATTTAGAATGAGAACATTCCAGATTCTACCCATCTGACTTCCTCAGTAGGGTCACCAAAGACACGGGACTACAGGTATAACATTTTGGAGATCTGGCTCACTTCAGAGGCCTATGGAACCAGACCAGGTTCTACTTAGAGACAGTATCTATTCTTATCTAGCATCTTGTGGCTATTGTTTTATGTCGGCATGATTGTCCAAGTTGGTGTGAAGGGGACCCAAGAGGAAACTTTTGGTTGGGGACCCCATGGTGGATCTCAGCGACCTTGTCCTTCAGCTCTGCCTGCCCATCCAGTTGGGAGAGGTAAATCACTTCCTGACAATGAATTAAAATGAAAACAACCAGGAATGACCTCTTATCTCTTTTAAGCACTTTACCATCCTCATCTTTTTGGGGAGGGAGGGGGTATCTGGGGTTTCGTTCAATTGGTTTTAAATCGGCACTTTCACATACAATGAATAGGTCTTTCACTTTCAATCTACTTTCAAAGTACTTTGCATCTGGAGTTTATTAGGTGAAATGGCAAAATCCACTTGCAAATGATGGTTAAAGTGCATTGAAAGTGGACTGAAAGTGGATTACTTGGCATTTGTGAAAGCATCTTGTGACTTGTAGGTCACCTTGAGCCATCAGGGAAATGACACAAGAGGAGGGCTGAAGCCCCTTCTCCAAGAGCCACACTGCTGGTCCTCCTGATGGCACCTGGGTTTTCGGCCAATGTGTGACGCAGAATGTTGGACTGGATGGGCCATTGGCCTGATCCAACATGCCTTCTCTTGTGTTCTTTTGGCCCTGCTACTGGATCTCCTGATGGCACCTGGGTTTTGGCCACTGTGTGACACAGAGTGTTGGACTGGATGGGCCACTGATCTGATCCAACATTGGCTTCTCTTATGTTCTTATGGCCCTGCTGATGGATCTCCTGATGGCACCTGGGTTTTGGCTTTTTAGATAGGAACTCTCAGTCTGGGGCAGGTGATGCACTCTATTCTTGGTGCTGGGGGGGGCAGCAGTGGGAGGGCTTCTAGTGTCCTGGCCCCACTGCTGGACCTCCTAATGGCACCTGGTATTTTTGGCCACTGTGTGACAGAGTGTTGGACTGTATGGGCCATTGGCCTGATCCAACATGTCTTCTCATGTTCTTAAGAGCACTGTCAACCCGATCTAAATCAGGCACCATACATGTAGGAACTGACCAGAACTTGAAAATCATGCTTGACTGTTTCACAGGATGGAGATCCTAGACCTGACCGTCCCATTGTCTCTTGCTCCCCATTCCCTAAGAAAGATACACATTTTGGTCTGAGAGCCAGTGTGGTGTAGTGGTTAGAGTGTTGGGCTAGGATATGGGGGCACCCAGGTTCAAATCCTCACTTTGCTGTGGAAGCTTGCTGTGCGATCTTGGGCCAGTCATAAGCACATGAAGCTGCCTTATACTGAATCAGAGCATTGGTCCATGAAGGTCGGTATTGCCTACTCAGACTGGCAGCGCCTCTCCAGGGTTTCAGACAGAGGTCGTGCACATCTGATCCTTTCAACCGGAGATGCTGGGGATTGAACCTGGGACCTTCGGCATGCCAAGCAGTTACTCTACCACTGAGCTGCAGCTCCTTCTTTCTCTTCCCCTCTCTCCTTCTCTCCCCCCCTTTCCCCTCTCAGATCTATCTTGCAGGGTTATTGTGAGAATACAGTGGAGGAGAGAAGACCAGTGTGGGCTGCTTCAGGCCCCTGTTGTGGAGGAAAGTAGGGTATCAATGAAGTAAGCATAACTGAATGGATGGGGAGAGGTGAACGGAGGGCACAGGGAAGTGGCAAAAGCAATAGATGTGTAAACACATGGGTACATGAACATATGAAGCTGCTGTCTACTGAATCAGACCCTTGGTCCATCTAAGTCAGTATTGTCTACTCAGAATGGCAGCAGCTCTCCGGGGTCTCAGGAGGAACAAAAGAACATAAGAGAAGCCAATGTTGAATCAGGCCAATGGCCCGTCCAGTCCAACACTCTGTCACACGGTGGCCAAAAATACCAGGTGCCATCAGGAGGTCCAGCAGTGGGGCCAGGACACTAGAAGCCTTCCCACTGCTGCCCCCTCCAGCACCAAGAATAGAGTGCATCACCTGCCACAGACCGAGAGTTCCCATCTATACCTTGTGGCTAATAGCCACTGATGGACCTCTGCTCCATATGTTGATCTAATTCCCTCTTGAAACTGCTCATGCTTGTAGTTGCCACCACCTCCTGTGGCAGTGAATTCCATGTGTTAATCACTCTTTGGGGGATGAAGGAGGTCTTTCACATCACCTACTGCTTGGTCCTTTTAATTGGAGATGCCAGGGATTGAACCCGGGGCCATTTGCATACCAAGCTGAGGCTATACCACTGACTCTTTGTCCGCAGTGTCACGTTTCCCCACGCCTGCACTTGTATTCCTCCGCTGCTTTCCCTCATTTCCGCAGATGTCTTTGCAGTCCCAGGTGCAAAAACGCAGTTTGTTCCCTGTTGCTCTGCAGCATCAGACTTCCCTGTTTCCGGGAATTCCCATGCTGCACCGCAAGAGCGAGCGAACTGCGTTTTTGCTCCCGGGAGGGAGAAATCATCTGCAGGAACCAGGAAAAACCGAGGATGAATCAAAGAGCAGGCAGGGGGAAACTTGACGCTGCTTTTTTTTAAAAAAAAAAGCTTTAACAAATTTTCAATTAGAAAAAAAAGAAAAGAAAACGTCTGAGCGTCCCGGCGGATGGCCTTTTGAGTGTTCAGCAGGGACATTCACAAAAAAGCACTTCTTTTTTTTTTAGGTACCCTTGGTTACACTTTTATTAATTTTAACAAAAACAATACAATAACACAAACACGTACACTAACATTACACACATACAAAACATATACAGGGAGACCACCGATATTATTTAGTGCTTATACACTTACTTTTTGTTCCACAGTTATCTGTCTGTACAAGTTCTACCCTCTTTCCTGGGAATGCAAGCGCTTTTTCAGCGCAAACGCAGGAAATCACCCATTTTTATTTCCCCCGAAGCGCCCAGAGGTTCGCACCGCAAAGGACTCTCTGGTTTCCTTAAGACTCTGACGCTCCCGAGCCCCATCTCTTTGACTTTTCTGGTTGGACTCCTGTCATTTTTCTGAGTCATAAAACTGAGGTGGAACCCAATTACATGATTCATGCAACAAATATCCATAACAATTCTGTCGCGCAACTGGAATCAGGCCTCAGACAACCCGGCCGTGCCATAACCAGCAGCACATAGCTCTTTCCCAACATCTATTGAAACCAACAAGAGCTGCGTAGTAGCGACCCACTGATGCTTTAAGCCAGTGTTGCTGAGCAAGGACACATGGCTACAATCATGAGACATTTTTTTTTCTGCATACATATAGGAGCGGTACGGAACATACAGACCGGATTATGTGGATCGCCTCGTCATCTCGGCTGTTTTAAATTATCCCTTTCTCCTTTCCCCCTCTCTCAAGCCAAGAGCAATTAAGCCAGTACAGTGGAGAAGTTAATGATCAGAGGGACTTTTTTTTTCTGTCCACTTTATTATTTTTTAAAGACAAAACGAACATAAAGACAAAACGAACATAAAAGAGGGGGGGATTATTCTTACAATTCCTTGTTTAACAAACTCATGCCTAATTTATCGTACGTTTCTATATTTCACCTTGTTATCATTACGTGTAAAAGGTAAAGGTAAAGGCTCCCTTGCTCGAAAGCCAGTCGAATCCGACTCTAGGGTTGCGGTGCTCATCTCCGTTTCAAAGCCGAAGAGCCAGCGCTGTCCGAAGACGTTTCCGTGGTCATGTGGCCGGCATGACTAAACACCAAGGTGCACGGAACGCTGTTACCTTCCCACTGAAGTGGTACCTCTTTATCTACTTGCAATTTCTTGCTTTCGAACTGCTAGGTTGGCAGGAGCTGGAGCTAGAGACGGGAGCTCACTCTGTCATGCGGCACACTCGGGTCTTGAACTGCTGAACTACTGACCTTCCACAGCCTGCAGTTCAGCGTCTTAACCACTTGAGCCACCGCAGCTCCTATCATTACGTGTATGTCTTGCAAATCTATCAAACTTGCACTTTGTATGTCCTTAGAAAGTTTTAATTGCCTGTATGGTTTATTTATTATAGTCTCCACACCACTTATAAAATCTTGACCGTGTATTATCAAATGTAGATTCTGGTTGTCCTTTCATAGTTAAAGTTAGTTTGCCCATCTCCGCCATTTCCAAAATTTTACTTAAAAGTTCTTCTCTCTAGGATGTTTCTGTTCTTCTCCAATATTTAGCATAAAGTATTCTAGTAGTTGTAGTCACATGTAGTATTAGGTAAGAGTCATATTTTTTACAGTTTTTGGGTAAGATATTCAACCAAAATATTTCTGGAACAAAAGATACAGAACATTTTAACGTTTTCTTGTAAAATTCCATGAATCCAAACCCAACATTTTTTTTTTTTTGGCTTTATGACATAACCACCACGTATTGGTAAAAAGATCCAACATTATTTTGACACTTCCAACATACATTTGCACAATTGGGATAAATCTTGGCCAGTTTATCAGGCGTAATAGGCCATCTATGGAACATTTTATAAATATTTTCCTTATATGAAATTATTTTAGTAATTTTTACATTTTTTTCCCACACCTGTGACCACTGGTCCAGCTCAATATTATGATGTGTGAGATTTGAAGGTTTTGCTCCAACATAGTTTCTAAATTGTATGGAGACCAGAAAAGTGCGGCTAGACGGTGGTTCGCACATTGCAGAATGCACAGGCTGGGTCTGGATTCTCTGTCCTGTTTAAGACTTAGAGATGAGAGGAAGGTTCCTTTCAGAAGTCCATCAGTGGCTATTAGCCACAAGGTATAGATGGGAACTCTCAGTCTGGGGCAGGTGATGCACTCTATTCTTGGTGCTGGAGGGGGCAGCAGTGGGAGGGCTTCTGGTGCCCTGGCCCCACTGCTGGACCTCCTGATGGCACCTGGTATATTTTGGCCGCTGTGCAACAGAGAGTTGGACTAGATGGGCCATTGGCCCGATTCAACATTGGCTTCTCTTATGTTCTTATGTTCAATTTATGTGTGAGAGAGTGGGAAGGGATGCGACCGTGCTCAGCTCTCATGGCCCTTTCACATATGCCCAGGTTAATGCCAATCAGCAGGTTGGGGTAAGGAAGGAATTCTCCTCCAAGCCAGATTGGCCCAGGGATCTTGGAGGGTCTGGGTTTTTTTGCGTTTGGGCACAGAGCTGAGGTCACTGGGGGGAGGTAGCTGTGAATTGTTGGAAGTTTCGGGTGCAATGTTCCTGTGTTTCAGACCTCCAGACTTTGTGGCAAGAGAGACTAGATAGCTAGATAGGCACACTAACCTTTCTTCCTGTGTTTACTCTCCTGCCACTGTCCCCGTTGAATTGCAGACTGTGTTCTCAGGGTCCAATTTCCTCTTCCTTCTTCTCTCTCATTCAGATGAAGACGAACTCTCTCCCTGCAGATACCAAGAGAGACAACATACGGTACTCTCTTGGCACCTTGAGGCAGATGGCCCTCTTGCCATCTGCTTGCATCCTTTAGTGTCGTGGGTCCTGGCTGTGCTGAGGCTGACCACTCCTCAGAGGAGGAAGAGGCAGGGAGCAACCCGGCCTCCTCTGGAGTCAGCCCTGAAGAAGAACCCTCAAAGGCACCCGAGGAGAAAGAGTCCCAAGCAGCTGCATAGGAGATACAGCCAGAAGGAGAGACCAATCCAGAGCTTGGCCCAGCACCCCCAGTTGCAGACACCCCGAGGCCAGACTCCCCACCCAGTTCTCCTGAGTGACCTAGATGTAGGGCATGTCAGAGGCTGACTATGCAGGAGCGAAGAAGGAGTGCCAGACTGCAGTTCCTGCAAAGGCAACGGGAGGAGCTGTAAGCCTTGGCAGACTCAACTCCCAGGGAAGGGAGGACCTGCTCAAAAGCACTCCTTGCACCTGCTCCTGCATGGCAGCAAGTTTGCACACTCAGGCATGCTTCTGTGTGTGTGTGTAGCAGCCACTCCTTGTCCTGGAGACCTGCAACCTTGAATTGACTCCCCAGCTATCCGACCTTTGGCTCTGTGGCTTACCTTGATTCTAGGCCGTGTTTCCAGTGTGTAGTCTCTGGGGCAACCAGCCAAGACAGCACATTTAGCGAGAAAGTTAGTACTCTATCCTGTCTCTACTCTTTTCTATCCAAAGTGTAGTTCTCAAATAAAGAGAGGAGTAGTTCTCATCTGAACTTGCAACGTGGCCGTGTGTCGCTTTGTAAGCTGAGTAACCTGGTAAAGTAATGCTGCTCAGTTTGTAGCTTTATTTAAGCACTCTGCTAACTAATGGGAACTGGATTAATCACTCCAGTAAACCCTCCCAATATGAATTTCCTGTGTCATGCACAGGGTTGGACTAGATGACCTTTAGGGTTCGTTCCAGCTGTCTGTTTCCAATCCCTGTGTGTTCAGTGCCTACTATGGATTGAGATCACAGTGTGTGTAGATACAGAACTTCAGCCTCCTCCAACCAGCTGCTTACCCACCTTGCAATGCGTATGCCAAGAAGCACATCAGTTCCCCCAGTGGGCTGAATACTAGCTCTGGGACAGTTTCAGGTAGGGAAAATGGGGTGGAAAAAAGGCTGCTGCCTCCCTTTGTGATGCATGTCATGGTCCCAATCTGAATCGGGAACTGGAGTCACAAGAACATAAGAAGAGCCCTGCTGGATCAGACCAGTAGTCCATCTCTAGTACAGTATCCTGTCTCACACAGTGGCCAATGAATTCCTTTGGACAGCCAACAAGGGAGTGTAGAGGCCAAGGCCTTCCGCTGATTTTGCCTCCTGGCTCTGGGATTCAGAGGATTAGTGCCTCCGAATGTGGAGGTTCCGCTCAGCCACCATGGCTAGTAGCCGTGGATAGAGTTACCCTCCATGAACCTACAGGATCCCCTTTATTTATTTAATTCATTGATTGTTGAATTTATACCCCTCCCTGCCCCCAAAATGGGCTCGTAGTGGTTCACAACATAAAATCAACAAACAATAAAAACAAGAAACAGCAGTAGCAGAAATAGGAAGCTGTTTGTTCGTGTGGCCATCACTACATCCTCTGGCAGTGAACTCTACATTTTAATCATGCTTGGTGAAGAGTAGCATTCCCTTTTTGTCTGTCCTGAACCTACTGCCCATTGGTTTCATGGGATGTCCTCAAGTTCTAGCCTTCTGGGAGAGGGAGAGAGAGAAAACTCGTTGTGTCAACTCTCTCGATCCCATGCATAACTTTATAAATTTCCATCATTGCCCCCATTAGTTATCTCTTTTTCTAAACTGAAGAGTCCCAGAATCTTCAGACTTTCCTCCTAGGGAAGATGCTCCAACCCCCTAACCATTTTGGTTGCCCTCTGTATTTTTTCCAGCTCCACAATGTCCTTTTGGAGAGACAGTGGCCAGAACTGCACACAGTATTCCCAATGAGGCTGCACCATAGATCTATACAGGGGCATTACAATATTGGCCATTTTACTCTCAGTCCTTTCCCCAATAATCCCTAATTTAAGAGTTTGCCTTTTCCACCACTGCAGCACTCTGGGTTGACTCTTTCATTGAGCTGTCCACTACGACTTGGCTTGACAGCAGCACATGTGAAAGGGATCTGGGTGTTCTAGTTGATCACAAGCTCAACATGAGCCTGCAGTACGGTGTGGCTGCAAAGAAAGCTAATGCAATCTTAGGACACATTAACAGAAGCATTGCGTCCAGATCATGGGAGGTGATAGTTCTGCTCTGTTCTGCTCTGGTCAGGCCCCACCTGGATACTGTGTCCAGTTTTAGGCATCACACCTTAGGAAAGATGTTGACAAGCTTGAGCATGCCCAGAAGAGGGCGACCAGGATGGTGAGAGGGTTTGAATCCAAATCTTATGAGGAAAGGCTGAAAGAGTTGGGTATGTTTAGCCTGGGAAAGAGAAGGCTTAGAGGGGACATGATGGCAGTCTTCAAGTATTTTAGGGACTTTTTCAGACCTGCGATGCCTTTGGGGGAGAGAGAGAGTTCAGTGATGACGGAACCCAGCACTTTTTTGGAAAACTTTTGAACCAACTTTAAGACCCTGTAAACTAGAGGTTTGACCGTGTTTGAATACACAAGGTCTATAGTGCACCTACTTGGAATATACAAGGTCTATAGTGCAACTCCTTGGAGAAGATCAGAACAGCCTACAGGGGACAGCTGAAGGGGAACCTCCCACAGTTTCAAATTATGTCCTTTCTGTTTCCTGATTGGCTCTTTGGAGACTTCCTGCTCCAACTGAGCCCTCCCCCTTTGTTCCTGTTTCTCACAGCAGTCAGTCAGTTAGTTAAGTCACTGGGCCTCGCCTCTGATCTATCAGAGTTTATTTTCCTTAAACATGTGGTGTTCCATGCCTTTGCATGTTTAAACTCTGCCAAGAGGCCAGAGGCGTCGATGCACCATTTGTTTGTTTGTTTGGATTTTCAAATTCATTTGCATTTCAAAACTTTTCTTTTTAAAATTATGTTTCTTACTAAGTAACGTAAGTGCCTCCAATCTCTAGGGCCTTTACCATAGTATGTTCATGAGTGACATCAAGCCACCGCTGACGTATGGTGTCCCCAGCAAGGGGCTTTCAAGGCAAGTGAGAAGCAGAGGTGGTCTGCCATGGCCTTCCTCTGCTGAGCCTTCCTTGGTGGTCTCTCATCCAAGCTTTATGGTGGCCCCAGCAAGGGGCTTTCAAGGCAAGTGAGAAGCAGAGGTGGTTCTGCCATGGCCTTCCTCTGCCGAGCCTTCCTTGGTGGTCTCTCATCCAAGCCTTATGGTGACCCCAGCAAGGGGCTTTCCAGGCAAGTGAGAAGGAGAGGTGGTCTGCCATGGCCTTCCTCTGCCAGAGCCTTCCTTGGTGGTCTCTCATCCAAGCCTTATGGTGACCCCAGCAAGGGGCTTTCCAGGCAAGTGAGAAGCAGAGGTGGTTTGCCATGGCCTTCCTCTGCAGAGCCTTCCTTGGTGGTCTCTCATCCAAGCCTTATGGTGACCCCAGCAAGGGGCTTTCCAGGCAAGTGAGAAGGAGAGGTGGTCTGCCATGGCCTTCCTCTGCAGAGCCTTCCTTGGTGGTCTCTCATCCAAGCCTTATGGTGACCCCAGCAAGGGGCTTTCCAGGCAAGTGAGAAGCAGAGGTGGTTTGCCATGGCCTTCCTCTGCCAAGCCTTCCTTGGTGGTCTCTCATCCAAGCCTTATGGTGACCCCAGCAAGGGGCTTTCAAGGCAAGTGAGAAGCAGAGGTGGTTTGCCATGATGGCCTTCCTCTGCAGAGCCTTCCTTGGTGGTCTCTCATCCAAGCCTTATGGCGACCCCAGCAGGGGCTTTCAAGGCAAGTGAGAAGCAGAGGTGGTCTGGCATGGCCTTCCTCTGCAGAGCCTTCCTTGGTGGTCTCTCATCCAAGCCTTATGGTGACCCCAGCAAGGGGCTTTCCAGGGCAAGTGAGAAGCAGAGGTGGTTTGCCATGGCCTTCCTCTGCCGAGCCTTCCTTTGTGGTCTCTCATCCAAGCCTTATGGTGACCCCAGCAAGGGGCTTTCCAGGCAAGTGAGAAGCAGAGGTGGTTTGCCATGGCCTTCCTCTGCCGAGCCTTCCTTGGTGGTCTCTCATCCAAGCCTTATGGTGACCCCAGCAAGGGGCTTTCAGGGCAAGTGAGAATCAGAGGTGGTTTGCCATGGCCTTCCTCTGCTGAGCCAGTTTGGTGTAGTGGTTAAGTGCGCGGACTCTAATCTGGGAGAATCGGGTTTGATTCCCCAGTCCTCCACTTGCACCTGGCTGGATGACCTTGGGCAAGCCATAGTTCTTATAAGAGCTGTCCTTGAAAAAGAGCAGTTTCTGTCAGAGCTCTCCCAGCCCCCACCTACCTCACAGGGTGTCTGTTGTGGGGAGGGGAAGGGAAAGGAGTTTGTAAGCCGCTCAGAGACACCTTTGGGTAGTGAAGGGCAGGGTATAAATCCAATCGCTTCTTCTTCTTCTTCTTGCAGAGTGAGGGCTGTGACTTCCTTGACTGAGTCAATCTATCCCTTGTTGGGCCTCTTTTCCTGCAGCCTTCTACTTTTCCTAGCTTTATTGTCTTTATTGTCGTGGAAATACTACGGCATGAATTATCTTGATATTGGTTTCCAGTGACATATCCTTACACTTATCTACTATGCAACAGTTTCATTGGATGACCTCAAATTTTGATATTTTGCAAGAGGGAGAAAAAATTATCTTTGCCAACGCTTTCCACCACATGCATAATTTTATAAACCTCTATCACGTCCCCCCTTAGTCGTCTCTTTTCCAAATGGAAAAGTCCCGGACTCTTCAGCCATTCCTCATAGGGAAGGGGTTCCAATTGTTCCATCCACTTATTAAGAGAAGCTGTTGGTTTTGAATTGTGCTTTATATGTATATGGCATGTTGGGGATGGGCTGTGACTCACTGGTAGAGCGTCTGCTTTGCATGAAGAAGGTCTCAGGTTCAATCCCCGGCATCTCCAGTTAAAGGGACCAGGCTGTAGGCAATGTGAAAGACCTCCGCCTGAGACCCTGCAGAGTTCCTGCCAGTTTGAATAGACAAGACTGACCTTGATGGACCAATGGCCTGATTCGACATAAGACAGCTACGTGTGAGAGCTCCACTAGTGGGAGGGGCCATGGATCAGTGGTAGAACATCTGCTTGGCATGCAGATGGTCCCAGGTTCAATCCTTAGTAACTCCAGTTAAAAGGACCAGGCAGTAGGTGATGGGAAAGACCTCTGCCAGAGACCCTGGAGAGCCATGAAATGGGGCTGTAGCTCAGTGGGTAGACCCTCTGCTTGGCATGAAGGAGGTCCCAGGTTCAATCCCCGGCATCTCCAGTTAAAAGGACCAGGCAGTAGGTGATGTGAAAGACCTCAGCCTGAGACCCTGGAGAGCCATGAAGTGGGACTGTGGCTCAGTGGTGGAGCAGCTGCTTGGCAGGCAGAAGGTCCCAGGTTCAGTCCCCGGCATCTCCAGTTAAAAGGACCAGGCAGTAGGTGATGTGAAAGACCTCAGCCTGAGACCCTGGTGAGCCATGAAGTGGGGCTGTGGCTCAGTGGTGGAGCAGCTGCTTGGCAGGCAGAAGGTCCCAGGTTCAGTCCCCGGCATCTCCAGTTAAAGGGACCAGGCAGTAGGTGATGTGGAAGACCTCAGCCTGAGACCCTGGAGTGCCATGAAGTGGGGCTGTGGCTCAGTGGTGGAGCAGCTGCTTGGCATGCAGAAGGTTCCAAGTTCAATCCCCAGCATCTCCAGTGAAAAGGAACTGATAGGAGGTGATGTGGAAGACCTCAGCCAGAGATCCTGGAGAGTTGCTGCCAATCTGAGTAGGCAATACTGACTGTGATGGACCAGTGGTCTGATTCAATATAAGGCTGCTAGATGTGAGAGTTCTTCTCACAGGAGGGGCCATGGCTCCATGGTAGAACATCTGCTTGGCATGCAGAAGGTCCCACGTTCAATCCCCAGCATCTCCAGTTAAAAGGGCCAGGCAGTAGCTGATGTGAAAGACCTGAGACCCTGGAGAGCCATGGAGAGGGGCTGTACCTCAGTGGTAGAGCCTCTGCTTGGTGCGCAGGAGGTCCCAGGTTCAATCCCCGGCATCTCCAGTTAAAAGGACCAGGCAGTAGGTGATGTGAAAGACCTATACTTGAGACCCTGGAGAGCCACCGCCAGTCTTAGCAGACAATACTGACCAAGATGAACCAATGGCCTGATTCAGTATAAGGCAAGTAAATGTGAGAGATCTGCTCACGGGAAGGGCCGTGGCTCAGTGACAGAGCATGTGCTTGGCATGCAGAAGGTCCTAATTTCATTCCCCAACATCTCCAGGCTGTAGGTGATGTGAAATACCTATACTTGAGACCCCGGAGAGTCGCTACCAGTATGAGTAGACAATGCACCAACTGGATGCACCAAAACTCTGCTTCAGTATTAGGTAGCTTCATGTATTCACACATGTTATTGGACATTTGGACTGCTCCCAGCCTAAATCCCAAAAGCTGTTCTGCTTTAGGGACTATTTCACTGAGAATATGATACGATCTTTAGCTGCGGGTTTACTCAGAAAGCAGGAGCCAGCCAGCTCCTCTTTTGCCATGATTTCATTTTCTTAAAGTTTATGCTGCGGTGCTCTACTGCCCAATTTTAATTTACATTCCCCCCCACCCCGGTACTGGACCCCTCCACCTCTAAGGCCAGAGAGCCGAACGACAATTGTGAAACGATAATTTGCTATTTCTCGTTTGCTTATTCTTGTCAAAAAAAAGAAAAGAAAAAACTCCCCCAACTAACCAACCGACCGACCGACCGACCATCCGACCAACAAACAAACAGAAATAGGACTGTTCAAGCAACTAATACAGGAAGATGTATCGCTCGCCTGAATAATTGTGACAGCCGTAGACCATATCAGCGTCTGTTTGTTTGCACAATACCCGACTGTATTAAGGAAGCCATCGCAGCTGTCTTGGACTCTGGAGTCCCTCGTTTCATCACTTGACACTGCAGCAGATGTTATGGCTTGATAAGAGGCTCCACTTCATTCACTCCACATCTAAGATTACCTCTGGAGGAGAAGAAGGGGGGGGAATCAAATGCATTATAACACTCCCAGTCATTTGTAAAAAAAAAAAAAAAAAGTCGGGGAAGATCACCAATTTATTCCCTTTCTGTAACATTAAATGCAACTCCTCCGGGGGGCTAGGAGAAGAAAGAGGTCCAGGCTTAACACCTTCTTGGCCGGAGCCATTTGTAAGCACATCTATATATCTAATAGTGATGTGCAGCCCCCATCTGCGGATACCTAAATCTGCAGATCAGGGCCACGCAGAGGTGAAATGGATTTTTCAGCAACTTCGGGGCACTCCCCAGGTTTGCAGAAAAATCAGAAATGTTCCAAAAAAAAAAAAAAAAAAGTACACAGGGGGTTTAAATCCCTCCAAAAGTAAAGTAGTGCCACTATGTACTTAGCTCCAGGGGTCGTTGTTGGAGCCCAGGAGCCACGCTGGAGCTAGCAGCAGCCGTGGTTGTGATGGAGCTATACTGGGACCAGAAGCAGTAGGGATGCATCCTGGAAGCCCTGATGGGCCTGGCAGCAGCCACAGACTCTGGGAGCTACACGGGGCATGCCATCACCAACAGCACAACCCAGGAGTCATGCTGGGCCTGCCGGCGGCACATCCACTGAGTCCAGTGCAGTTCCTGGACATGGCAAGCATCGTGGGCACACATTTTTAGATAGAGAGAGAGAGAGAGAGAGAGAGAGAGAGAGAGAGAGAGAGAGAGAGAGATAGAGATAGATGATAGATGATAGATAGATGATGATAGATGATAGATAGATAGATAGATAGATAGATAGATAGATAGATAGATAGATAGATGATAGATAGATAGATGATAGATAGATAGATAGATAGATAGATAGATAGATAGATGATAGATAGATAGATAGATAGATAGATAGATAGATAGATAGATAGATAGATAGATGATAGATAGATAGATGAAATTTATTTACGGAATAAATATCCCGCTTTTCTGCCCTTGGAAGAGCCACCAAGTCAGCTAACAGTTTAGTACATACATATGTGGTGAGAGCCAGTTAGGTGTAGTGGTTAAGTGCATGGACTTTAATCTAGGAGAACCGGGTTTGATTCCCCACTCCTCCACTTGCACCTGCTGGATGACCTTGGGCAAGCCATAGTTCTGGCACAGCTGTTCTTGGAAAAGAGCCATTTCTGTCAGAGCTCTTTCGGCCCCACCTACCTCACAGGGTGTCTGTTGTGGGGAGGGGAAGGGAAAGGAATTTGTAAGCCACTCTGAGACTCCTTTGGCTAGTGAAGGGTGGGATATAAATCCAATCTCTTCTTCTTCTCTTCTTGTTATATATATATAGATACATGAAATTTATTTACAGAAGAGATAGCCCATCTTTCTGCCCTTGCAAGAGCCACCAAGGCAACTTACAGTTTAAAAGATACATGATAAGCTCACATTTTAAGACTAGGAAGGGGCACAAACCTCATCACAAACCTAACTTCATCATGAAAATGGCCCGGTTCGTGAGCTGTCATGTGATCACACCCACAACAAACTGCCTATGACCCTCCATATTTTTTTTTACAGAGGTTCATGTGGTTCATGTTGAGGTTCATACAGAAGACACGCTGGTGCCAGTTGATTAATTGGCAAAGCAACAGGGGGTGGACTTCTGGGTGAACTCGTTACTTGGGCTTCACTCGCATGAGGCTTGCAAAAGCCATTTAAAGGGAAGGTTCCCCTTAAATGGCTTTGTAAGATCTTCCCCTTTCCCTCAGGGAGCTGCTGCCATTGGAAAGGAGGGAGGGTAGATCCATGAACCTAGGGTTCCCAAGTACTTACCGTATTTCGGCGGGGGACGCTCAGTCCTCGGCCGGAACATTCCCCCAGGCAACACCCACGCCACACAATGCTGTCACCAGGAAGTGACGGCAGATGACACTCTGGCAAAGGGGCTGGAAACTTGATGGTACCAATGAGTTTCCATCCCCATTGCCAGAGCATCGCCCGACATCACTTCCTGGTGACAGCATCGTGCACACGTCTTTCCTTCCCCCGGGGATGGTCCTGCCAGGACGTATCCGTCCCCTGCTGAAATATGGTAAGTTCTTGGCAAGCCTACATGAACCTCACAAACTCTGATTTGATAAGTGGGAAGGTTTGTGAAGCTTCATAGTTTGTGTGACCCCACGAACCATAAATGGGGATGAACCTCCATTGGCCCAGTTCATGCCCATCCCTATTTGAAACCATTAAAATCAACCCCCTCAAACATGCCCACACCATTAAAACCATTAATGACAGAGTTAAAATATGTTCAAGACATGAAGTCAGCAGTTAAAACACTAGTCAGGCAGGAGGGCTCACTGAAGGGACGCCAAATGAAACAACAAAAGTCTTCCACCTGCTGGCAGAAGGCAGCAGGAAAAGGAGAGAGATGAAGCCCACTCGAGAGAGAGTTCCAGAGCTTTGGGGCTATGAAGAGGGACGGGCACGAACTGGCTCATGAAGCTCACAAACTGGTTCATGAACTGCAGTTCAGGGAGGTATGCGGGTTCGTGGAGAGCAAAAAGCAGGTCTTTCAACCCCTCCTTCTCCTCCCTGTAAGAGCCACTAAAACAGCTGAGCTGTGTCAGCTCTTTAGATCGGAAACAGCTGGGCCACAGGGGCAGCCTGCTCCACCATTCAGCTGTTTCGTTTAAATGGCTGGGGGGTTATTTAAACCACTGCTCTCTGCTCCCCGTGAAAAGCAGTGGGGAGCAGCGAACATGAACCCATACAAACTGGGTCCATTTGTTAACCAACCTCTCAGTTCATATTGGTTTGTGGTTCAACCACATCCCTAGCCATGATTGAAAATGCCCTTTCCTGGGTAGCCACTTACGAAGAGAGAAGACCCTTTCCTTGCCCGGCAACACAGAACTTCTGTCCATTTGACCCAGGATATCCTTATATGGCAGATGTTTCTGCACCTTCAGGCTGTCCAGTAAAAAGGAGAGATGTCTAGGGCCCTTGGTGGCCCACCATACATATGTGGTGGACTTCATTTGACCTTGGAGGTCACACATTATGCCGATCACTGTCAGTTATTGTCATTCCTAACACGAAGACTTACTGGGAAAGGCTGGGAGCAGTAACGAAGCGCTAGTCAAAAATTCAACCAAGTCGGGGTAAAACAAGAGGGTGGTTCACTCATTACTAGACAAAAGATGGGTCTCGGATCCGGGCACCAACCGTTCACAAGTGACTATGGCAGCAATCCGAAGAGTCCTTTTTCCTGGGAGTAAACCCTCTTGAACAAATGAGATTTCCTTATGAGTAGACCTCCTTCGGGTTGCTCTTTGTTTCATCCAGCTTGCAGTCGCAATCCATGGTGAACTAGATAACGGGCGGGCTGGGAGAGCAAGTAGATGTTCCCGGTTGAACGTATCACGAATTGTTAATATCGGGCCTCAATGAGTCCTCTCGACTGAGGAGAAATACAGAGACTTTCCATTATGCCTCCTCAAAGTCTCCGATTCATTGTGTCTACAGTGACAAGACATGCAAGAGTAAGTTACTGTAAGCAATGTTTTCAAAGTTATTATCTAGCCTATTATTCCTGTGTGTGTTTCCTAGAGAGAATGTTAGTTTTTCTCTCTATTAAATGCATATTCTGTTAGCTCATTAACTTTCTATTATTATTGTGTGCCTTCCCGTTCCCACATTCTGCTCTCCGGAACCGAGTAGAATTCAGAGGAAGGCAGGCAAGGTCACTGGGATCACAGGACTGTATATTGCCGCCTCTTATCAGAGACATTTATTCTAATTATAATGAAACACTTTTTCGTTTCTCTACACATTTTTCTAAGTTATCTTCCAAGAGAAAGAAGAAGAAGAGGAAGAAGAAGAGGAGGAGGAAGAGATTGGATTTATACCCCGCCCTTCACTACCCGAAAGTGTCTCAGAGTGGCTTACAATCCCTTCCCCTCCCCACAACAGACAACCTGTGAGGTAAGTGGGGCTGAGAGAGCTCTTTTGAGACCTGCCCTTGAGAGAACAGCTCTGAAAGAATTTATGACTGACCTAAGGTCTCACCAGCAGCTGCATGTGGAGGAGTGGGGAATCAATTTAGTATAGCGGTTAAGAGTGTGGACTGTAATCTTGGAGGACCGGGTTTGATTCCCGTCTCCTCCACGTGCAGCTGCTGGGTGACTTTAGGTTAGTCAAAGTTCTCTGAGAGCTGTTCTTTCAAGAGCAGTTCTCTCAGTACTCTCTCAGCCCCACCTACCTCACCTGTTGTGGGGAGAGGAAGGGGAGGAGATTGTAAGCCTCTCTGAGACTCTGAGTGAAGGGTGGGGTATAAATCCAATCTCCTCCTCCTCCTCCTCCTCTTCCTCCAAGTGGAGAGAAAAACCAGTTCTCTCGGGACTCTCAGCCCCAAGAAAAATGCCTGTTGTGGGGAGAGGAAGGGAAGGTGATTGTAAGCAGCTTTGAGACTCCTTGAGGTAGAGAAAAGCAGGGTATAAAAGCCAACTCTCCTCCTCCTCCTCCTGAAATTCAGTAGTGACTTACCCTTGAGTAACTCCAGAAGAATGTTTCCAATATTTTAAGAATGTAGAGGCTGTCACTTAGAGGAGGGCAGGGAGCTGTTCCTGTTGACAGCACAGGATAGGATTTGCGATAATGCGTTTAAATCACAAGTGGAAAGGCACCGGCTGGATATTAGGATTTTTTTTTTAACAACAAGAGTAGTACAGAAGTGGAATCAGCTGCCTTGGGAAGTGGTGGGCTCTCCCTTACAAGTAGTCTTCAAGTGGCAACTGGACAAAGATTTGTCAAGGATGCTTTAGGCTGATCCGGTGTTGAGCCGAAGGTTGGGCTAGATGGCCTGAATGGCCCCTTCCGACTCTATGATTCTATATCACACCATCCCAACACTACACCTTCCAAGGAAGCCACCACAGACAGGGCAAATGCTTTCTCTTTGACTCCCGTGGTGGTAATATTAGTCCGTTTTTTAACGCTTCCGCCCCAGAAATATGTGAATTTGTTAGGCAAATATATGACAGCGGCACAGTCTATGGCTCACTATGGGGAAACAGAACAATGAAAATATACAGGGGGTGACATTGTCCTAATGGTTTTCTTTAACCTCTATTAGGGGGGTAAGAGAAGATGAGTATCGGAGTGGCCCAGAGCTCCTTGGCTGGAAAGTAATACAGTACATCTGGATGGGTAAATGCCGAATTATCAGCCTTAAGAATCTGACATTCTGAATAGGCCGGTCAGGCCGCTCAATTAACGGCTCTAGGTATCATATGTGTGTTCTATCTGCCGTCCTTGCACATGATATAGGATCTGTTGACATGAAACCAAATCTCTGACCCTTATTTCTGGTGGGGACGATAGCTGCTAGTCATTTGGTATCATCGGGAGCTCTGGTGGACCAACGTCGAGCCGAATGAGAAATTTGCTGGGAAGCTCTGATCCTTGGATGTCTTTCTACACTTTGCCTCAAATTTCTAGTTACCCGATATTTATTTCATTTTTTTAAAATCATCTGTTAAATATCTTTATTATACTTTCTTTGCTTTTCTTTATTATACTTTTTTTTTAGCAGAAAAAAATTCGATTTCCCCCTCGAAAATTCTGTTTGGTGGGTTTCGATAACAAAAATTTCCCAGACGCACATTTCCCCGTTATTTGTCAATTATTCGATATCTGTATTTGACTCTGGAGAGCTCTGGAGAGGGAACACATCCTGGTTTGGTATCTGGCGACATTTGACAGATGACCTGCAGTGGTGTTTAGAATTTGGCAGCTGACGGCTGATGGGATTTCAAAGCCGACACTTGCCAAAGCGGATGAGGGGGTGCTAGAAATTATAGATTGGTACTGAGGCAAAAGTACAGGGCAAATGTTGAGTTTGGAATTTCACATATAACGATGTGAAGAGTGAAACTGGTTATTTTTGATATTCCAGCTATTTTGAATATGTGTAAATATTTGCTGTTGTTGTTGTTGTTGTTGTTCAGTTGCACAGTCGAGTCCGACGCTTTGCAACCCCACAGACCACATCAGGCCAGGCCTTCCTGTCTTCTGCCGTCCAATGGAGCTTGCTCAATTTCATCTTCGTTGCCTCGATAACACTGTCTGACCATCTCATCCTTTGCCGTCCCCTTCTCCTTTGACCTTCAGTCTTTCCCAGCATCAGGGTCTTCTCCAGCGAGTGCTCCCTTCTCATTTGGTGGCCAAAGTATTTGAGCTTCGGCTCCAGTCTCTGGTCTTCCAGGGAACAGTCAGCGTTGATTTCTTTTAGGGTACTTGCCCTCTGCTTTTCCCCTTTAGCTCCCATTATTTTCAGTCTGGCTTTTATTCATTTATTTATTCATATTAAATTCAACTTGTTAGGCTACACTTCCCAGCAAGCAGGGCTCAGGGCGGCTGACATCAAAACCAACACAATAATAATCCATTAAATAACATTAAAAACTACTAAAACCACTATATTAACCAAGCAATACATTACATTAGTTGCTGTAGATTTTCCGGGTTGGGTGGCCGTGGTCTTGGCATCGTAGGACCTGACATTTCACCAGTAGCTGTGACTGGCATCCTTAGAGGTATAACACAGAAAGATGGAGTACTCTCTATGTCGAGGTGAGCAGGAAACTGGTAGGCAGGTAATTTATATCTACCCTGGAAGGTGGGGTAGGGCTGAGTCATTATCTTGTAGGAGTTCTCCAGGCTTTGAACATGCTAATGGAGGAGCTTTCCTGAGGTTCTTTTGTCTATGGATTGTTTCCTGAGGAAACAACTACTCATTTTTTATCCTTTTTTCTTTCTCAGATGATAGCTCGTTTTGGGGGCTGCTGCCCCCAATGCTGAGTCTGAGTTCTCATCCAGCGAACGTATTAAGTTCTGAGACTCCACCAAGAGTAGCTATTAGTCAGCTAGTTGACAAACCTCACCAATGATGGAGGCACAAATGGACTGGAAATACAGCACATTTTAAATTGTGAACAAATCATGAATGTGAGAGTGTGGAATCCCAGACTGTAGAGAAAATGGGTGCTCTTGGGTCTGAGTACACATAGAACCTAACATAATGTTGTCAGGGTACCACACTGAGGCCAAGGCTGCAATCATACGCACAATTAGACCCGGCATAGGTTCAAATGCCGGGCAGATTGAAAGGGCACGATCAGACAACTACATCTGGGAAGCACCCCACAGCCCTCGGCATCCTGTTTTGCTCTGCCGCAGAAGCGGAGTTAAAAGACACCGGGGGAAATCCAATAGTAAATGGGTTGTGACGGGCCATGGATGGACTTTCTCATGTCTGATCACTCCAGCGTGCTCTCATGGCATCGGGATGGTCTGATCAGGCCATCCCCCCTTCACGGTATGTGCATCATCGCAAACTCCATAGGGAGCCCTCAGTGCAGAGATTCGATTCATCAATCCCTCGTTTAAGCGCATGGGGAGGGGGAACAGCACACAAAAAAGAACGACTCACCCACAGTTGCGTCTGATCACACACTGACGGGCTGTGCCCACCGCTGCAATGGGAGGTGTGATTGTGCAACTGCAGGTCAAGTTCTTCCAGAGGAAATAGCCTCACTCTCCCCCCATGCTGTATCTTATGCGTGGGACCACAACCCTAGAGAACTTCCAGACACGCCGACCCATTTTGGAGTCTACTGCTTTATGGTATTTGAAATGGATCAGACCTCCAAAGCTAGCAATATCAAGGGAGAGAGTCACAGTCCACCAATGTCAAGAAGCACTGTATCAGAGAATAAAGAACACGCACAAAAACAATGTATAACGTTTGCTATTAACAATAATATGTATTAGAATATCCAACAGGTGCACAAATGAGGTCCCAAAGGCAGTCGTTGACGAAGCGCTCCGGATTAAAATTTCGTTCTGTTGGTACTTCGTCTGAACGGAACCACAACGTGGTGCCTTCTATCCTTTAAATATGGTTGAATACAGACTAATGGATTCTCCTTTATGGTAATTATTCCTTACCACATTCTCCTATTTCTAGATACTGCTACAGTTTCCATTCTAACGCGCGATCCAAAGGTTTGGTTGTCTGTAGAGAGCCAGTTTGGCGTAGTGGTTAAGTGCGCGGAGTCTAATCTGGGAGAACCAGGTTTGATTCCCCACTCCTCCACTGGCACCTGCTGATGTGACCTTGGGTCCATCACAAGCTCTGGCACAGCTCTTCTTGAAAAAGAGCAGTTCCTGTCAGAGCTCTCTCAGCCCCACCTCCCTCACAGGGTGCCTGTTGTGGGGAGGGGAAGGGAAAGGGGTTTGTGAGCCGCTCTGAGACTCCAAGTGAAGGGCAGGGTATAAATCCAATCTCTTCTTCTATACCTTGTGGCTAATAGCCACTGATGGACCTCTGCTCCATATCTTTATTCAATTCCCTCTTGAAGCCATCCTTGCTTGTAGTGGCCACTACCTCCTGTGGCAGTGAATTCCATGTGTGAATCACTCTTTGGGTGAAGAAGGACTTCCTTTTGATTCCCCACTCCTCCACTTGCACCTGCTGGATGACCTTGGGCAAGCCATAGTTCTGACAAGAGCTGTCTTTGAAATGGCAGTTCTTTAAAGAGCTCTCTCAGCCCCACCTCCCTCACAGGGTGTCTGTTGTGGGGAGGGGAAGGGAATGGAGTTTGTAAGCCACTCTGAGACTCCAAGTGAAGGGAAGGGTATAAATCCAATCTCTTCTTCTTCTTCTTCTTCTTCTTCTTCTTCTTCTTCTTCTTCTTCTTCTTCTTCTTCTTCTTCTTCTTCTTCTTCTTCTTCTTCTTCTTCTTCTTCTTCTTCTTCTTCTTCTTCTACTACTACTACTACTACTACTACTACTACTACTACTACTACTACTACATCAGTTGTAATAGTGGGATATCTCCAGGTGGCACCTGGAGTGATTGGCATCCCAATCACTGAATGGTGTTTCAAGCCAGCAAACTTTTAAGGACCATCTGGAAGCAGCGAATATGCCAGTCGCACTTTTCGACTCACTCTTCAAACCCTCTGTAATCGCACGCTGTCCACCCGAATGAGATACGGATAAATATGCGTACTCATAGGTATCTGGGTATTGAAAAGTCTGTCCGTTTACTAGGGGATTTGGGTTTTTCCTCAGATCCCTTTTCAAACAACCGGTATGAAAGGGAAAAGGACTTTGGAAGAAAGGGAGGCGGGGGGAAGCCGGCTTTGTTCCCCTCCCCACTGGTTGAATAAGACTTGGCTCACGATGCGGCCACTCTTAAGTCTTTCTTCAGTGTGACATTTCTGCTGAATTCAAGGGGTGGAAGTTTGGGGAGAGTCGTGAGCCCAGGGAGGTATGCGCTTGTGAGTTTCATAAGCCTTTTTTTTTTGGAGAAGGCCCAGTTTCAGAGACGGATTTACAAAGGGAAAAGAGAGAGCCAAAGAGAAAGAAACATATTCTCCATGCGCCATCAATGAAGGGCCCCCCCGGGGGTAAAGATCACAGCGCTTTGAAACTATTCCCATTTTGACCAAGTTCCAAAGATCTGAACACATTTTTATTTTTTTTTGGGGGGGGAACGATGGTTAAGTTCTAATGTAAACTGTCAAACGGCTGTGCCCTGGGTCAGCTCTCCCTTTTCCCAAGCGTTCCGTGTTTGTTTAAGCATTTCAGAACATGGCTGTGGTGTCAGCAGACGGGGGAATGTGAATGTCGTGGGCGGGAGCCGCCACTCTTTGTGATATTTCCAAAAGCTACTGCAGTCAAAGTACTCGACTGCCAAGGGAGCAGTTGTGATAAGCATCCGCCGCCATTGGTGAAAGAAACAAATGGGCGTAAACATGAGCATCGTGGGCGTAAGGAACAGATCTTCCTCCACCCACCCCTACCCTTTGTAGTGGTTCCAGATTCCAATTTTCAATGGATCATTTTATCTCTTCTCTTTTTGTCGAGGGTGGTCTGGTTATCACCATTCCCATATTCTCTCTCCCCACCCCCAAATGGACTATCGCAAAGATTGAATCGTGATGTGCGACTCACGAAGTTCAGGAGCGACATATTTCAGGGGAGTTTTCTTTTCCCACACTTGAAACCATGCTTAGGGCAGTGATCTGGAGCAGAAGTCCATCAGTGGCTATTAGCCACAGGGTATAGATGGGAATTCTCAGTCTGGGGCAGGTGATGCACTCTATTCTCGGTGCTGGAGGGGGCAGCAGTGGGAGGGCTTCTAGTGTCCTGGCCCCACTGCTGGACCTCCTGATGGCACGTGGTATTTTTGGCCACTGCGTGACAGAGTGTTGGACTAGATGGGCCATTGGCCTGATCCAACATTGGCTTCTCTTATGTTCTTATGATCCTAGGGGTTGCCGCCACAGACACCCTGTGAGGTAGGTGGGGCTGAGAGAGCTCAGAGAGAACTGTGACTGACCCAGGGTCACCCGGCTGGCTGCTTGTGGAGGAGTGGGGAATCAAACCCGGTTCCCCAGATTAGAATCCGCCCCTCTTAACCACTACACAAGAACCCGTATTCCGTTTTAGTAACTGGTTGCTCATGGATCGTTTCCTGTCATTTTGGACAGACCTGTTTTAGTAACTGGCTGCTAGCAGAATTTATTTACCTGTTAGTTGTTGTAGCTTTTGGAAACATATTATTTACCTGTTCATACAAACTCACTTGCATTGGGTTAGCAGAGAGTGGTTGAGCCGCTTTTAAGAAGAAGAAAAAGAAGAAGAGATTGGATTTATACCCCGCCCTTCACTGCCCAAAGGCGTCTCAGAGCGGCTTACCAACTCCTTTCCCTTCCCCTCCCCACAACAGACACCCTGTGAGGTAGGTGGGGCTGAGAGAACTTCTGACAGAAACTGTCCTTGAGAGAACAGCTGTGCCAGCGCTTGGGACTGACCCAAGGTCACACCAGCAGGTGCAAGTGGAGGAGTGGGGAATCAAACCCAGTTCTCCCAGATAAGAGTCCGCACACTTAACCACTACACCAAACTGGCTTTAAGGGAAACGTCTTTCTTCCATTTTCTACCCCTCCATCACACTTCTGAATCACTGCGGCGTGCTATTTAAAATGTCTGCAGAGCTTCCTAGAATACCGCTTCCCCCCCCCCCGCCCTTTTTCGCCACTCAGTAGCGGAACACGTTCTTGCAAAAGGCCCACATCACACACTCAAGCACATGTATGAAGCTGCCTTATACGGAGTCTGCCTATTGATCTATCAAGGTCTACTCTAAGTGGCTGCAGCTGTCCATAAGAACACAAGAGAAGCCAGGTTGGATCAGGCTAATGGCCCATCCGGTCCAGCACTCTGTGTCACACAGTGGCCCAAACCCAGGTGCCAGAAGTCCCACCAGTTGGGCCAGAACTCCAGAAGCCCTCCCCAAGCACCAAGAATACAGAGCATCACTGCCCCCAGACAGAGTGTTCCATCTATACCTTGTTAGCCAATAACCACTGATGGACCTGTGCTCTATCCAATCCCTCTTTAAGCTGTAGCTACCACCCCTTCCTGCATCAGTGAACTCCACGTGTTAATTACTTTTTGGATGAAGAATACATGCATGCAAGATCAAGGCACTTTCTGCAAACAAGATGCTAACTGACCAGTAGAAAAATTACAGGTCAAAACACCTCCTACAAGGTTCTCCCAAGCAGAGTAAAGGCTACTTGTAAGTGGATACAGGTTACATAACATAGTGTCCTGTTCACTAACAACTAACGGTATCAGTTAACCCCATAATGACTGAAATACGAGGAACTTGTGAAACTCTAACAATTATTCCTTGGGTGAAGAAGGACTTCCTCTGATCTGTTCTACTTGCTCATTAATTTCATGGAGTGCCCACGGGTTCTTGCATCGTGAGAAAGGAAGAAAAGGACTTCTTTCTCTGTCTTCTCTATCCCATGCACTGTTTTGTAAACCTCGATCATGACCGCTTCTCCATATCTAGCTAATATCTCTAACCCAAACCACAGGTGGGCTTTTTCCAGAGCCAGATTTGACACTTTTCCATCAGCAGTTCTTTTTGGAAGATTCCAACGCATTCCCAGGCATTTGAGACTTTGTTCATGCCACTCCGAGTCAATTGAGACCCTTCCTCATATTTTATTTCATTGTGTTTACTATGCTGAAGAAGGAGCTCTTTTGACTACACCTGTATTAAGGTCATTTAGGTGCCAAGGACAACTAGTAATCCACTCCGAGGAACTTGTGTTGAAATACCTATTGGAGGACAAATCCATCAAAATATCAAGGAAGGTTGCCAAATTTCTTTTTATTGCATTTTCAAAGCGCAAACACCTCCTTAATTCTTCTCACAACATTTCTCCCCCGTAATGTTGGTAACCCGGGTCTGTATTCTGAGCCTGTATGATGTTTGATGGGTCTCTGACCGTAATAAACATTTATGTTATGTTATGTAACCTCGATCATGTCACCCCTTCAATCATCCTTTCTCCAAGCTAAAGAGCCCTAACCTTTTAAACCAGTTTGGTGTAGTGGTTAGGAGCATGGACTCAAAGTCTGGGAGAACCGGGTTTGATTCCCCAATCCTCCACATGCAGCTGCTGGTGTGACCTTGGGTCAGTCACAAGCTCTCTCAGAGCTGTTCTTTCAAGTGCAGTCCTCAAAAGAGCTCTCTCAGCCCCACCTGCCTCACAGGCTGTCTGTTGTGGGGAGGGGAAGGGAAAGGAGACCGTAAGCCGCTCTGAGACTCCTTCGGGTAGTGAAGGGTGGGGTATAAATCCAATCTCCTCCTCATCCTCCTTTCCTCATAAAGAAGACTCCTTTTTCTCTTCCACTGCTTTTGGGTATATCTGGTTCCTATGATTTGCTGATTGTAGTCTGGATCTCCTAAATTCTGGTCCCCTGATGGTTAAAACTGTTCCCATTTGGTTTTATGCTACTATTTGATACTGTTATTCTTTTGCATATAATTAGGGTTCCCAAGTACTTACTGTATGACAGCGGGGGATGCACAGCCAGAACATTCCCCCGGGCAACACCCACGATGCACGATGCCATTGCCAGGAAGTGACGCTGGGTGACGCTCCAGCAATGGGGCTGGAAACTCAATGGTACCATCGAGTTTCCAGCCCCATTGCCAGAGCGTCGCCCGGCGTCACTTCCTAGTGACAGCATCGTGCGCCACGTCTTTCCTTCCCCCGGGGATGGTCCTGCCAGGACATATCCGTCCCCTGCTGGTGTACGGTAAGTTCTTGGCAAGCCTGCATATAATGTATTTTAATGATATTGGATGCTACTGGGGAGGCAGGGTAGAACAAATGTTCAATTGATTGATTGATTGATTGATTGATTGATGATAAATGGTGGGAGATGCTGAAACCTATTTCAAGAAATTTATCTCATAGATAGATTTATCTCCTAGACAGTTGCCAACTCCCAGGTAGGCCTCTGGCCTGGAGATCTTTGAGAAATACAACTGATCTCCAAGCAACAGAGAACAATTCCCCTGGAAAAAATGGCCACTTTGCAGGATGGACTCTATGACGTTCTAACCAAACGCTCCCTCTAAGCTGTGGAGTCTCGTGCGCAAACATTCTACTTCGTGAGCTACTGGCAATAAAGTTGTGAGCGAGCGATGTGGCTGCTGCATAAATCAGTTTGCTCTGGGGCCGTCCTTCCCGAGCGAAGACAAAAATGGGTGAGCCGGAGGCTAAAAAAACCTGTGAGCTAGCTCACACTAACTCAGCTTAGAAGGAACACTGCCTGTGAGGTAGGTGGGGCTCAGAGAGCCCTCTCGAGAACTGCCCTTGAGAGAACAGCTCTGAGAGAACTTGTAACTGAACCAAGCTCACCCCAGCAGCTGTGTGTGGAGGAGCGGGGAACCAAACCCAACTTCATGGGTCCTGGCTCCGCTCAGGCTGACTTTTCCTCAGATGAGGAAGAGGCAGGGAACAACGCGGCCTCCTCTGAAGAACCCCCAACAGCACCTGAGGAGGAAGAGGCCCCAGCCGCTGCACAGGAGGTGCAGCAAGGTGAAGAGACAAGATGGGTAAGCCGGAGGCTAAAAAACTGTGAGCTAGCGCACACTAACTCAGCTTAGAGGGAACACCGATTCTAACCCGCCAAAGCCCTCCACAGGCTCCACCCCCCCAATTTTATTTATTTATTTCTTCATATTTGTAGCCCACCCTTCCCGCAACTGGGCTCAGGATGGGTCACAACATCTCCTCAGTACAATAAAAACAATATTTCGTCAATACAATAAACAATTGAAATATGAGACACTGTCATATACGTTGCAATGGCGGTCACAACCCTACGGTAGAAAAAAAACTAATAGTTGCGAGAGGTCCTGGCCCTGTAAAGGTAACGGTAAAGGTTCCCTTGCTCGAAAGCCAGTCGAATCCGACTCTAGGGTTGCGGTGCTCATCTCCATTTCAAAGCCGAAGAGCCAGCGCTGTCCGAAGACGTTTGTGTGGTCATGTGGCCGGCATGACTAAACACCAAGGCGCACGGAACACTGTTACCTTCCCACTGAAGTGGTACCTATTTCTCTACTTGCAATTTCTTGCTTTCGAACTGCTAGGTTGGCAGGAGCTGGAACTAGAGACGGGAGCTCACTCCGTCATGCGGCAGTCTCGGGTCTCGAACTGCTGAACTACTGACCTTCCACAGCCTGCAGTTCAGCGTCTTAACCACTTGAGCCACCGCAGCTCCTCCTGGCCCCGTGGTGAGATGTTAATAAGGGCCAGCAGTCGTTAAATGGGTGACAAGAACCTCAGGGAGGCCATACATCGGACGTCCGCTGCCTCAGCCAAAGGGATTTCCCACCCAGAGCTGGCAACCCTAATATTATGTGTCCTTATTTCATAAAGGTTTCCCTTGTTCAAAAGCCAGTCAAATCCGACTCTAGGGGGCAGCGCTCATCTCCGTTTCCAAGCCGAAGAGACAGCGCTGTTGAAAGACATTTCTGTGGTCACGTGACCGGTGTGACTAAACGCCGAAGTGCACAAAATGCTGTTACCTTCCCACAAAAGTGGTACCTATTGATCTACTTGCAGTTTCTTGCTTTCGAACTCTTAGGCTGGCAGGAGCTGGAGCCAGAGATGGGAGCCCACTCCATCATGCGGCACTCGGGTCTCGAACTGCCGAACGGCAGACTTTCCGGTCTGCCGCTCAGCATCTTAACCTATGAGCCACCACGGCCCCTTTCCTACATCACTTCATATAAGTTTCATGCACATATCCGCAAAGAGAGTTTTGACTCTCATAAGAACATAAGAGAAGCCAATGTTGAATCAAGCCAATGGCCCATCTAGTCCAACACTCTGACACACAGTGGCCAAAATATACCAGGTGCCATCAGGAGGTCCAGCAGTGAGGCCAGGACACTAGAAGCCCTCCCTCTGCTGCCCCCTCCAGCACCAAGAATAGAGTGCATCACCTGCCCCAGACTGAGAGTTCCCATCTATACCCTGTAGCTAATAGCCCCTGATGGACTTCTGCTCCATATGGTTATCTAATTCCCTCTTGAAACTGTCCATGCTTGTAGCTGCCACCACCTCCTGTGGCAGTGAATTCCATGTGTTAATCACTCTTTGGGTGAAGAAGGACTTCCTTTTATCTGTTCTAACCCGACTGCTCAGCAATTTCATGGAGTGCCCACGAGTTCTTGTATTGTGAGAAAGGGAGGAAAGTGCTTCTTTCTCAACCTGCTCAATCCCACTCTCAAAAGCTCATATGCCGGAAATCATGGTGGTCTCTCTCTAAGGTGCTGCTGGACTCAAAGTCTAGCTCAATACAGCCGCCATCTGGAACTATAGCCACAAAGTAGTTCTCTTTCTCATTTGTGTTTGTGTATGTGTGTGTGTGTATATATATATGATAAATGAAGTGGCGATCAGTCGATTGTGATAAGAGAAGCCAGTGAGCTTCGGGGTGATGTGTATTCAACTCCAGGCTGTCTCCTCTTATGCAAATCCAGCCAATTTCCTCTTTTATTTCATTTCTGGAGCCTCAATCTGTGATCTCTGATAAGGTTCCCAAGGATACCGTCTTTCCTGGCAAATGGGGAGGGGAGGGGGAGGGGGAAAGGGGGGAGGGGGAGATGGGCGGGGGTCTAGGTGATGGAGACGTGTAGCTTGCAGAGCGCCCCGGCGAATGAATAATTTAAAACCCGGCTTGGAGATCTGCAGCAAAACGAGGAGATAAGAGACACCAGAGGGTCTTCTCTCCGCATTCGGGGGAGCAGCATCTTCCAATGACAGGTGACCTCCAAGGTCAAGGGCATGCTGGGAAATGGAGCCAAGAGCGGCCGCAAAAGGAGAGGGTGGCACGTCCCAGAAGGAAGTCCCGATTCAGCTGGTGTCAAACGAAAACTTGATCTCTTCCCCCCCCGGTTACCCGACCCGGTTCGTTGTTGTTGTTTTTTCCACAGAGAACACCGAAGCTTAATTTTGTTGCCTTTCCATCCAGTCGGTGTAAATAAGAGGGAGATTCGCCGAAGTCGATGGATGTGTATTTACACATGCGCGACAGCAGATAGGAATCAGACCTCCGGGCCCACGGCTTGGTGGCTGCACACATACATGAAGAATTGGCTTTGTTTGCAGTCTCGGTGCAGATGAATACGGATTGTGTCGGAGAAATATCACGGGTCATCTCTTCTTTTACGGGAGGCTCCCCTAATTTCCATGCGCCTCGATGGTTCATACCACCCGAGGAACTGCCATTATACTTCTAAAAACCATGCTTCTGCCTCCAGGGGTTTCCCAACCACGGCTAAAGTTCTTTATATCATTCAATTCCACTTCCTGCAGTTTGTGGCATGCCGCTTAGGCCGCATCACAAATGTGGCAATTGGCTTAGAGAACTCCTCCAAGAATACAAGAGAAGACAATGTTGGATCAGGCCAGTGGCCCCTCCAGTCCAACACTCTGTCACACACTGGCCAAAAATACCAGGTGCCATCTGGAGGTCCAGCAGTGGGGCCAGGACACTAGCAGCCATCCCACTGTTGACCCTCCCCCCAAGCACTAAGAATACAGAGCATAACTTGCCCCAGACTAAGAGTTCCTACCTATAAGTGTGCGGACTCTGGGAGAACCGGGTTTGATTCCCTACTCCTCCACTCCTCCACTTGCACCTGCTGATGTGACCTTGAGTCAGTCAGAAGTTCTGGCATAGCTGTTCCTGAAAGAGCAGTTTGTGTTAGAGTTCTCTTAGCCCCACCTGCCTCACAGGGTGTCTGTTGTGGGGAGGGGAAGGGAAAGGAGATTGTAAGCCACTCTGAGACTCCAAGTGAAGGGCAGGGTATAAATCCAATCTCTTCTTCTCTTCTTCTATACCTTGTGGCTAATAGCCACTGATGGACCTCTGCTCCATATCTTTATTCAATTCCCTCTTGAAGCCATTCTTGCTTGTAGCTGCCACCACCTCCTGTGGCAGTAAATTCCATGTGTGAATCACAATTTGGGTGAAGGACTTCTTTTTATTTGTTCCAACCCGATTGCTCAGCAATTTCATGGAGTGCCCACACAAGTTCTTGCCTTGTGAAAAAAGGGAGAAAAAGACTTCTTTCTCCACCTGCCCTATCCCATGCATAATCTTCTAGATCTCGATCATGTCACCCCTCAGCTGTCATTTCTCCAAGCTAAAGAGCCCCAAGATCTTTAACCTTTCTAAAAAGGGAAAGTGTTCCAACCCTTTGTCATTCTAGTTGCCCTTTTCTGCACTTTTCCCAATGCTATAATATCCTTTGTGAGGTGTGGTGACCAGAACTGTACACAGTATTCCAAATTTATAGAGGGGCATGATGATACTGGGTGATTTGTTTTCAATTCCCTTCCTAAAAATCCCCCGCATAGCACTGGTCTTTTTTATTGCAGTCCAACCCATCACTTGCTTTTTTTTAGCCCGAGTAACTTCAGATTTCAAGGGAGCCAGTTTGGTGTAGTGGTTAAGTGGGCGGACTCTAATCTGGGACAACCGGAGGTGGTGGCAGCTACAAGCATGGACAGTTTCAAGAGGGAATTAGATAAACATATGGAGCAGAAATCCATCAGTGGCTATTAGCCACAGGGTATAGATGGGAATTCTCAGTCTGGGGCAGGTGATGCACTCCATTCTTGGTGCTGGAGGGGGCAGCAGTGGGAAGGCTTCTAGTGTCCTGGCCCCACTGCTGGACCTCCTGATGGCACGTGGTGTATTTTGGCCTGTTGTTGGACTAGATGGGCCATTGGCCTGATTCAACATTGGCTTCTCTTATGTTCTTATGTTCTTATGTTCTTATGTTAACTGGGTTTGATGCCCCACTCCTCCACTTGCACCTGGCTGGATGACCTTGGGCAAGCCGTAGCTCTGTCAGAGCTGTTCTTGAAAAAGAACCGTTTCTGTCAGAGCTCTCTCAGCCCCGCCTACCTCACAGGGTTTCTGTTGTGTGGAGGGGAAGGGAAAGGAGTTTGTAAGCCGCTCTGAGACACCTTTGGGCAGTGAAGGGCAGGGTATAAATCCAATCTCCTCCTCCTCCTCCTCCTCCTCCTCCTCTTCTTCTTCTTCTTCTTCTTCTTCTTCTTCTTCTTCTTCTTCTTCTTCTTCCTCTTCCTCTTCCTCTTCCTCTTCTTCCTCTCCTTCTTCTTCTTCTTCTTCTTCTTCTTCTTCTTCTTCTTCTTCTTCTTCTTCTTCTTCTTCTTCTTCTTCTTCTTCTTCTTCTTCTTCTTCTTCTTCTTCTTCTTCCAAGTGGGACCTGGGGAATCCCCTGGAATTTTAGCTCATCTCCAAAATTCAGTTCCCCTGGAGAAGATGCTTTGGAGGGTGGATTCTATGGCATTGTACCCCACTGAGGTCCCTGTCCTCCCCAAGCTCCATCCTCACATCTCCAGAAGTTTCCCAACCTGGACGTAGCAACCCTGCTCCCCCCCCATCCCCTGCCAGTGCCCAGTCGGGACTTGGCAACCCTAGATTTGACTAGCCTCATGATTCTTATCAATAAGGATTAGACATATTCATGGAGAGGTCCATCAGTGTTCAACCTGCTTGGTGGAACTTTTGAGAGCCAGTTTGATGTTGTGGTTAGGAGCACGGCCTCTAATCTGGGAGAACCAGGTTTGATTCCCCACTCCTCCACAGCTGCAGCTGCAGGTGTGACCTTGGGTCAGTGACAAGTTCTCTCAGGGCTGTTCTCTCAGGAGCAGTTCTCAAAAGAGCTCTCTCAGCCCCACCTCCCCTGTTGTGGGGAGGGGAAGGGAAATGGGAACGTAAGCCACTTTGAGACTCCTTCAGGTAGTGAACAGCAGGGTATAAATCTCTTCTTCCTCTTCATGTTCCAAAAGCTTTTTTAAAAAATAGTTTAGAGGTACCTATAGTAAAACTGCAAGATGAATTTGGGAAGTATCTGCAAGGGGAGCATCCAAGGATGTTCAAAGAAAGGAGGAGGAGTGTGATGAGTTACACATATCAGAATGGTGTGGGCTTGTGGGTAGAGTTGCCAACCTCCAAGTGGAGCCGGGAGATCTTCTGGAATTACAACTGAACTCTAGAATACAGAGATCAGTTCCCCTGGAGAAAATGGCTGCATTGGAGGGTAGCGTCTATAGCATTGTACCTGACTGAGGTTCCTCTCCTCACCAAACTCCACCCTCCCAGTCTCCACCTCCAAATCTCCAGGAATTTCCCAACCCAGAGTTAGCAACTATAGGAAGAGATATGAAATATTTTTATTATAGATTATTACCTTTTCTTTCTCTTACCATGGGTATCTCATGCAAGTAGAGCCCTGCTGGATCAGACCACCAGTCCATCTGATCCAGAATCCTAAGAACATATGAAAAGCCCTGCTGGATCAGACAAGTGGTCCATCTAGTCCAGCATCCTAAGAACATAAGAAGAGCCCTGCTGAATCAGACTAGTGGTCCATCTTCTCCAGCATTCTATAAAAAGAGCCCTGCTGGGTCAGAGCAGTGGTTCATCTAGTCTAGCATCTGAAGAACACAAGAGGAGCCCTGCTGGATCAGAGCGATGGTCCATCTAGTCCAGCATTCTAAGAAGATCAGATGAGCCCTGCTGGATCAGACCAGTGGTCCATCTAGTCCAGCATCCTAAGAACACAAGAAGAGCTCTGCTGGATCAGACCAGTGGTCCATCTAGTCCAGCATCCTAAGAACACAAGAAGAGCCCTACTGGGTCAAACCAATGGTCCACCTAGTCCAGCATCCCATCTCACACAGTGGCCAACCAGTTCCCCTGGAGGACCAACAACAGGGCATAGAGGTCGATGTTGCCTCCTGGCTCTGGGATTCAGAGGCTTAGTGCCTCTGGGTGTGGAGGTTCCCCTCAGCCACCATGGCTAATAGCCACTGATAGACTTCTCCTCCATGAATCTTCCTAACCCCCTTTTAAACTTGTTTATACCTGTGGCCATCACTCTACATCCTCTGCCCAACATATCTTCAAAACAGCGTAAGCTTCCACCCCGCGTCAGCTCTATAGGGTCTGGCTTTAAAAGAATACATTTGAGCGTTATTAAAACCTTCTGTTCGTTCCCTCTTATTTGTTTCATTAAGGTACAGCCATGACCCTGATTTCCCAGCCCTGGTTTACATTTCTCCCCCCTCTCTCTCACGGCTGTTTCTGCTTTCATCAGTCTGAACGATACTCATGTTTTCATTCCTCAGCAATTGCACACCTTTTTATCTGTGGAGGCAAACATGAACACATACGAAGGTCACCTTGCGGTGAGCTTCACAGAGCGGTGTGTCTACCGCCCAGGCGTACCCTGTAGGTTGTTTGTTCCTGACACCCACCCCCACTATCTTCTCTTTCCTCCGAGGCGCCAGCTATGTGAGGACAAGAATGTCTTCACGCCACAGCTTGCCACACAAGTGTGTCGTATTCAGTATTCTAATCCAGGCATAAAGGAATGCCACTCACTTGTATCACAGTGCCTGAGTCTTTGGTCCAAAGCTTACACAGTCCTTTCACAGTCCCTCAGGCACTGAGAGCCAGTTTGGTATAGTGGTTAGAAGAGCACTGGGAGAACTGAGTTTGATTCCCCAATCCTCCACATGCAGCTGCTGGGTGACCTTGGGAGCCCTGATGGATCAGACCAGTGGGTCCATCTAGTCCAGCATCCCAAGAACATAAGAAGAGCCCTGCTGGATCGGACCAGTGCTCCACCTAGTCCAGCATCCAAAGAACATAACGAGAGTCCTGCTGGATCAGACCAGTGGTCCTTCTAGTCCAGCATCCTAAGAACATAAGAAGAGCCCTGCTGGATCAGACCAGTGGTCCATCTAATCCAGTGTTCTAAGAACATAAGAAGAGCCCTGCTGGATCAGACCAGTGGTCAATCTAGTCCAGCATCATAAGAACACAATAAGAGCCCTGCTGGATCGGACCAGTGGTCCATCTAGTCCAGCATCCTAAGGACATCAGAAGAGCCCTGCTGGATCTTACCAGTGGTCCATTGAGTCCAGCATCCTAAGGACATCAGAAGAGCCCTACTGGATGTTACCAGTGGTTAATCTAGTGCACCATCCTAAGAACATAAGAAGAACTCTGCTGGATCAGACCAGTGGTCCATCTAGTCCAGCATTCTGTTCCTCTGGAGGGCCAACAACAGGGCATACAGGCTGAGGCCTTCATAAAAACATAAGAAGAGCTCTGCTGGATCAGACTAGTGGTCCATTTGGTCTGGTATTTGGGCAAAAACTATGGTTTAAGCCATTTTTACCAATGAGTTATTACCCAAATACTAGAGTGTTGCTCTGATGTTGCAATGTGATGACATCACTTCCGGTGCATGCCAGAAGTGACATCACCACATCATTGGCAACATAGCCTGGACCTCTCTCTCATTCCCAGTAAGTCCCCCCCACATCCACCACCAGTGGCCAGGAGGGACCTGGCAACCCTAAATCTAATAGATAGGAACTTTGGACACTGAAAGTCCCTGGCTCAATTATTTGCATCACCAGTTAAAGGATCTCAAGTTGCCAGGGCTAAGAAAGCTGCATTGGGACCTTGGAACACCGCTGCCAGTCAGGGAATACCAAACTAGATGGACCTACATATTAAGGCAGTGATATTCCTAAACCACTTATCAGTTGAGTTTCAACTTCCTACAGATTTTTACCTGAAGCGGAATTTTGAGGTGAGCTCAGAAAAGCCTGCTCCGGGGGGAAACATTTGAGGCATTTCAACGGAAGCAAATATATATATATATATATATATATATTTTGATAAGATGAAGCCAAATGTCTCAGGGGGATTCGTCGTATTAAGAATGACTGTTGTTCAAGCTGAGCTGAGGGCATCCTGCTGGGAGTTTAGAGCTGATGAAGAAACTCTCCGTGAAGGAAGCAAACGTGAGGAGGCCCAGGACTTGAATTCCCACCGAATCTCACATGAAGCAAAATTTCAAGATGAATCGGAAGGCCGTGGACTGTCGCAGGGCAGTTTCGCTCCATTTCTTTTGTCCTGCCATTAATTTCACAAGGGAGAGTTTTGTCATTGGGTTGGTTCTTCCGCTATTGCCGGTTTGTTTTTGCAATCCTGTTCATAATTCTATTTGGTTATTATTTGCCAGTCCAGGGCTCTCTTTGTAGCAGGAACTCCTTTGCATATTAGGCGACACACCCCTAATGTAGCCAATCCTCCAAGCGCTTACAGTCGCCCCTGTAAGAAGAGCTCTGTAAGCTCTTGGAGGATTGGCTGCACTAGGGGGGTTGTCACCTAATATGGAAAGGAGTTCCTGCTACAAAAAGAGCCCTGTTTGCCCCTGATTTCAATGGAAGACCCCCTCAGTGGCCCCTCTTGGCCTGTAACTTCATGGTCTTCCACTCAACTGGACTGCACAGTAGGGGGAGGGGGGCACAAGAGCAAACTCAACCCAAGAGAATGCTAGAAATCAAGAGGGTTGAGCTACTATAATATTAAACAGTATTATATTATTAGTATTATTAATATAATTATTTCATTTCTTCATTTTTCATTTAGAATACATATTGGCATTGGGATGGCCCATTTTACATACCTGTAATTAAATTAAATTAATTATAGAGCTGCGGTGGCTCAAGTGGTTAAGACGCTGAACTGCAGGCTGTGGAAGGTCAGTAGTTCAGCAGTTCGAGACCCGGGTGCCGCATGACGGGGTGAGCTCCTGTCTCTAGTTCCAGCTCCTGCCAACCTAGCAGTTCGAAAGCAAGAAATTGCAAGTAGATAAATAGGTACCACTTCGGTGGGAAGGTAACAGCGTTCCGTGCACCTTGGTGTTTAGTCATGCCGGCCACATGACCACGGAAACGTCTTCGGACAGCGCTGGCTCTTCGGCTTGGAAACGGAGATGAGCACCGCAACCCTAGAGTCGGATTCGACTGGCTTTCGAGCAAGGGAACCTTTACCTTTACCTTTAATTAAATTACATCTATAGAAGGTAATTTAAAAAAAAAAAAGCATTAGTTTTCAATTTACTAGGATTTGGTTTACAATTGGTTTACTATTGTTTTTTTCTTCTTCTTTTGGTTTTTTGATTTGTAGGTACCACATCTGGTTTTTATACAAAGGTTATTTTAAGAATTTGTATATTATTGTATGAATGTGTGTCTAGAAAAGATTGTATTTTTGACCACTGAAGAAGGCCTTTTATGGCCGAAATGCGTCTGGTCTTTAGTATCATATGTATTGACCCATCATGTGTATAAATGTGTGAAAGTCTTGTTTACATGTGGATTTTAAACATATTTTAACTTGTGTACACCTTATTAAATTTTGAACTGTTTAATATTATAGTAGTTCAACCCTCTTGATTTCTATCTTCCACTCAACTGGGACAAAACTCAAGCAGATCGCAGAGCCCCCCCAAGGACATCCAGTCAGCCAAATTTGGGACAGATAGAATAAAAGGGTCCCTTCATTTTAGGGTTTTGCTTAGAACACAATGGCTTTTAGACAGAAAACATCCAAGCAAAATTGATGGAGTTTTTTTTTTAAGTGTTTGTTATTAAAAGAAGGCTATTTCAGTGATAGAATCATACACCAGTGGGTTGAAGTATTTAATATTGACCTTAGAATATGCTCTAATACCCATTTCATATGGCCTCAAGATGTCCCTGCAATTGGTCAGATTTCAAAATTGGATGTTGCCCTATTGTTGCTGGCTGAGAAGGGACCCCCGTAACAGTTCAAGGTGCCAAAAATGTAGGTCCACCACTGCCTCCACCACTCAATAGGGTGCTTAGGTGAAAATGGGGGCCCTGAAACAGCACCCAACAATACTACGATATCACTTTCCGCTGTGTAGCCGGAAGTCACATCACTGCATTGTGGGATGTTTGAGGGTCCCCCATAACACTATGGTTTCAGGGGCATCCTGTAGTGTTCTGGGATGCTGTGATGTCAATTTTGGTTACACGGCCGGAAGTGATATCAGAGCATCACTCTCGGTCTCCCAGGGGTTACCAGCCAAAGGATCAGACCAGCTTGGGGTTGTCAAGGTACCCTATTCTTTGGTGCCTACACTGCTTCAGACACATAAAGGGGGACTGGACATAGAAGAATGACAACTCTGATGACCAACACCAATGTTTTAAGGACCCCCCCAAAAAATAAGGACCATGATTGGTCTTGGATGGAGGATGGGAAGTAATCTCTCCATGATGCCCATCTGTGTAAAACCCCAGAGAACAACTGGTTGCATTCTATGAACCATGAATGAAATGAGTCTACCGAGAAGAGTTCTCCTCCCGTTTCTCTTTCTCTTCCAACCCAGCTTCTGAAGGTCCAGAAGACCTTAGGGAATAGATTTGTGCTGCTATCAGGGCATGGGGGCTGCAACTTTGGGACAATCAGCAGAAATCAACTCCTCCCCTTTTGTGTGAATGGAGGAAGAGAATGGATAAGCTCATGCCATGTGTATGTGTGTGAGTGTTGAAATTTTACTTTTATTTATTTATTTAGATTCTACCTTTGTTGCCAGTGGGGAACCAAAGTGGCTCGCATTGTTCCACTCTCTTCCATTTTACCCTCACAACAACCCTGTGAGGTAGGTTAGGCTGAGAGGGTGTGACTGGCCCAAGGTCACCCAGCAAGTTTCCAAGGAACGAGTGGGGATTTGAACTCAGATTTCCCAGATTCTAGTCCAACAGTTTAACCACTACACCAGAGACCCAGTTTGGTGCAGTGGTTAAAAGCACAGACTCTGAGTCTGGGAGAACCGGGTTTGATTCCCCGCTCCTCCACATGCAGCTGATGGTGTGACCCTGGGCCAGTCACAAGTTCTCTCAGAGCTGTTCTCTCATGAGCAGTTCTTAAGAGAGCTCTCTCAGCCCCGCCTACCTCACAGGGTGTCTGTTGTGGGGAGGGGGAGGGAAAGGGATTGTAATCCACTCTGAGACCCCTTCCGGTAGTGAAAGTCAGGGTATAAATCCAATCTCTTCCTCTCTTCCTCTTCTACCATGCTGGCTTTCTGGAACCCTGCCAGTTCCCTACCTTAACCCTCTGGCACATCCTGTTTTGATCCCCTGGAACAGCTTGAGGGCACAGGGGTCTGTAGAACAAAACAGGGGGAAATCCATGTTGCTCACTTGTTCCATTCACAGCTGATAGGATCCAACCTAAGGAACGTGACAATTGGTCTCAAGATCTATATCACGGGCTGTTCTTAAAAGAAAATATAATATTCCCATAACACATCTTGTGAGTTTCTCCCTCCTAACATCACTGTTCTCTCTGCAGCCCACACAGTATCCCGTTTTCTCTCTTTGCTTCCCAGATTTTTTATAAAGACAAAACAGACTGGCCAAAGGGGAATAGACGATAAATGGGAGGCGGAGGGAAAATGCGAGGAAAACAAGAGACGGAAAAGGCCGACAGGCCAACAAAAGGGAGAGAAAGGAGTTGTAAAAATTGATTAAATGCATGCCGAATTAGCAGTGGGAATTAAAACCGAGGGAATCACATCAAACAATACTTCTCGAGAAGTAAATAACTGTAATAGTGACTCATTGGGGGCTGCGAAAGGACAGATGTGGGAGGGAGTGGAGACGAGAGCTTTCTTTTGCCCTGACCGAGAATGAACATTGAGCTTCCCGGACTGCAGAAGGAGCTAATAAAAGTCACAGTTCTCCAGAGTGTCCCTCCTATTCAGGTGGTGAGAAGATTATCACAGGAACGCAACACACATAGGTACGAATATGAAAGGAGGACACTAGCAAATATTCGCAAATTCGCATCAGATTCGCTGATTCTACACGGCCACGCTGAATGCAAAAAGATATTCGCCCTGTCAAAAAACTGTGTTGCTTCAAGAGGTGATGTTATATCGGAAATGGGTGCATGGAATGTTGCAAAAATACGTTCGATACAGCTACCATTCAAACCTGAAACGTTTTTGCTTAATATTATGCCTGATGTAAAAGATAAGAAAGTTAAGCGCTTAATTATACATATAGTCACGGGAGCAAGAATTCTTGATGCTAAGTACTGGAAGGAATCAGAGATGCCAACGGAAAATGAACTTTTGACAAAAGAAATTGAAACAGCAGAAATTGATATATTGTTGGACTTGTTAAAAGACCGAAGTAAACAAAAAGGGAGAGATAACGGGATACCGTTTTATGACTGGGTGGAAAGAAACTCTGAAGACCACGAGTAATGAATATAACTGTTATAAACCTGGAGAAACTCTAACTTGCACTGTACAGAACTTGACTTTTTCCAGGAATCGTTATAGAAGATTTTAGCGATCGGATTAAACGTTACTCGCTTTAGTAAATATATAAACGGAAGAGTTCTGGAAACAAAGAATTAAGACGGAAAATACGTAACACCTATTATATAAGCTCGATGGAACTTCCCTTTATGTCTTATCTCTTGTACCCTTCCTGCCCTATTATGTGTTAAAACCAAATAAAAATGTATGGGGGGGGGGACTGTGTTGTTTTAATGTTAGTCTGTTCCCTTTCAGAAGCCTGGATGGTGCTTAGGGATGCCAACCATGGGGGGGGGGACTGGAGATCTCCTGGAATTACAATTGATCTTTAGACTACGGAGGTCAGTTCCCCTGGAGGAAATGGCTGCTTTGGAGGGTGGACTGTGTGGGCTCCTCCCCTCCCCAAACTCCATCCTCCCCAGACTCCACCCCCAAATCTCCATGAACTTCCCAACCCCTGAGTTGGCATCCTTGATGATACAACTCCTTGTTATGCTTCCTTTTGATTGCTTGTGTTTAATCACTTTGGTGATGGATGGGATTTTGTTTATTGACAATTTCTCACTCCGTTGCATTGGGCATAGTAGCTGGAACTTCGTGGTGCTGCAGATAACATCGGGGTTGCCAATCTCCAGGAGGGGCCAGGAGATCTCTTGGAATCAGAACTCATCTCCAGGTGGCAGAGATCAGTTCACCTGGAGCAAATGGCTGCTTGAGAGGGTGGACTCTGTGTCATTGTATCCTGCTGATGCCCCTCCCCTCCCCTGCCCAAACCCCACCCTCCCCAGGCTCCACCCACCAAATCTCCAGGTATTTCTCAACCCAGAGCTCTCAGCCCTAGACAATACAGTGTTGGCCATTGAAGTCTATCAGCTTAAAGGAAAGTGAGGGTAAATGATTGAGGATAAATAAGGGTAGATGAGGCTGATACTGTTGCTAGCCTTTGTAAATTCTCTGAGTATTTTTAGGTAAGCTGTTGCCATGAGCCAGATGCTCCCAAAACTTTATTATTATTATTATTATTATTTATTATTATTATTATTATTATTATTATTATTATTATTATTATTATTATTATTATTATTATTATTATTATTATTATTATTATTTCAAGCAGGATTCTCTAAATTTAACTCAAGGGTTTTTAATTGGAAATGGAACAATGAAAACACTAGACCTTGGGGTTTTCACTGAGTTGGGATGCAAAGAGCCAAAGAAACACAACCAACACACACGCTGGCGTTATTAAAAGACGCTTTCCCCTCAGAATTTCTCAGACGTTTTACCAGAGAAGAAGTCTCCAGGATCGTTTCCAGTGTTGCTATAGGCACAATTTTAATGACGGCTCTAATTGGACGGAAAACATCATCCAGCACATTATCCGCGCCTGAATTTGCTTGCAGGTTTCAACTCTCCTGATCAGCTCTTTCATTCTTGACTTAGAGATATTGTCGAATGCGTGAAACTGCTTTATGTTGAGTCAGGCCTATGTGCAGGACCACCAGCCTGGCGGTGGTGGCTAGAGATTTCTTGAGATGACGAGATCCGTTCACCTAGACAAAATGGCTGCTCTATGGCTGAGTTCAGACTGGCAGTTTGAAGCGGGAGGGAGTCGTTGCAAAAAAGTGCCAGAACAAACTGTTCCTGGTTTCCCCGGTCACACTGCGCGGACTGATGCGGGAGCACACCGGGAGGAGGCATGAGGGAGAGTTCAGACTGCTGGCCCGGAGGCACAGATGTAAATGGCTTTTTCCTGGTAATTCGGCTATGTGCACATGTGCGCATCAGGGCGATTTGGGGAGGATCCCATTGCGCCAGCACTGCATTGGGCAGTAGAGCGGAGCACATCCAATCATATCACTGCTGCCTCTCCAGGGCAATCAAGTGCACCTTATGCGCGGAAACACCCGGCAGAAATTTTCCCTGCGGGTTGTTCCTGGCTTTTCGGGTTAGCGTTCGCACTTCCCATAAGTGGAATGAAGCGGGATAAAGGCGCTCTCCAGGATTTGCTACCACTTTCACCAGGTGTCTTTTAAATGCGGGAGCGAAGCGGTACACGACGGGTTGACTACGGGTGGGGAACGCCAGACAGAAGTGCCTGTGTGAACGGCCCCGTTAATCCGCTTGTGAAACGTTGCTCACACGTGGCTATAGCGGGGCAAACGGCCAGTCTGAATTCGGCCTATGGAAGTCCCTCCCCTCTCCAAACCCTGCCGTCCTCAGGCATGTGATCTCATCTTTGGAGGCCTCATTTATACGTTTATTCTGTGCCTAGTGGTTTCACTTTGGAAGTAAGTCAATATGTTGTTTTTTTTAGTAGAATATACTTATAATTTATTTATTCATTTTATTGTATGTATTTAATTTCCCATTTTTCTGGTTTTTTTACAGCAACTCTTTTCTGGTCCATCTTGTATTTATATTTTATGTTTGTATGACTGTAAGTAAAGGTAAAGGTAAAGGTTCCCTTGCTCGAAAGCCGGTCGAATCCGATTCTAGGGTTGCGGTGCTCATCTCCGTTTCAAAGCCGAAGAGCCAGCGCTGTCCAAAGACATTTCCGTGGTCATGTGGCCGGCATGACTAAACACCAAGGCTGTTACCTTCCCACCAAAGTGGTACCTATTTATCTACTTGCAATTCCTTGCTTTCGAACTGCTAGGTTGGCAGGAGCTGGAACTAGAGACGGGAGCTCACTCCGTCATGCGGCACTCTCGGGTCTCGAACTGCTGAACTACTGACCTTCCACAGCCTGCAGTTCAGCGTCTTAACCACTGGAGCCACCGCAGCTCCTGTATGACTGTACTGTACTATTATATAAACCAATATGTTCCTCACTGTGTTTGACCTCTGAAGAAGGCCTATATAGGCCGAAACGCATCAGGTCAACTCCATTAGCCCTTGTGTGTTAGACTCTGGTATTTTTACATGAGATGTGATTGGGCCCTTAAATTCTTTGTTAATAAATACATGTATCTTTTTATATTAAGCTTTTACTGCTGGCCCTCTTTTCTACTTGACTAACCTTTTCAGGTTCTGGACCTCCTGACAGAACCTGGGTTATGACCAATGTTCCCTTTAAACTGTGGAGTCCTGTGAGCAGAAATTCCACTTTGTGAACTACTGGCATTAGAACTGTGAGCAAGTTATTTGGCTACTGCATAAATTAGTTTGCTCTGGAGCCATCCTTCCAGAGCTAAGACAAAAATGTGTGAGCCGGAGGCTAAAAAAACTGTGAGCCAGCTCACACTCACTCAGCTTAGAGGGAACACTTGTTATGACCACTGTGTTCTGCAGAGTGTTGGACTGGATGGGCCACTGGCCTAATGCAACATGGTTTCTCTTATGTTCTCTTATGTTCTACTTGGATTAACAAAAGTTTTGCCATGTCTTGAGAAGAGAAGGGTTTTTCCTGACATCTGCTACCTAAGGTTGAGTCTAGGACTTTCTGCAGAGAAAATATGAGCCCTTCAATGAAAGAACAGCCCCTTCCAACTAACAGAGGGACTGTAAGCAGAGTTAACACATTTCTTAGTCTGTTAGTGAGCTGAGTAGGGTGTATGTAGGCTAAAGGCTGCTCTGTATATTTCTTCAGGTGGTAATATTGGTCAGGACAAAGAGGTGGTTGGGGCAAATGGCTTCCTAATGCCTTTGCTTTAAAACCTACCTGCAAGCTGTGTGGTTAATTTTTCTCCCTGTTACAATCCAGACAGCCCCTGGTCTAAGTCAAATCCGAAAATAGTCCAGATTTGAAAAGTCATGTTCATTATGGTTTTGAACAGGAGCCAACTGGGTGCCTTGAAGGGCCAACAAATGCGGTCTAGAGACCAAAGCTTTCCTCTGAAGTCATATCCTTGCACTGGTATTCAGAGGTTTTCTGCTTCTAGATGTAAGAACATAAGAGAAGCCAATGTTGAATCAGGCCAATGGCCCATCTAGTCCAACACTCTGTCACACAGCGGCCACAATATACCAGGTGCCATCAGGAGGTCCAGCAGTGGGGCCAGGACACTAGAAGCCTTCCCACTGCTGCCCCCTCCAGCACCAAGAATAGAGTGCATCACGTGCCCCAGACTGAGAGTTCCCATCTATACCCTGTGGCTAATAGCCACTGATGGACCTCTGCCCCATATGTTTATCTAATTCCCTCTTGAAACTGTCCATGCTTGTAGCTGCCACCACCTCCTGTGGCGGTGAATTCCATATGTTAATCACTCTTTGGGTGAAGAAGGACTTCCTTTTATCTGTTCTAACCCAACTGCTCAGCAATGTGTAGGTTCCTTTCCTGGATCACTTATTTTGTTTTGCTCTATTCATTCCGTTGATACCAGTGTTCCCTCTAAGCTGAGTGAGTGCGAGCTAGCTCACAGTGTTTTAGCCTCCGGCTCACACATTTTTGTCTCAGCTTGGGAAGGAGGGCTCCAGAGCAAACTAATTCATGCAGTAGCCAAATCGCTCGCTCACAACTTTAATGCCAGTAGCTCACAAGGTAGAATTTTTGCTCACAAGACCCCATAGCTTAGAGGGAGCATTGATTGATACCCTGCCTTTTTGATCACTGGGGACAAGGGTTACGAGTTGACTGTCTGGAACCCTGCCCAGAGTTTTGGGGGTGGAACATGGAGAAAAATGATGCCAGAAATGTGTCAATGTCAATCCTAGCTGGAACCCGGAAGTGACACTGCTGACTTCCAAGGGTTTCATCTGATCTCTGTGGTAAAACCATAGAGATCAGGAAGATTCCTAGAGGGTCGCCAACGTCAATATATCACTTACATCCTTCCTCTCATCACCCCCACTGCTCAATTGAGCCCTAGCAGTGATAGCAGAGCCCTGGCAGGAAGGAAATTGCCTATAAATATCAGGCAAATGGCAAGCCAACTGGGGACTCAAAGTGACTTACAGTATCCTCCCCCTCTCTGTTTTATGCTCACAACAACCCTGCAAGGTAGATTGGGCTGAGAGAGTGTGACCGGCCCAAAGTCGCCCAGCAATTTTCCATGGCAGAGTGACGATTCGAAGCTGGATCTCTTAGATCGTACTTTGAAATCCTGATAAATAAGCCAGGGATAGAGTGATTCTATCAAAACAAAGAAACGCTGTGATGAAATTGACAGTAACATTTAATAATTCCTACGAACATCAGTTTGTATATCAGTTAAAGTTTTTACACTCTATTCTTGGTGCTGGAGGGGGCAGCAGTGGGAGGGCTTCAGGTGCCCTGGCCCCACTGCTGGACCTCCTGATGGCACCTGGAATATTTTGGCCGCTGTGTGACAGAGTGTTGGACTAGATGGGCCATTGGCCTGATTCAGCATTGGCTTCTCTTATGTTCTTATGTTCTTTATGTTATGTACAATATTGCTCAGGAAATTCTAACATTTATTTATTTATTTATTTATTTATTTCATTTTCTTTCTATCCCGCCCTCCCGCCTAGGCGGCTCAGGGCAGCTTACAACATCATAATACCCACAAACATTACATAAGAATCTCATTTGAAACCACTGACTAAAATGCAATAAATAACAACATTCCTATACAATAAAACATATACAATAATTACCAACATTCCTATGCAGAAGAACATAGCGACGAGGCTCAGCTGGCATGGCATGGATCTCATTGGTACGCCCTGCAGAAAAGCTCCGTCTTCACGGCCCTGCAAAATTGCTGAAGACCTCGAGGAAAAGTCCAACATCCTCAATGAGAAGAAGAAGAGAAGAGTTTGGATTTATACCCTGCCCTTCACTGCCCAAAGGTGTCTCAGAGTGGCTTACAAACTCCTTTCCCTTCCCCTCCCCACAACAGACACCCGGTGAGGTAGGTGGGGCTGAGAGAACTTCTGACAGAAACTGTCCTTGAGAGAACAGCTGTGCCAGAGCTTGTGACTGACCCAAGGTCACATCAGCAGGTGCAAGTGGGGGAGTGGGGAATCAAACCCGGTTCTCCCAGATAAGAGTCCGCGCACTTAACCACTACACCAAACTGGCTCTCCCAAACTGAGCACCCGGTTATACACTCATTTCACCAACCTTCCTCAGGAGTAGCCCTATTATGCTAGAAGGAGTAACCACTGGAGGGAACCATTGAGAATGCTGTGGCACAGAAGAAGAAGAAGAAGAAGAAGAAGAAGAAGAAGAAGAAGAAGAAGAAGAAGAAGAAGAAGAAGAAGAAGAAGAAGAAGAAGAAGAAGAAGAAGAAGAAGAGGAGAAGAAGGAGGAGGAGGAGGAGGAGGAGGAGGAGGAGGAGGAGGAGGAGGAGGAGATTGGATTTATACCCCACCCTTCACTACCCAATGGAGTCTCAGAGCGGCTTACAAACTCCCTTCCCCTCCCCAAAAATAGACACCCTATGAGGTTGGTGGGGCTGAGGGAGCTCTTTCAAGGACTGCTCTTGAGAGAAGAAGAAGAGATTGGATTTATACCCCGCCCTTCACTACCCAAAGGAGTCTCAAAGCGGCTTACAAACTCCTTTCCCTTCCCCTCCCCACAACAGACACCCTGTGAGGTAGAAGAAGAGGAAGAGATTGGATTTATACCCCGCCCTTCACTCCCCAAAGGGATCTCAGAGCGGCTTACAAACTCCTTTCCCTTCCCCTCCCCACAACAGACACGCCGTGAGTAGGTGGGGCTGAGAGAGCTCTTGACAGAAACTGCTTTTTCAAGACCAGCTCTTATCAGAACTACAGCTTGCCCAAGGTCATCCAGCGAGGTGCAAGTGAAAGAGTGGGGAATCAAACCCGGTTCTCCCAGATTAGAGTCCACACACTTAACCACTATACCAAAATGGCTCTCTTGACAGGGACCGGAAAGCGAATTAACATGTAACACGATAAAGATGTGCAAAGACAAACTAAATAACAAGCTAAAGTTATGAGGCCGACAGCTGTAAAGCAATAAATATGTCCAAATAGCAGATAAATGTGTAAAGGTATCTTTTTCTAACCGCGGGAAGTAAATTTGTGGGAAGAAGAGGGAGCCAAACATGTGCGGAAAGGGGGGAAAGATGAGGTACGGACACACTAGGGACAGAAATAACATGTGTGTAAGAACAGAGCAACCCCTAGAGGGGGCAGAAACACATGCAGAAAAGGGAGGAAAAGACAGAGTACGGGCACACAAACAAGGAAATAATGGCCGAGGACAGACTGGCAATTTGCCGCGGGATGGGACCCGGGCTGACAACGACTCAATATCGGATTAAATGGAATGTTCTCACAGGCACATCTGCCTGGCGTCCCCCACCCGTAGCCTACTGGTGCTCTCGCGCTTCACTGCCGGATTAAAAAAACACCTGATAAAAGCCGACGCAAATCTTGAAAGCCTGCGTTTGTCGCGCGTTTCTCTGCTTCCGGGGAGTCTGAACGTGCAGCCGAAAAGCTGGGAGCAACCAGCGTTGGGCATGAGGCAACAGCGGTGTGATTGGCTGCGCTCTGCTCCACTGCCCAATGCGGTGCTGACGTTGCAGGGCAAAAAAAAAAAAATCGCCAAAATGCGCTCATGCGCACATACGCCCGCAGCCAAAATAATGGGGAAACAGCGAATATAGCGCGCCTCCGGCGCGGCAGTCTGAACGCTCCCGCGCGCCTCTGTCCAGTATCTTCCGGCAGAGGCCCCCGCTGTGTGGACAGGAAAACCCGGTATTGTTTACTCCGGGGTTTTTTTGCCGCGACTCGATACTGGGGCAAATTGCCAGTCTGTCCTGGGCCAATGTGTGCGCAAAACTCTGTTTCTGGGAGGTACAAAACTTCCATCACATGTGTGATCTTGTTCCCCCACAAGGAGGACTTCATAATGTGTTGATGGACTCAGGGTGCGTTCAGACAGCTAATCCCGTGATTATGTCGACTCACATTTGATCCCGATCTTCTCGCCTGGCCAGATATCCTCCAGGGAATTGCCTTGCCATGTGCCGCTTCTGCTGTCGAGTGTCTAAACGGCATTCACTGAAGGAGGCACTTGGGGTGGCTTTTTAAAAAACAAACAGACTTTTTGCGCATGCGCATAGGCGTGATATAGTGGCCTTGTTTATTCACACATGCGCAGAATCAAGATTTTTTAAAATGGCACCCGTTCGGGATGGTCTGACGCCATTTTTTAATTGCGCGCTGGAACGATCAGACGGGGGAAAGTTCGTGAATGGCCCGTCGGGAACCGAAAACTCCAGTTTTAGAGTAGTACCTTTTTAGTACGGCTCCGAAGCGCGGCAAAACGGGATGCTCATGGAAGACGGACGTTTCCCAGATGTTGATGTCTGGACATTACATTTAAATCCATGAGGCACTTGCGCCTTGCACGGATCTATAGAGCCGTCTGATTGGACTCTCTGAGCCAGGGAAAGAGAGAAAGAGAACCCAATAAGCATAGCAATGTAAAACTCTGGGAATTGGGGGCATAGGAGTATGGACTGTCTAGAAAGAAATTAAAAGCAAAGTAAGAAAGCTTTTATAGAAAGAATCATAGAGTCATAGAGTTGGAAGGGACCTCCAGGGTCATCTAGTCCAACCCCCTGCACAAGGCAGGAAATGTCTCCAGAGCAAACATAATTTCAGCAGCAGCCAAATCGCTCGTTCACAACTTTAATGCCGGTAGCTCACAAAGCAGAATTTTTTGCTCACAAGACTCCACAGCTTAGAGGGGACATTGCTAGCAATATATTCAGGGATTCTTACCTATAATTGCCATCAAGGGTCTGGAATTTATTTGTTCTTCCCTAATAAAATACGTAGAATAAATGGGGAAAGGTCATAGGCAACAGGATCATGGATTCCTCCATCTCATCCCCTTTGACGCGGTTGTGGAGCTGAGAAAGACTCGAAGGCTTTTCTAGGCTGCCTGCCAGACAAATCTAGCACAGCCTGCCAGCTGGCTCCTAACAATCAGGAACCCAGAGTCATTGAGTCATAGAACTGGAAGGGACAGGATCATCTAGTCCAACCCCCTGCACAATGCAGGAAATTCACAAATACCTCCTCCCCCACATCCCCGGTGACCCTGGCTCCATGCCCAGAAGATGGCAAAAAACCCTCCAAGATCCCTGGCCAAACTGGCCTGGAGAACAATTGCTTCCTGACCCCAAAGTGAGGACCAGCATTCCCCTGGGTGTGTAAGAAAGGGCCACGAGAACTAAGCACGGAGGCAACCCTTCCTGCCCTCCCGTCTCGTGATCTGCTGAAGTTCACAGAATCAGCATTGCTGTCCGATGGCCATCTAGCCTCTGTTTGAAAACCTTCAAAGGAGGAGAGCCCACCACCTCCCGAGGAAGCCTGTTCCACTGAGGAACCCCTCTAACTGTCAGGAAGTTGACAGCCAGTTTGGTGTAGTGGTTAAGTGCGCAGACTCTAATCTGGGAGAACCGGGTTTGATTCCCCACTTCTCCACTCGCAGCTGCTGGATGACCTTGGGCAAGCTATAGTTCTGTCAGAGCTGTTCTCTCAAGGACAGTTCTGGAAAGAGCTCTCTCAGCCCCACCTACCTGTTGTGGGGAAGGGAAGGGAAAGGAGTTTGTAAGCCACTCTGAGACTTCGAGTGAAGGGCGGGGTATAAACCCAATCTCTTCTTCTTCTAATGCCTAGCCGAAAACTCTTCTGATTTAATTTCAACCTGTTGGTTCTGGTTCGACCTTCTGGGGGGTTCCCAATGTAGTGTCCAAGCCTCCAACGTGATGCCAACCGACACCTTTCCTGATGTTCACCAGGTGTTTCTAGAAAGTGGGCAGGGCCAGGTGGATCTTTTGTGGGGTCACTGAAGATTGGACTGGCCATGCAGACCTTTAAAAATGTTGCTTGGGCAGCGGCTGCTACCCCAGCAAAAGGCCCTTTACTGTGTGACTGAAAGTAAGCTATGTGGATGCAAGAAAATATTTTAAAATACTATGTACATTTCAAATGCCCTCCTGTTAAATGGAGCTTTTGCCTGAAATGTTCAAGACTTAGTATTAAAGTGATGCACGACCTCACTTCCCGATGTTTTGTGTCTGACTCCGCCTCCTACGGCAGCCATATTGTGGTTGTGCCGTACGGTTGCCAGGTCTCACCTGTGTCCCGGCAGGGGGCTCCAGCCAGGCCCCTGGTGCCTGGCACAATGATGTCACCCAGAAGTGACATCATTTCATTGGAAATGGCATTCAGGGGATGCTCTAGCATTTCGGTAAATAAAACCTCTATGGTCACCATAGAGTTTTTCACCATAGAGATTTTACCCAAATGCTAGAGTGTCCCCCGCTTGACATGTCTGGTGTGATGACACCGCCTCCAGGTGATGTCATCGAGCCAGGAAAGTTGGGTGTGACAGGGCTTTTCACGGATTGGAGGCCTCAAAACCGAGAAAACCCCCGCCGCCATCGGGGGCATGGCAACCCCGTTGCGCCCACGACCTTGTGTCAGAACCACAAAGATTCTCACAGGCTCAAAACATGCTGAGGACTCCTTGCCTAGTGGTTAGTCCCACGTTCACGATTCCAGTGGGGGGACCTTGTAAGTACACGGAAATGGGAGGCCAACGAGGATTAATGTTTTTTTTGTCATCCTGACCTCCCTGAAATGTTAATAATGCAGTCGAGTTAATCGGTAGAGTGGAAGTGTGGGAAGGTCTCTCTAGGGAGCGAGCATTCTTTCCAACCACTAGGAAAGAATGACCCTTGAATTCCATGCAAGACACTGCCAGGGCATTCCTTCAATTGCCGTCCTTTGCCATGAGAAATGAAGGTTTCGATAAGGGATTTGACCCGCAGCCTACACCGTGCATCTCCTGGGTCCTAGATTTTAAGGCGTGGGTTGCTAAGACGCTCCAGTGACATTTTGGCCTCTGAGTCTTTGGGAATAATATTACCTCTTGACTTCTTGTTTGCGAGGGGATGCAGAATGATCTAAGCCAGGGGTCCTGAACGTGATCCCCATGGGCACCAGGGTGCCTGCCAGTATGTCCCCTGGTGCCTGCCAAGCTTTTCAGAATCTGGCAGAGGAGGCATTGGAAGGCAGGGCCCGCCATTCACTGCCTGCATTCAGATGAGAAGGTTTCTCATGGCTGTGATAGCAGCCGCTGCCACTGGAGAATCAGGAGGACTAGGTAGCGTCCAGGTTTGTGGTTCCATTTCCCCTTCAACGTTTCATTCGACTTACTCCCCCTTATCTTACTCACTTCCTCCCCTTGGGATTCCCTTTGTTTCTTTTTATGGCCCTTCTGCAATTCTTCTGGAAAACATGGCAGCCATTTGGGTATTGGCTTCACCTCCGGTGGCAGCCATTTTAGAGTGCTGCTGTAGGGTTGCCAGGTCTTACTGGGCTGCCGGCAGGCAGGGTCCATCCTCACTCTGGGAGTCTTCTGGCATGCATGCAAAATGCGCACTGCGATGACATCCCCCAGAGGCAGGGGTCTTTTCGTAGAAGAACAGCTGCAGGAGCTCATTAGCATATGGTATGCTAATGAGCTATTAGGCTATTAGCATATGCCACACCCCCTGACATCACCGGAAGTGATGTCAGAAGGGGAAGCAAAAGGGGGGAAGCATCTTCAAAAGCCTCCCCTTCCCTTCCCCAGCTGGTCTGGGTGGAGGAGCTAAGAGAGAAGGGGTTTAAAGTTTAAACTTCTTCTCATGAGAGTTGGGCCACAGAAGGAGGAAAGAGGGAAGGAAAGAGAGAGAGTAGAGAGAAGGAAAGAAGGAAGGAAAGAGGGAAAGAAAGAGAGGGAAGAAAGAGGGAAACAGGGAAAGGAGGAAAAAGAGAAGAGAAGAAGGTGGGAGAAAGAAAGAAAGAAAGAAAGAAAGAAAGAAAGAAAGAAAGAAAGAAAGAAAGAAAGAAAGAAAGAAAGAAAGAAAGAAAGAAAGAAAGAAAGAAAGAAAGAAAGAAAGAAAGAAAGAAAGAAAGAAAGAAAGAAGAGAAGAATGAGGGAAAGAGGAAAAAGAAAGAAGGAAAGGAGGGAATGAAAGAAATTCAGTGGCAATTCAGCCCCATTATACCATATGGGCCATTGAAGTCAATGGTGAAAACATAGGGTATATTCTGGGGGCTGGAGGGGAGGGTTTGAGGGAGAGGCTCCAAGATCACAGGATAGCTGATGGAGCCTCTCCCCAAGATACCCACCAAGTTTCAAGAACATTGGACCAGGGGGCCCAATTCTATGGGCCCCCAAACAGGTTGCTTCATTTCCTCCATTGTTCTCTATAGTGGGAAAAAAATAACTTTTTTTCCCACCATAGAGAACAATGGAGGGAATAGGGGCAACCTGTTTAGGGGCCCATAGAATTGGACCCCCGGGTCCAATGTTCTTGAAACTTGGTGGGTATCTTGGGGAGAGGCTCCATCAGCTATCTTGTGAGTTTCGAGCCTCTCCCTCAAACCCCCTCCCCTCCAGCCCCTAGAATATACCCTATGTTTTCACCATTGACTTCAATGGCCCATAGGATATAATGGAGCTGAAATTGACATTCGGCTGCCTGAAAGACTCTCCGGGAGGCCGGCTGGGGGCGGGGCTTGGCTCCTGAGCTCCCGGAGCTGCGCTCTGGTGGGCTCCCCCCCAAAAGACCCCTGCCCAGAGGTGACATCATCACGCTGGACATGTCAGGTGGGACACTCTAGGATTTTTTTTTTAGGGGGGGACTCTATGGTCATCATAGAGTTTTTGCCCAAATGCCAGAATGTCCCCTGCACAACATGCCTGGTGCAATGATATCACCTCCAGGTGATGTCATCATGCCAGGCACGGCGGCCTGGGCGGGTCTCTTTGGGGGTGAGGCTGGGTAGTGGACTGGGCCCCCCAAAATCAGGGGAAACCCCACCCACCATTGGGATGATGGCAACCCTATTTTGCTCACCACCATGGCTTCCAGCCTCCAACCTTCCAATCCTAGCTCCGTTGGATGTTTTTGGATCAGGAGAGTGGCATGAACCCTCTTACCCCCTCTCAATACCGCAGTCTCAACATGCACTGAGGGCTGGCATGCCATCTACTGGACTTCCACACATGGAATTCCCAAGATCTTGGCTAGATGATCCTTTACTCAATAGCGCTGGGGCTCATGAGCCCCACCAGGTTGGGCCAGAGGAGGGAGCTGCTGGACTTTTCTCTACTGTATTTCAGAATCACCACATATGGCAGATGATGATATCAGAGCTAGGATCTCTGAGCCAGGTCCCCCTGGCCACTGATGGGTGTTGGGAGAGATGGTAGCCATATCCAGGTTGAAAAACCCCTGGAGATTTGGGGATGGAGTTTGGGGAGGATAGGGACCTTAGTCGGGTACACCCTCCGAAGCATCCATTTACTCCAGAGAGCCAGTTTGGTGTAGTGGTTAGGAGCGCGGACTCTAATCCGGGAGCACCAGGTTTGATTCCCCACTCCTCTACATGCAGCTACTGGCGTGACCTCGGGCCAGTCACAAGTTCTCTCAGAGCTGTTCTCTCAAGGGCAGTTCTTGGGAGACCACTCTCAGCTCCACCTCCCTCATAGGGTTTTGAGGAGGGGAAGGAGATTGTAAGCCACTCTGAGACTCCTTTGGGTAGTGAAGGGCGGAGCATAAATCCCGTCTCCTCTTCCTTTCTTCTTCAGAGGAACTGATCTCTGCAGTCCGGAGATGAGCTGTGATTCTGGGGGATCCCCAGGTCCCATGTGAAGAAGAAGAAGAAGAAGAAGAAGAGATTGGATTTATAACCCACCTTTCACTGCCCAAAGGCGTCTCAGAGTGGCTCACAAACTCCTTTCCCTTCCCCCCCACAACAGACACCCTGTGAGGTAGAAGAAGAAGAAGAAGAAGAGATTGGATTTATACCCCGCCCTTCACTGCCCAAAGGTGTCTCAGAGCGTCTTACAAACTCCTTTCCCTTCCCCTCCCCACAACAGACACCCTGGGAGGTCGGTGGGGCTGAGAGAGCTCTGACAGAAACTGTCCTTGAGAGAACAGCTGTGCCAGAGCTTGTGACTGACCCAAGGTCACACCAGCAGGTGCAAGTGGAGGCGTGGGCAATCAAACCCGGTTCTCCCAGCTAAGAGTCCACACATTTAACCACTACACCAAACTGGCGTGTGGAGGCTGGCATCCCGACTTTAAATGCTATATCTAATATTATCAGGGTTGGATCGGAGTTTGGTGACATAGACAACGCCTTGGAGTCCCAGGCTTGGGGGGGGGGGCACCAGGCATAGCATTTGGTTGCTGCAAACTCTTTACTGAACAATTCATCCAACGACACATGAAATGAGCTATGCTGGCCAGCATAGCTAGCATTGCATTAGCATTCATTTTTATCTGACTCGCTTGAAAATTAACGTCGGCACTCATTCGACAAGTGTGTGAGTGACTGCAATATCACTGACATTATAAGAAAAGGGATAGATGGCAAGAGGACCTGTAAATCTCAAACCCGTGCTCCTGAATACATGGCTTGTTTCTCATCTTTTAGGAGACAGATCATGGATACAACATAAGAACATAAGAGAAGCCAATGTTGGATCAGGCCGATGGCCCATCCAGTCCAACACTCTGTCACACAGTGGCCAAAAACACCAGGTGCCCTCAGGAGGTCCAGCAGTGGGGCCAGGACACCAGAAGCCCTTCCACTGTTGCCCCTCCCAAGCACCGAGAATACAGAGCATCCCTTGCCCTAGACATAAGAACATAAGAGAAGCCAATGCTGGATCAGGCCAATGGCCCATCTAATCCAACACTCTGTCACACAGTGGCCAAAAATACCGGGTGCCATCAGGAGGTCCAGCAGTGGGGCCAGGACACTAGAAGCCATCCCACTGCTTGTGCATCGAAGTCATAACACCAGCTGCAAATGCAACGCAACCTGTGCAGGATGGTACCACAGCTGCTCTTTGATTGGGTGCAATTTAGGTCAGTGCAGGGAGCTATAAACTCTGGCCTGGTGCCTATGGAAGATTTTGGCATGTACTAAGGGTAACAGCATTCTGTGCGCCTTGGTGTTTAGTCATGCCAGCCACATGACCATGGAAACGTCTTCCGACAGCGCTGGCTCTTCGGCTTTGAAATGGAGACATGCACTGCAACCCTAGAGTTGGATTCGACTGGCTTTCAAGCAAGGGAACCTTTACCTTTAAAGTGGGGAAAAAAACAATAGGTTGTGCTTTCTACATGAGCTATATTCATTTTATTGTATAATTACTTATTTCCCCCCATTTGGAGGAGGAGGAGGAGGAGGAGGAGGAGGAGGAGGAGGAGGAGGAGGAGGAGGAAGAAGAAGAAGAAGAAGAAGAAGAAGAAGAAGAAGAAGAAGAAGAAGAAGAAGAAGAAGAAGAAGAAGAAGAAGAAGAAGAAGAAGAAGAAGAGGAGGAGGAGGAGGAGGAGGAGGAGGAGGAGGAGGAGGAGGAGGAGGAGGATTAATTCATGGACGAGAGGTCCACTGATGACTACTAGCCATAATGAACTACATGGAAGTAACGAGGAGGGCAACCAAGATGATTAGTGAGTTGGAGCACCAACCCTACGAGGAAAGGCTGAAAAGTCTAGGACTTTTCTGTTTAGAAAAGAGACGACCAAGGGGGGAACATGACAGAGGTTTATAAAATTATGCATGTGGTGGAGAGAGTTGACACAGAGAAATTTTTCTCCCAAAAGGTTAGAACTTGAGGGCATCCAATGAAACTGATGGGCAGTAGGTTCAGGAGGGACAAGAGGAAATACTACTTTACACAGAGAGTGGTTAGAATGTGGAACAGCTTTAAAAGGGGATTAGGTAGATTCATGTAGGATGTTTATCAAAGATTTAGTAGCCATGGTGATTGAGAGACACTAAACCTCTGAATCCCAGAGCCAGGAGGCAACATCAGCGGAAGGCCTCTATGCCCTGTTGTTGGCTCTCCAGAGGAAGTGGTTGGCCACTGTGTGAGACAGGATGCTGGCCTGGATGGACCACTGGTCTGATGCAGCAAGGCTCTTCTTATATTCTTAAAATGTTAAGACTAGATGGACCACTGGTCTGATACATCAGGGCTCTTCTTATTGTTCTTATGAACCTCCATGGTCAGAGGCCGTAACCCCAAACGATGATATCACCCAGAAGTGACATCATCACATTGCTGATCTCAGGGGAGTGACACTCTAGTTTTTGGGCAAAATTCTATGGGGTTTTTTTGCCTTTAAAACCACAGAGTTTTGCCCCCAAAAATAGAGTGTTACCCCTGACATCAGTGACGTGATGATGTTACTTCTGGGTGACATATCATGTTGGGGACATCGCCCAGAACTGTCCCTGTTCAGGACTAGGGCTTCCCCACCTGAAAATCGGGGGATCACAGCCCTGAAAATTGGGGGGAAACCCACCCAGACTAGGGTTCTGGCAACCTTAGTCCATAAATACATATAGATAGATGGTGCCACTAGACTCAAACTTTGAGATAAGAAAGTAAGACTTTGAAACAATCCACCCAAGAGAGGACAGTGGGCCGCACATTTGCAACACCTGGCCTCCGGAGACTGTAAATCTCTCTGGGTGCTTCAGTAGAATTTTTTTTACCTTTTTAAGCTTTTAAAAACGTTGCCAGAGGGAACATTCCTGACAAAATTAAACTCCTTTAAAACATTAGTCTGCGCCAAGCGATGAGATATTTAATTATCTTTCGCTGATTTTGTGCACGGTAACGGGGGGATTTTACCGTTTGTCCCACTGGGATATCATCGTCCAATTAACCTTCTCTTCTGATTTTAAGGCGATTTGGACATTTGAATCTGCCCCCGGTACGTGAGCGTTAGCCGGCTAATAGGGGCGCCGCAATTTCAGGCTACAAATCAGCTGGATGGGGAATTGTGAATTTCTCACCCTTCTGTTTTGCTCGGCGAAAAGCCCGTTTCGATTTTGCTTCTCGCCATGTGCTAATTGACTGCTCGAACCCTTTATTGTTCTGTCGTTTCCTGTTGCCTTGAACCAAATTTCCCTCGAAAAGGTACCAGGTTTTCAGCTTAGTCTGTGCATCCATGAATGAGCGTCACACACTGCGTGTATAAAAATGACGTCGAGGGATCCATAGGTGTTTATGACAAAACAGGCTTGCCCTGTGTTGAGCTTAGGGTGCAGTCACACGTGCGAGATAAAGTGGGGGTGAGTGAGGCTATTTCCTCCAGAGGAATTTGACCCGCAGTTGCATGATCACATAGTCCTTGGAAGCTGTGGGCACAGCCCATCAGTGTGTGATCAGACGCAACTGCGGGTGAGTAATTTTTGTTTTTTGTTTTTTTGCTGTTTATTTCCGATGCACAAATGAGGAATCGACAAATCGTATGCGATCAGGGGTCTTTTGGGGGGTTTTCACCATTGACTTCAATGGCCCATAGGATATAATGGGGCCGAATTGCCACCAAATTGCTTTCATTCCCTCCTTTCTCTCTCTCCTTGTCCTCTTTCTCTCCTTCTTGTCTTCTCTCTTTCTTTCTTTCACACCTTCTTCTCTTCTCTTTTTTCCTCCTTTCCCTGTTTCCCTCCTTCTTCCCTCTATTTCTTCCTCTCCTTCTTTCCTTCTCTTTCTTTCCCTCTTTCCTTCCTTCTTTCCTTCTCTCTACTCTCTCTCTTTCCTTCCCTCTTTCCTCCTTCTGTGGCCCAACTCTCATGAGAAGGAGTTTAAACTTTAAACCCCTTCTCTCTTAGCTCCCCCACCCAGGCCAGCTGGGGAAGGAAAGGGGAGGCTTTTGAAGATGCCTCTTCCCCTTTTGCTTCCCCTTCTGACATCACTTCCGGTGATGTCAGGGGGCATGGCATATGTTAATAGCCTAATAGCTCATTAGCATACTATACGCTAATGAGCTCCTGCAGCTGTTTTTCTATGAAAAGACCCCTGTATGCGATGATGCGCATATTGAGAAGGGGGGGCAATGGCATGGGGTCGGGATGGGCTTATCAGACCATCCCGATGCCATGAAAGCGTGCTGGAGCGTTCGGACATGGGAAAGTCCATCCGTGGCCCGTCGCAACCCATTTACTACCAGATTATCCCTGGTGTCTTTTTACTCCATTTCTGCGGTGGTGCAAAATGGGTTGCTGATGGGTGCGGGTCGCTTCCCAGATGTTCGTGTCTGATCATGCCCTTTAAATCCACCCAGCATTCGCGCCTATGGTGGGGGTAATTGTGCGTGTGATCCTTAAAGTTGTAATTTCCCAGTCCTCGTAGGATTGCCAGCTCTGGGTTGGGAAATAGCTGGAGATTTGGGGGGTGGAGCCTGAGGAGGGCGGGTTTTGGGGAAAGGAGGGACTTCGATGGAGTATAATGCTGTAGAGCCCACCTTCCAAAGTGGCCATTTTCTCCAGGCGAACTGATCTCTGTCGCCCGGAGAACTATTATAATAGTGTAAGGTCTCCAGCCTCCACCCCTCTCTTTCTCTTCTTGCCCAGAAGTATCCGTCAAAAACAATGCTCCCTCTAAGCTGCGGAGTCTCGTGAGCAATGATTCTACTTTGTGAGCTAATGGCCTTGAAGTTGTGAGCAAAGGATCAAGATACTGCGTAAATTAGTTTGCTCTGGTGCCCTCCTTCCTGAGCGAAGCCAAGAACGTGTGAGCCGGAGGCTGAAAAAAAACCAGTGAGCCAGCTCACACTAACTCAGCTTAGAGGGAACACTGGTCACAAATAACTAGCAGTCGGGTTAGAACAGATAAAAGGAAGTCCTTCTTCACCCAAAGAGTGATTAACACATGGAATTCACTGCCACAGGAGGTGGTGGCAGCTGCAAGCATGGACAGTTTCAAGAGGGAATTAGATAAACATCTGGAGCAGAAGTCCATCAGTGGCTATTAGCCACAGGGTATAGATGGGAATTCTCAGTCTGGGGCAGGTGGTGCACTCTATTCTTGGTGCTGGAGGGGGCAGCAGTGGGAGGGCTTCTAGTGTCCTGGCCTCACTGCTGGACCTCCTGATGGCACCTGGTATATTTTGGCCGCTGTGTGACAGAGTGTTGGACCGGATGGGCCATTGGCCTGATTCAACATTGGCTTCTCTTATGTTCTTATGTAGCATTTCCATTCAGGGACTATTGTTCCCAAGCACTGTGAAGCCAGGTTTAGCTCACATGCATGCTGCAGAGGACAAGGGGTCTCAGCCCTTCCTCCTGTGCCGTATCCCAAGCCAAGATGACTGCGGCGGGCCTGTTTGCCCCACTGTGGGGGTACTACATGCTGTCATCAGTACAAGCGGAACCCCAGAGCAGGGCAAACAGTCCCCTCCCATGGCTATTTCAGCTCAGGAAAACAACAAATTGATGAAGGCTGAAACCTCTCCTACAGGCCCGTAGCCAGGATCTTTTGGGTCGGGGGGGCATTTAAATTTCTTAGGGGGCACTGGCCAATCAAATTAAAGGAATACCTGTCTCCTTTCCCACATCCGCCACTGCTCGGGGGCCCCGGGCTGGATGGGAAGTCGCGGGGCCTTGCAACTAAATCAGGGGGCCTAGCCCCAAGATGCCCCAATGAAGCTACAGGCCTGTTCTCCTACCCGTGCCATGCTCATAAACATGAATCTAGACCCACAATGCTTGGGGATGTTTCAGAAGAAACCCATAGGCCTGAATTGCTTTATGATGACAAAATCTTCTCGATAAGGTTGCCAGGTTCCCCAACCACCAGAAGGAATAGGGGGTAGGGTTGACGGATCCAGGTTAGAAAACTCCTGGAGTTTTGGGGATGGAACCTGGGGAGGACAGGGACCTCAGCAGGGTACAATGTCATAGAGTCAGCCCTCCAAAGCATCCATTTTCTCCAGGGCAACCGATCTCTGCGAGATGAGCTGTAATTCCGGGGATCCCCAGGTCCCACCTGGAGGCTGGCATCCCTGCTTCTCAAGTTAGGTGTAGCAGTGTCTTAGTCCCTAAAATAATTCACCATAGGTATGAATTAGGAAAAGTTGATGGTTCTCCTGAAAAGCTTGTTGTTGTTCAGTCGCACAGTCGAGTCCGACTCTTCGCAACCCCATGGACCAGACCACGCCAGGCCCTCCTGTCTTCAAACAGAATTGTCTTCCTGTCTTCCTCCTGAAAAGCTAAAGATCCCTAATATGGGAGGAAATTATTTGTTCCCCCTTTCACCTTCCCTATTTTTTTGTTACTGTCCTGTGTTCAAGTTATTTATGGGGAAGTATCTCCACCAGCAGATCTGATGAACCCAGTCAAGCCAAGTGAAGAGCTTTCAATGGACAGGACTACCCCGACCTTCCTTTGATCTGCTACTCAATATTTCCAATGACAAATAGGTAAAGGTAAAGGTATCCCTTGCTCGAGAGTCATTCAAACCCAAGTCTAGGGTGCGGTGCTCATCTCCGTTTCCAAGCCGAAGAGCCAGCACTGTCCAAAGACATTTCCGTGGTCATGTGGCCGGCATGATTAGACACCGAGGTGCACGGAACGCTGTTACTTTCCCACCGAAGCGGTACCTATTTATCTACTTGCAATTTCTTGCTTTCAAACTGCTAGTTTGGCAGGACCTGGGGCCAGAGACGGGAGCTCACTCCGTCACGTGGCACTTGGATCTCAAACTGCTGAACTACCGACGTTCCAGTCTGCAGTTTGGCATCTTAACCACTGAGCCACAAATAGGGAGGGACAGAACCTCACATCTCATTCTTCAGAGAGCCAGTTTTGTGTAGTAGTTAGGAGCTCAGACTCTAATCCGGGAGACCCAGGTTTGATCCCCCACTCCTCCACATGCAGCCACTGGTGTGAGCTTGGGTGAGTCACAAGTTCTCTCAGAGCTGTTCTCTCAAGAGCTCTCTCAGCCCCACCTACCTCACAGGGTGTCTGCTGTGGGGAGGGAACAGGAAAGGAGATTGTAAGCTGCTCTGAGACTCCTTCAGGTGATGAAGGGTGGGGTATAAATCCAATTTCTTCTTCTTCTTCTTCTTCTACATTTTTCCTGAGGATTTCCCACACCTCCGAAAGACTTATCAGGGTCCATGGAAGTGTACTGGAACGGTGAAGGACTGTCTCGGTATTCACTTCACTTGCAGAAGGATTGGATGCAGCCCACTGACACTTCTAGTTTTGCCAGCTCAAAGTATAAGCCCCTGGGACCCACGAGAGTAAAATACTCGTTACAGCTTAGCCAGCACGAGAGACATACGGAAATTGTTTCGTACTAATTTAGACTTGTAGGTCTAACTAGTTCGCCATGACTGGCAAGAGCTCATCATAAATTCAAGCGGAGGCCTTTCTCTCGACACCACAGATTGAATTCTCCCTAGAAGAGAAAACAAATGTTCCTCAGAAACTAAAATCCGAATACCCTGTTTCCGGGAATTCCCATGCTGCGCCGCGAGAGGGGGCAAAGTGCGTTTTTGCACCTGGGAAGGAGAAGGAGGAAGAGGAGGAGGAGAAGGAGAGAAGGAGAGAAGAAGAAGAAGAAGAAGAAGAAGAAGAAGAAGAAGAAGAAGAAGAAGAAGAAGAAGAAGAAGAGGAGGAGGAGGAGGAGGAGGAGGAGGAGGAGGAGCAGAAGAGGAGGAGCAGAAGAGGAGGAGGAGGAGGAGGAGGAGGAGGAGGAGGAGGAGAAGAAGAAGAAGAAGAAGAAGAAGAAGAAGAAGAAGAAGAAGAGGAGGAGGAGGAGGAGGAAGAAGAAGAAGAAGAAGAAGAAGAAGAGGAGGAGGAGGAGAAGGAGAAGGAGAAGGAGAAGGAGAAGGAGAAGGAGAAGAAGAAGAAGAAGAAGAAGAAGAAGAAGAAGAAGAAGAAGAAGAAGAAGAAGAAGAAGAAGAAGAAGAAGAAGAAGAAGAAGCCCTTCACTACCCGAAGGCGTCTCAGAGCAGCTTAAAATCTCTTTTCCCTTCCCCTCCCCACAACAGACACCCCGTGAGCAATGCCCCCTCTAACCTGTGGAGTCTTCCGGAAAAAAAGTCTATTTTGTGAGCTACTGGCATTAAAGTTGTGAGCAAGCAATTTGGCTACTGCATAAATTAGTTTGCCCGGCAGCCATTCTTCCCGAGCTAAGACAAAAAACGTGTGAATCGGTGGCTAAAAAAACTGTGAGCTAGCTCACACTAACTCAGCTTAGAGGCAACACTGTCTGTGAGGGAGTTGGGGCTGAGAGAGCTCTCCCGAGAACTGCTCGTGAGAAAACAGCTCTGAAAGGACTTGATCACACCAGCAGCTGAATGTGGTGTAGGGAATCTCCCAGATTAGAGTCCGTGCTCCTAACCACTGCACCAAACTTGGAGAAATCATCTGCAGAAACCAGGGAAAGGCGTAGATGAAGAAGAAGAGAAGAGATTGGATTTATACCCCGCCCTTCACTTGGAGTCTCGGAGTGGCTTACAAACTCCTTTCCCTTCCCCTCCCCACAACAGACATCCTGTGAGGTAGAAGAAGAAGAAGAGATTGGATTTATACCCCGCCCTTCACTACCCAAAGGTGTCTCAGAGCGGCTTACAAACTCCCTTCCCTTCCCCTCCGCACAACAGACACCCTGTGAGGTAGGTGGGGCTGAGAGAGCTCTAACACAAACTGCCCTTTCAGGAACAGCTGTGCCAGAGCTTGTGACTGACCCAAGGTCACATCAGCAGGTACAAGTGGAGGAGTGGGGAATCAAACCCGGTTCTCCCAGATTAGAGTCTGCACACTTAACCACTACACCAAACTGGATGAATAGGAGAGCACGCCGGGGGGAACTTGACTGTGGAAAACGTCTAAACTGAGGCTATAGTACTTTGGCCACCTCGGGAGAAGACAAGATACACTGAAAAAGATGATAACATTAGGAAAAGCTGAAGGCCCAACATGAGATGGGTTGATTCATTCACGGAGATGAGTTGACTCATACAAGGACTCATTTTGCAAGGCCTGAACAAGGTCTGTTAACAACAGGACATTTTGGAAGTTATCAATACATAGGATTGTCAGAATTTAGAGGTGGCTTAATTGAAGAAATGAAAGTGACAAAGAGAACATTGTTATGGTATCTAATTAAAACAGCGAGAATGACTTATGCCCAATTTTGGAAGCAGGAGAAGATACCAGACAAATGGGAATGGATAAAGAAGATGATTTTTATGGTAGAAATGGCCAAATTGACAAAAAAAAACTTAATGGAAAAGAAGAACAAGAATTTTTAGCAGATTGGAAAGACTTTAAAGACTACTTAGAACTGAACTGGGATGTTAAAAATAAGTTACTTTGCTTTGATAACTATTAAGATTAGAAGTATAGTAAGAAATGTATTGTATTTTAAATGTTACCTAAGAGAGAGAAACAGAAAAGGAAAATGTTTTAATAGAAGATTTGATTATTGAATATGAGGTGAATGCAAGAGAATATTGATTGGAATTGTAATGGGGGTGGAGCATTGTTGGGAGCCGGGGGGGGGGAAGAATTGTAGAAAAGGGTATGTTAAGAATTGGTTACCATTTATGGAACATGTTATTATATCCTGATAATAAATTTTTTTGAAAAGAAAGAAAGAAAGAAAGAAAGAAAGAAAGAAAGAAAGAAAGAAAGAAAGAAAGAAAGAAAGAAAGAAAGAAAGAAAGGAAGGAAGGAAGGAAGGAAGGAAGGAAGGAAGGAAGGAAGGAAGGAAGGAAGGAAGGAAGGAAGGAAGGAAGGAAGGAAGGAAGGAATAGATGGATAGGATAGATGGATAGATAGATAGATAGATAGATAGATAGATAGATAGATAGATAGATAGATAGATAGTAGCAGGATGGAATGAAGAAAGAAAACAAGCGACAGAAAAGAAGGGAAGATAAGAAGATGGAAGGAGATAGATAAGAAAGAAAGATGGCAGGATGGTGTGAGAAGAGAAATAGAGAGAAGAAAGAAAGATGGAAAGAGGAGAGGAAGAGAGAGGGAAGGAAGGAAGGAAGGAAGGAAGGAAGGAAGGAAGGAAGGAAGGAAGGAAGGAGAGAGAGAGAGAGAGAGAGAGAGAGAAAGAAAGAAAGAAAGAAAGAAAGAAAGAAAGAAAGAAAGAAAGAAAGAAAGAAAGAAAGAAAGAAAGAAAGAAAGAAAGAAAGAACGAACGAACACAGGGATCAAACCTCAGGCCTTCCACTTGGCCTTCCATCCTAGTGATGTCCTCTGTTCTGCCATTCGTTTTTTGGCCGCAATCACTACTGCAGCCAACTTTTTTTTTTTTTTTAAAAGGGGAATGCGCTTTGTGTTAGCTTTTGAAACTTTCTGATCTCTCCCCTTTATTTTGCGCGCAGGTCAGGCATCCAAGGAGTTCTTTGAGAGAACTGAAGAGTGAACTTTAATTCATGTATTTTAAACAAAGGTTCGACGAGAGTTACAGTCGGTTCACAAAAGGGGGAGAAAAATATCAGCAAGTATGGCACATTATGTCGCGAGTGCTCCTGACTTTCAAATTTCTCTGCAGGTATTATTTCCTATGAATAGGAACAAAGAGCTAAAAAAAAAAAAAAACGGTTTAAAAAAGCATATTCAAATGCGCGCAGGGAAAAAAAAACGGTTGGTAAATGAACACTGTTTAGTTTGCTGACATAATTACTTCAATGTAATTTTTATGAGTTGTAGAAATCTTGGCATTTTCACTGAACCAGATAATTAGACTCTGAATAGAACAGGGTCAGAATAATTAATACATCAAAACTAGATGAACTTTTTCTAATTATTTTTATTTAATCTCTATTATAATTATTGTTATACTCTGTTGAGCATGACTGCCTCATGTTCATAGATTTGAATACCATCCTATAGTTGCATCGTGGGACTTTGTGGAATATTAACAAACCGTGGCATGCAGAAATTAGAATGGTGTCGTTTCATGATGGAATTCTAAATTGGAATTTTTCTTACTGGGTTTTTTTCTCCCCCCCGCCCTATACAGTTGCACCAAATTTGCTCCAGCGTCGTGTAAAAAATATTAATTTTTTCCCCCCTCAAACAAAAAAAAGAGCATTGCTTGGTCATATCCCTTTGTGGTTAAAGTTCTGGCAAAGTTCAAAACAATTCTAGGAAGGCCGGTACCCAGAGTGAAGATTTACAGCACGCATCTGGAGTAAATTAATTTTGGTCCAGAATGCAGCAGCCAGATTGATTTCTGGTAATATTCACTGACAGCGCATAACTGTAGCTCTGCGGGTTACCAATATGTATCTGGGATAAGTTGAGGGTTTTAAATCTTATCCATTATGGCCTTCATCTGGCATATTTGGGAGAACACATTGCATTGTGTGAACATTCCTACCAAGCATGCTTGAGGGACATTTGCAAATGTTCAACAGGATATTTGCACAATGTGCACACATACATACATACATTCTAGGTTTGCCAGCCCCCCTGTGAAGGTGGGGATTCCCCACCATGAGGCGTGCACAGGAAATGACATCATCACATAATAAACAAAGGGGGACTCTCTGGTATTCCGGGGGGGAATCTATGGTAGAAGCCATTTTTACCATAGAGTTTTTGCTCAAATATCAGGGGATCGCCACCAGATCACAATAATGTCACCATGTCACCAGCGACATAGCCTGGGCCTCCCTCCCACCTCGTAAGTTCTGCAGGGCCTGCAAAACGGAGCTCTTCCACCAGGCTTTTAATTAGGAGCCGCCACCATTACTAGTTACCATCACTAGTAACTGTCACTAGCAACAACCGTAGAGCCCGGTTCCTGGTGAATTATCGGCAGCCCATGCGCGTCGAGTAAGATCAACCCAGGAAATGAACACTGTATGGTTTGCACTCATGCAGCATTGCCATTGCTGTAAGATCAGAATAACATCACTTGCACTTAATATGTAGTATTGCCCATGGGGTCGCGAGGAGTCGGACTCGACTGTGCGGCTGAACAACAACAAAAACTGTTTGAACGAATTGTTTTAATGGTTTTAATGATTTGATTGTTAATCGGTGTTTTATCTGTTGGGGCCACCCTGAGCCTCCTTTGGCGGGGTAGGGCAGGATATAAATTGGAACATAAATAAATAAATAAATAAATAAATAAATAAATGTCCCCCAGCCAGCCAGCTGATTGGTGGTAGGGGGACAGGGCCTGGCAGCTAGGAACCTCGCTTTCACTAAGTCCCCCTGCCCCTCTATGTTTCCAGTAGGGGCCTAGCAATCCCGGGATATACACACATATCTCTACCCCCCCTCCATGCTAATCTTCCGGTCAATAATAGAGCTGTCAGACTCCAGACGATGGCTAGAGACCTTCTACTATTACAACTGAGCTCCAGGATCCATTCGCCTGAAGAAAATGGCCACTTTGGAAGCCGGACCCTACAGCATTATACCCCAATGAGATCCGTCCCCAAACCCCGCTCTCCTCGTGCTCCGCCCCCAAAATCTTCAGGTATTTCCCAACCCAGAGCTGGCAACTCTGGCGACAGATTTTCCTTTGCTAAAGAGAAGGGATTAGCCTGCCAAAGGGTGGTTTCTCGCATAAAGAATAGGACCCCAATGACTCCTCCCAGTTTCCCCCAGCATGGCTTCCTGCTACGGTAGATGGGGATTGTAGTTTCTGCAGCCGTCCACGTTGAACTGGAACCTGTGGGAAATGGTGATTTCCATCGATGAAAGGAAGTACTTCTTCACCCAAACAGTGATTAACACATGGTAGATAGCCACCGTCTGGAGTCTGACAGCTCTATTACTGACCAGAAGATTAACAGTGATGCACTCTATCCTTGATGCTGGAGGGGCAGCAGTGGAGGGCTTCTGATGTCCTGGCCCCACTGCTGGACTATAAGAACATAGAGAGCCAATGTTGAATCAGGCCTATGGCCCATCTAGTCCAACACTCTGTCATACAGGGCCAAAATATACCAGGTGCCATCAGGAGGTCCAGCAGTGGGGCCAGGACACGAGAGCCCTCCCACTGCTGCCTCCTGATGGCACCTGGTATTCTGGCTCATGCGACAGAGTGTTGGACTAGTTGGGCCATTGGCCTGATTCAACATTGGCTTCTCTTATGTTCTTACGTAGTCACTGCCACTGGAGGAGGTGGTGGTGGCTGGCATGAACAGCTTCCTGATGGAATTTGACGAACATATGGAGGCTGGAGCAGAGCAGTGGTCCATCAGTGGCTGGTGTTCAGGAGTTTTGTTTTTTTTTTGTTAAGCTATAAGTAATCCAGTACTATTAAAAGAGGTGAAGGGGTTGCCCCCCCCAGCACCAGAGCATCACTTGCCCCAGAGACCAAGAGTTCCTTCTTATCTGTAGCCACTAGCCACCAGTGTTAATCCATGTGTTAATCACTGTTTGGGTGAAGAAGTGCTTCCTTCCGTCTGTTCTAACTTCTAACCTGACTGCTCAGCAATTTCACTGAGTGCCCACGAGTTCTTGTCTTGCGAGAAAGGGTGAAAAGTGCTTCTTTCTCTACCTGCTCTATCCCATGCATAGCCTTGTAAACCTCTTATCGTGTCGCCCCTCAGGCATTGTTTCTCAAAGCCAAGATCCCCAAGCGCCTTAACCTTTCTTCATGGGGAAAGTGTCCTCCTCTTATCATTGTAGTTGCCCTTTTCTGCATTTTTTTCCAGGGCTATAAATATTCTTTTCTAGGTGTGTGTGGTGTGAGTGATTCAATGCGGTTGCACAATCAACCTGTTGGTCTTTTGGGGTTTCTGTGTGGCACTGTGGCATGCTTGCACTGCCACGGTGCCACTTGTTCTGGAGTGTGCCACTTGTTCTCATGGCAAACAAGCATCTCCCAAGACAGTTCACTTTTCCTGAGATTCTCTGGGAGAGTCTGACTGCTAGGTGGCTGCCTGCTTGCCTGCCTTAAGTGCTGCTGGCTGGGTTTCCCCATTGGAAACAATGGAGGTAATGGGGGTAACCTGTTTGGGTGCCCGTAGAATTTGGCCCACTGGTCCAATTGCTTTGGGACATGGGGTTTATGTGGAGAGAGGCTCCGAAGCTACCCTGAAAATTTGGAGCCTCTTCCTCAAACCACCTCCCCCCCAGAGCCACTAACAGCACCCTGGGGAAAAGATAACTTTCCCCCCCACCATAGAGAACAATGGAGGGGTGTGGGCAACCTGTTTGGGGGCCCGTAGAATTGGATCCCCTGGTCCAATGTTCTTGAAACTTGGTGGGTATCTTGGGGAGAGGCTCCAGCAGCTACCCGGTGAGTTTGGAGCCTCTCCCTCAAACCCCTTCCCCTCTAGCCCCCAGAATGTATCCTATGTTTTTGTTACTGACTTCAATGGCCCATAGGATATAATGGGGCCAAAACGGACATTTGGCTGGCTGAAAGACTCCCGAATTGGCTCGTACTGCCAAAATTGACATGCGGGAGTCTTTATGCCAGTGGAAATTGATTCTGTCCAATTCGGCGAATCCAAATCGGGCCAAATTTTACTTTTTTTTTTTGCACACCCCTAGGGGGGACCTCGGAGCTGTGGTGGCTCAAGTGGTTAAGACGCTGAACTGCAGGCTGTGGAAGGTCAGTAGTTCAGCAGTTCGAGACCCGAGAGTGTGCCGCATGATGGAGTGAGCTCCCGTCTCTAGTTCCAGCTGCTGCCAACCTAGCAGTTTGAAAGCAAGAAATTGCAAGTAGATAAATAGGTACCACTTTGGTGGGAAGGTAACATTATTCCGTGCACCTTGGTGTTTAGTCATGCCGGCCACATGACCACGGAAACGTCTTCGGACAGTGCTGGCTCTTCGGCTTTGAAACAGAGATGAGCACTGCAACCATAGAGTCAGATTGACTGGCTTTCGAGCAAGGGAACCTTTACCTTTACCTTTATCCAGTGTTCAGCTCATGATCCAATGGCCTGTGGCTGTGAGAATCTTTTTGGGTTGCCAGATCATACCTTGCTTCCAGCGGGGGGCTCCAGTATCTGTCTGGGGATCTATGGTTTGAGCTCAGCTTTACCACAGAGTTGATGAAGATCTTGCTTAAAATTTCAATCTTTCATTTTGTATTCCATTAACATTCAAATAATCAGTAAGAATAACATTCAGATTTAGATAAACAATTCAGGCAGCATTTAGGGTTTTTCAGCATAGAAATTTGTTCAGCCATCAAAGGATGTATTTTCTTTTATCGATAATATTGCTAATTTTAGGAGAGTTTTTTGTTTATTCCTTGAAGAGGGAATCTCACTAACCCAAAATTCTGTAAAACTGATGCTTTATTAATTGTATCTATATTTGAATCAGGGCTATTTTTGGGCAGAAACGCACAATAACGGAGTTCCAGCTGGCTCCCGAGTTGGCCACGCCCAGCAGGAACTCATTAGCATAATAGGCCACACCCAACAGCAGAAACTCATTAGGATTGGCTACATTAAGGGTGTATGGCTGAACATGCAAAGGAGTTCCTGCTACTAAAAAAAAGCCCTGGGTTTTGACAACAGACAAGGCAAGCAGAATAAGAAGCAAAAGGTGGGTGTGGCTGGATGGCCACCCTTCTGGTAACATGGGGGTGTGGCCTAATAGGCTAATGAGCTGTGCTGTCAGGGGTGTGGCCTAATAGGCTAATGAGTTTCTGCTGTTGGGTGTGGCCTATTATGCTAATGAGTCCCTGCTGGGCTTTTTCTACCAAAAAAAAAATTCTACTAAAAAAGCTCTGATTTGAATTATGTAATACATTCGGTAACATATTTGATTTTACTTGTTGTACGTAACAATTTATAATATTTAACGAACTTGTGGGGTCTATATGCCCCCCCTCCCCTTTTCCCCTTCTGTATCCCACTTTGTTTTCCTTGGAAAAATAATTTTTAAAAACTAAAAAAAAAATACCAGAGTTTTACTTAAGAACTAGAGTGTCACCCCCCTGATGTTGGTGACCCAATGACGTCACTTCCAGGTGGGGTCATTACTTCATGTTCAGGGGCATTTGTGGGTGGGGTTCCCCCTTCCAGCCAGCAGGACAGCGGTGGAAAGGGGCCCATGGAAGTGGTGGTTGGCAACCCTATGATGGTATCCTAGAACAGATAAAAGGAAGTCCTTCTTCACCCAAAGACTGATTAACAGATGGAATTCACTGCCACAGGAGGTTGTGGCAGCTACAAGCATGGACAGTTTCAAGAGGGAATTAGATAAACATATGGAGCAGAAGTCCATCAGTGGCTATTAGCCACAAGGTATAGATAGGGAACTCTCAGTCTGGGGCAGGTGATGCACTTTATTCTTGGTGCTGGAGGGGGCAGCAGTGGGAGGGCTTCTAGAGTCCTGGCCCCACTGCTGGACCTCCTGATGGCACCTGGTATATTTTGGCCGCTGTGTGACAGAGTGTTGGACTAGATGGGCCATTGACCTGATTCAACATTGGCTTCTCTTATGTTCTAAACTTGGGAGTGGATCTTGGGAAGGGCAGAGTTTGGGGACGGGAAGGACCTCATTCATATAAAAGTGCCACAGAATCCAATCTCCAAAGTGGTCATTTTCTCCCTGGGGGACTCGTCTGCAGTCTGGAGGTCCGTTGTAACTCCAGGAAATCTCCAGGTGGCAAGCCCCACCTGGAGCTTGGCAACCCCAGAATCAGGATGTTAGCATCTTCTGAAAAGGGCCCCGAAGAGCCCTTATCTGTGCCGGCCATCGGGCTGCACGTTTTTAATTTTGATGACAGAGTTATTTTTCCATGAGTTTAAAATGCAAGAGCTTTTTTTTTTTTCTTTGGTCATTAATTCGATTTCTGTTTCTGGCTCTGGGAAGCAGATTATATGTGTGCATTAAAACCTTTTTATGGATGGCCACTACCCCTTTTTTGATTATACTCAGTATTCTAAAACAAAGCAAAACAAAGGAAGATCTCAAAAACAGCCAGTAAAATTTGATTCCATTTTTTAATATTTCCAGTTCCTTGTTTCCTGTTCTCCTCACTCGTATGAAAAAGCTCCGTGCACTGTTTATGAGACAGAACCTCTCAAGTCACACATCAAAGAAATATACAGTTTATATTCACTGCTGGAATAATCTTTTATGTCGGTATTTCAACCTTGTGTTTTATTTCATTTCATTCCTTTTTAATCTACTTACCCATCCGTCTGTCCGTCTGCCTGCCTGCCTGTCTGTCTATTCATCCTCCTTCCATCCCTCTCTCTCTCTCTCTATCATCTGTCTATCAACTATCTATCTATCATCTATCTATCTACCAGTTGGGTGTAGTGGTTAGGAGCGTGGACTCTAATCTGGGAGAACCGGGTTTGATTCCCCACTCCTCAACTGCACCTGCTGATGTGACCTTGGGTCAGTCACAAGCTCTGGCACAGCTGTTCATGAAAGGGCAGTTTCTGTCAAGAGCTCTCTCAGCCCCACCTACCTCACAGGGTGTCTGTTGTGGGGAGGGGAAGGGAAGGGAGTTTGTAAACCACTCTGAGACTCCTTTGGGTAGTGAAGGGCAGGGTATAAATCCAATCTCCTCCTCCTCCTCCTCCTCCTCCTCCTCCTCCTCCTCCTCCTCCTCCTCCTCCTCCTCCTCCTCCTCTTCTTCTTCTTCTTCTTTTCTTGTTCTTCTTCTTCTTCTTCTTCTTCTTCTTCTTCTTCTTCTTCTTCTTCTTCTTCTTCTTCTTCTTCTTCTTCTTCTTCTTCTTCTTCTTCTATTATCTATCATCTATCTACGCACCCATACATAATTATTTATATAAACATTATATTCAATATCTAATATAATAAAATACATTGTCACCACAATAAACATTGTTTTCCCATTACATATACAGAAACGATCTGTAAAATGCAAAAAGAAAGTGGCTTATATTATATATTTCAATTAATCAATTAATTAACATGTACCCCGCCTTTCTCCCTAAGGGGGACCCAAAGTGGCTTCCGTCCTTCTCTTCCTCTCCACTTTATCCTCACAACAACCCTGTGAGGTAGGTCAGGCTGAGACACTGTGACTGGCCCAAGGTCACCGAGCGAGCTTCCAGGGCACAAGTGGGGATCTGAATCTGGATACCCATCGGACGCTCTTAATCACTGCGCCACACTGGCTCTCACATGCATCCTCTAATAAATGCACTAAATTAGCGTCATTGGAAGCGATCACGAACAGGTCTACTCAGAAGTACATCCTAGGTTATTCAGTGGTGGGGTTTTTTGCTGTTAAAAGGGGGAGGGGTGCTGGGTTTGATTCCCCGCTCCTCCACAGGCAGCCAGCTGGTGCAACCTTGGGTCAGTCACAAGTTCTTTCTGAGTTGTTCTCTCATAAGCAGTCCTCCGGAGAGCTCTCTCAGCCCCACCTGCCTCACAGGGGGTCTGTTGTGGGGAGGGGAAGGGAAAGGAGATTGTAAGCCACCCTGAGACTCCTTTGGGTAGTGAAGGGCGGGGTATAAATCCAATCTCTTCTTCCCTCTTCTTCCTATATGAGATTGTACTGATTTCTACCTAATCCCCCCTTCAGGACGTGGGAGAGCCCCCCACAAGTCGCCAGACAGTACTCAGTGCTGGTGAGTCCTACTACAAGAGAGGAGAGCCAGTTTGGTGTAGTGGTTAAGTGTGCGGACTCTTATCTGGGAGAACCGGGTTTGATTCCCCCACTCCTCCACTTGCAGTTGCTGATGTGACCTTGGGTAGTCACAAGCTCTGGCACAGCTGTTCTCTCAAGGATAGTTTCTGTCAGAAGTTCTCTCAGGCCCACCGACCTCACAGGGTGTCTGTTGTGGGGAGGGGAAGGGAAAGGAGTTTGTAAGCCGCTCTGAGACGCCTTTGGGCAGTGAAGGGCAGGGTATAAATCCAATCTCTTCTCTCTTCTTCTTCTACCTCACAGGGTGTCTGTTGTGAGGAGGGGAAGGGAAAGGAGTTTGTAAGCCGCTCTGAGACGCCTTTGGGTAGTGAAGGGCGGGGTATAAATCCAATCCCTTCTTCTTCTTCTACCTCACAGGGTGTCTGTTGTGGGGAGGGGAAGGGAAAGGAGTTTGTAAGCTGCTCTGAGATCCCTTTGGGCAGTGAAGGGCAGGGTATAAATCCAATCTCTTCTTCTTCTTCTCTTCTACGAAAGGCTCACTCCCTGGAAAGTGCCTTTGTTCTAAAACTCCTGCTCTTATCATTATCACCTGTTTCCATAGGTAACCCTGATCCCCAGATGGGGCTTGTCTGCCCCTTGCACTGTGTCCGCTTGTGGGGTGACCGGAAGGAAAGGAGGAGAGGGTACCTGTGTTCCTAAATTTGGGGCACTTTGGCAGCCGCTATGATTAAGCTCAAATACTTTGGCCACCAAATGAGAAGGGAGCGTTCGCTGGAGAAGACCCTGATGCTGGGAAAGATTGAAGGTCAAAGAAGAAGGGGACGGCAAAGGATGAGATGGTTAGACAGTGTCATCGATGCAACAAACATGAAATTCAGCAAACTTCAGCGGACAGCGGAAGACAGGAGGGCCTGGCATAAACTGGTCCATGGGGTCGCGAAGAGTCAGACTCGACTGTGCGACTGAACAACAACAAATGATTAAAAAAAAAAAATAAAGTGCGTCAGCTGAAATTCCCTCTCCTTCATAGCTATCAAAGGAACAATGGCCGGTGGTTTTATCAGATGTACACCATTTTGTTTGCTTTTTTATTTAAAAAATGGCAATTGAATGCATTTGATATAGGACATCCGCAGCTCCCCCCTACAAGGTTGGTAGATACCCTTCATTTTGTTTTTGTTTTTTAAAATATTTGCTTGTATTTATATCATCCATTTCCTTTCCTGACCTTCACTGCTGATTTCGTAGCTTTCTTTGTACAGTGTACACATCCACGTGGGTGCATGCATTTTCCCAGAGAGCCAGTTTGGTATAGGGATTAAGTGTGCAGACTCTAATCTGGGAGAATTGGGTTTGATTCCCCGCTCCTCCATTTGCAGCTGCTGGATGACCTTGGGCAAGCCATAGTTCTGTCAGAGCTGTTCTCTCAAGGGTATAGATGGGAACTCTCAGTCTGGGGCAGGTGATGCACTCTATTCTTGGTGCTGGAGGGAGCAGCAGTGGGAGGGCTTCTAGTGTCCTGGCCCCACTGCTGGACCTCCTGGTGGCACCTGGTATATTGTGGCCACTGTGTGACAGAGTGTTGGACTAGATGGGCCATTGGCCTGATTCGACATTGGCTTCTCTTATGTTCTTAAAGAGCTCTCTCAGCCCCACCTACCTCATAGGGTATCTGTTGTGGGGAAGGGAAGGGAAAGGAGTTTGTAAGCCGCTCTGAGACTCCGAGTGAAGAGGGGGGTATAAATCCAATCACTTCTCTTCTTCTTCAGTCCTGAGTTTGCCATTTCTTCCTGTAGTCTGGAGACCACTTGTAATTCCAGGAAGAGAGCAGCAGACCTTCACCTTGAGTTTAGTAACCCCAAATGGTAGAGCCAACCTTTCCTGAACAAGACTTGGAAGAGAACTGGGGAGGGGTGCCTGTTGTGGGGAGGGGAAGGGAAAGGAGTTTGTAAGCTGCTCTGAGACTCCAAGTGAAGGGCGGGGTATAAATCCAGTCTCCTCCTCCTCCTCCTCCTCCTCCTCCTCCTCTTGTTTGATATTTGCACACAGAATGTACATCATCCATACGCACGAGATATAGGCTTGCCAGGACCCTGCCAGGGATGGGGAAATCCCCCACTCTGGGGTCCCTCCCCCATCCTTTTTCAGACAGTTGAGGGAGAAATTCAAAATCATCCCTAGCCCCTCCCTCCACCCAGCACAGAACCAGTTTTTCCTGTGGTCTCTGAAGCCAAACACCTAATCAGCCCTGAACTGGTGGCAGTCCTGAACCGGTGGCCGGGCCAGTTCAAGAGACCGTGTGGCCCCATGCAAGGTACCCCCATCACCATCTATCACTATAACTTCTGCCTGTCTGGATTCAGTGGGGCTAGATCAGGAATCAGGAAACATACAAAACAAATTGCTTTTATTGTTGTTGTTGTCTTTATTATTATTAATAATAATAATAATATTATTATTATTAATAATAACAATACTAACAACACTAACGACAACGACGACAACGACAACAACAACAACAACAACAACAACAACAACAACAACAACAACAACAACAACAACAACAACAACAATAATAATAATAATAATAATAATAATAATAATAATAATAATAATAATAATAATAATAATAATAATAATAATAATAATAATAATAATAATTTAGGTTCCCCCCTCAAGGCAGGCTCAGGGCAGCTTACATGGAAAATATGGGGTTAGAACAGATAAAAGGAAATACTTCTTCACCCAAAGAGTGATTAATATATGGAATTCACTGCCACAGGAGGTGGTGGCAGCTACAAGCATGGACATTTCAAGAGGGAATTGGATAAACATATGGAGCAGAAGTCCACCAGTGGCTATTAGCCACAGGGTATAGATGGGAACTCTCAGTCTGGGGCAGGTGATGCACTCTATTCTTGGTGCTGGAGGGGGCAGCAGTGGGAGGGCTTCTAGTGTCCTGGCCCCACTGCTGGACCTCCTGATGGCACCTGGTATATTTTGGCCGCTGTGTGACAGAGTGTTGGACTAGATGGGCCATTGGCCTGATTCAACATTGGTTTCTCTTATGTTCTTAGCCTCCACCTACCTCAAGGCATCTGTTGTGGGAAGGGAAGCAAAGGAGTTTGGCTCTGAGACTCTTGGTAGTGAAGGGCGGTATAAATCAGAACAATACAATTATAGATAAAATATAAAGTGCTAGTTTGTATCAGATGCCGGGCAGTAGCAGCATTCTCAGGCAACATTTCTTTAACTGACCACACTCCAGAATATAATCTGTCGATGCCTGTAGTTAAAAATGCAGCTAGAATGGTGCGCACACACATACAAAAAAAACCCCTTGCAACTGATCAGACTTCTCCACAACTGGGTTTTGATACAGCTCACCTGCTTAACTACATCTGTTTCTTCCCCTCCCTCACATATGGTCTTATTTGCCAGTAATTGCTCATCCCCCCCACAAAAAAAACCTTTCCTTTTGTATTTTCACACAGCTACAAAGGTGGTGGTAGTCTAAAACAGGAAAAACTCTAGTAGGTTGCCAGGTTCCATCTGACAAGCCCATCTGACATGCAGCAATATGTCTATGTCACTGACCACATGACCGGGAAGTGACATCATCACTTCTAGGACATCAGGGCACCACTCTGGTATTTGGGCAAAAACTCTATGATGAATTTGGCTTCTACCACTGAGCCCTGAGAAACCGGACATGATGACATGGGTAGTGATGTAGACACATTGCACATTGGATCAATCTCCCTCTTTTTCAAGGTAAGTTTCTGTCAGAGTCCCGCAGCAATCATTTCCCAACAACTCCCATGCGAAAGAGTGAAGTTTATTGAATATAGTAAAGGCAGGTCATCTGTACACACATTCTGTGTTAGTATTGACTACAAACGCACAAAATGGGGAGTTATACATAATTCAAAGGGCCCCCCTAATGGACCTGGGCCAATCAGGGAATTAGCAAAAGCCCGCCTAACTTGGCGGGTCTACATTCTCAGAGCAAGCAGCAGCAAGGTACCAAAGTCACCAGCTTAGGCGAGCAGAATAACAGGAGCCTGGAAAAACAAAAGTTAAGATTCCATTACAGCAACAGACCCATACATCACCTCCCCCCTCTAGCAGCTATGGCTGCGGCCGAGCTGACAGATCCCTCCTACAGGCCAGCCGCTTGGTGGCAGGCAGGGCTATTTTGGGGCAGGAACGCACAGGAATGGAGTTCTGGCTGGCTTCAGAGTTGGCCATGCCCACTACAGCCAGAAATTCATTAGCATATTAGGCCAAGGGCGTAGACTTTGCAATTTCCCAGGGGGGGCTGGGGCTGGGCCAGAGGCATTGCTAAGTCATTAAAATGGCATCATAGGGAGGAGCCAGTGACATCACAGGCCATTGTCACTATCTATGGAGGTGAAACTATGTGGCATTTAGGGTGGGGCTCCCCAGAAAATTAGGGTGGCCTGGGAACCCCTTAGCAATGCCCCTGGGCTGGGCTAACCCCAGGAACAGGTGCCTTCTTAGCACACTGCTTAGAAACTCCACCTTAAAATGCAGCACAGATCCTATTGCTAGGGACTGTTTTTCCACTCTGGGAACTGTCATTACAGTCCCAGAGTAGCCTATCTGGGCCCAAAAACCTTATTGGAAAAACCATTCTGCATTTTCTTTGCAACTTTTTTTTTGGGCTGCAGTGTATTTCAGCAGAGCCCATGCAAGTCAATTGGTATTCCTAGCTCCCATTATCTCCAATGGGCCTTCAAGCCTCTCCCATTATTTCCAATGGGCAATCCTGTCATTCCTTTTAGCACATCCCAGTTGGTTGCCCCTTTGAAACTACCACACCATTTTAAGTAACAGCAAAACGAAGAGCATGAACATAGAGTGCACATTCCTTACCAATGTTCTCTCTAGGCTGCACACAGATCAAAAGGAAATTTTAAAAGGCCTCTGATTGGCATGCCCCCCCATCTTGTTCATGCAGATGGGCTTACCATTTAAAAATGAAACGGAGATTGAAAGAAAGGGTGATTCAGCAGATGCAAGCCAATGTCAGTGGTCTGCATCCACCATCTCAAACAGAAGAACCAGAGCTTCCAGTTTCAGCACTGGAGCTGGGGGTACCAGCCTCCGGGTGGGACCTGGTGATCCCCTGGAATCATAGCTCATTTTCAGACTACAAAAATTAGTTTCCCTGAAGAAAATGGATGTTCTGGAGGGTGGACTCTATGGCATTGTATCCCACTGAGGTCCCAGTCCTCCCCAGGCTCCATCCCCAAATCTCCAGGAGTTACCCAACCTGTATTGGGCCACCCCTCCCCCTCCATCCCCCAGAGGTGGACGGGGGAACCTGGCAATCCTAACTAGGGATGTTTTAACAAGGGAGAGAGGGAGGCGAGAGGTGGAAAGAAAGCAAAAAGATGGGAAGGAAGGAAGAAAAGAAGGGGGAGGGAGGGGAGAAATGAAAAGAAAGAAAATAGAAATCCCTCTCCATAATTTATCCAGGAGTTCAGGGGAGAGTTGGTCTTGAATGTATGCATTTAAACTCTTCAAGGTCTCCTCTCAGAGAAAATAAAGGGCTCTGGTTAAGTAGCGAACTCAGGAGTGAGAAAACAACAGCAGCAGCACAAGGCCGCAGGAAAGGTGCCTGGGCACCCAGCCGCCCAGAGATACCCCATGGATGCCAGCCTCCCCCCCCGACCTCCCTGCATGGCTCTGCAAGGCAAGCTTTGTGTGTGTGGGGAAACAGAAGAACAAGGGCGCAGGGTGCCCAGCTGTCCCAAGGCCAGCAATCCTCCATGGATGCCAGCCTCCCCCCAACCTCCTCACATGGCTCTCTGCAAGGCAAGCCTTGCAGGGAGTGGGAAAATAACAGCAGCGGCACGAGGCTGCAGGAAAGGTGCCCAAGAGTCCAGCCGCCCCAAGGCGGGCAATCCTCCATGGATGCCGGCCTCCCCCCCACTTCCTGACCTCCCTGCATGGCTCTGCAAGACAAGCCTTGCAGGGAGAGAGGGGGGAAAACTAGAAGAACAAGGGCACAGGATGCCCAGCCTCCCTGAGGCCGGCAATCTTCCAAGGATACTGGCCTCCCCCCCCAATCTCCTCGCATGGCTCTCTGCAAGGCAAGCCTTGCAGGAAGCAGGAAAACAACAGCAGCGGCACAAGGCCGCAGGAAAGGTGCTTGGGCACCCAGCCACCCCGAGGCTGGACTCAGCCAGCCAGCCTGGGCACTCTCTGCCTAGTGCCCACCACCCCCCCCCTGAAAACATCCCCCCACCCTCGCTGGAGCCCCAGGACAGCATGGGAAAGCTGAAAGCACTGAAAACATGTGCAGCCCCCAGCTCCACCAGGCCCAACTGAGGGTTTCTGGGAGCTGGGGGTGGGGCTTAGCTTTCAGGAAGCAAGCCCTGAGTTTCCTGCCGCCCCACCCAAAGTCTCAGAAAGCAGAGGGAAAAAAACCTCTGCTTTCAAAATGGGTTGGGGGTGGCGTGGGGTTGGGGGTGGCAAAGCTTGTATGCCTGGTTGCCCGGGGGGGCTCAGTCACCCCTGGAAAATTTCGGGGGTAGCCTCAGCCCTCAAGCCCCCCTGAAGTTGACACCTATGTATTAGGCCACATCCCTAACAGCACAGCTCATTGGCATATTAGGCCACACCCCTTCCCAGGCAAGCCAAGGGAAGGCATGAGGGTGTGGCCTAATATACTAATGAGCTTTCCTGTCAGGGGTGTGGCCTAATATGCTAATTAGTTTCTGCTGTCATGTGTGGTGGCAGGGCAGTGAGGCCTGGCAGTGGGGAACCCCCCCAGTTCCATGGGGGTCTAGCAAACCTGACCAAGAGCAATGTCTAGGTAATGATAATACATATAAGGGAAGGGGCAAACAAGATACAGTTAAGAAACTGAGAACTTGGTGTGGAAATGCCATAGGACCTCTGAGTCTGATTTAAAAACTGGTTCTTGCTCAAGCTTAATGGTGAGCAACGTCCAACTTCTCCAAGCCACCAAAGTCTATGTTTTTCCAATGAGCTCCTCCTGGAAAAGAAGAAAAGTAGGTTTTTATACTCAGCTTTTCTCTACCTTAAGGAGAGGAAAGGAGAGAGCCCAGGCCTCTGGCTGGTGATACACAGGAAGTGACATCATCACACCAGCCATGTTCAGGAGTCATCCTGGTATTTGGGTAAAAACTCTATGGTAGAAGCCAGAGTTTTTTTTCCAAATACCAGAGTGTTGCCTGGACGTTGCTGGTGTGATGACATCACTTCCTTTATGACGCCAAACAGAGGCCTCAGCCTTTCTCTTTTTCCAGGTAAATCCCCCTGGCAACCCTCCTGACACTTGGAACTGGCCCCGCTGGATCCCCCCACCCTTTACTACTAAACTTTTTGCATACATGGAAATAAATTTTTATTTCAATATATAAAAAAAAACAAATGTAAACATCAAATACACACCCCATTCCCCATATAGAAGAACAACCTAAAATGTACACATAACAACAACAAAAAAATAAAAAAATAAAAAGTAAAGAACAAACAAATTAAGGCATTGGTAGAGAGCTCACCATTCAGCATAAATACAAAGAGAAGGAACTCTTTTCCCTTTCCCTTCTTTTTTTCTCTCCTATAAACATGCATAATTAATGTATAGTTACGACATGATTAAAATATAGAGAGATGCTTACTTAACTTTATCCCGTAATCTGAGGAAGGGCTTAAACATACTTTGAGTATTGTTCTGAGTTGTGTATGAAATAAAATCGTTTCAAAAAAAGTTTACAGTTTTGGCTTTGGATTTGATTATTCTAATTTGACTTGTTAATTTCCCAGCTATCGCAGTCTGCCGTAACTCAGAATACCATGAGCGTAGTCTTAATGGTTCTGCGGCTTTCCAACTTTTAGCAACTGTATTGCGCACTGCCATTAATATAAACACTATTAGTCCTTTGGAAGTCACCTTTTCATTTTGTTTCTCCCATATTGTTAATAGGGCCAAAGCTGGTGTCACACAGATGGTCTGACATGTAATTTTTGCCATTTCTGCAAAAATTTTCTCCCAGAATTGTGACACTACCGGACGTAGCCACCACATCTATATATCTAATAGTCAAGTTGCCCCCTCCGTGTGGATATCTAAATCTGCACATCGGGGGCATTTGGGGGGCAGAGAGATTTTCCTGCACACTTGGAACAGTCCCCCCAGGTGTGCAGAAAAATCTAAAAAGTTGAAAAAAAACTATACGGGGGATACTGAAATCCCCCCAAAAGTAAAAGAGCATGCCCTGCGCATGCTCAGAGAACATCCTGGCAACTGTTTTGCCACTGCAGCAGGAGAAGGCTTGGTGGGCTGGTGGCTGTGAGCCACTTAGGCCTTGCCGCCACTGGTGCGGGGGTAGGAGGGAGAAGGCTTGGCGGGCCTCATGCCTCATTGCCGCCACTGCTGGGGGGAGAGAGGAGGGAGTAGGCTTGATGGCCCTCACCGCTGTCAGTGTTGGGGGAGGGAGGAGAGAGAAGGCTTGGCGGCCCTCACCACTGTTGGTGTTATGGGAGGGGAGTGCGGAGAAGGCTTGGCAGGCCTCACCATGGCTGCTGCTGGGGGGAGGGAGGAGGGAGAAGGCTTGATGGGCCTCACCGCCACTGGTGTTGGGGGAAAGAGAGGAGGGAGAAGGCTTGGCAGGCCTAATGGGTTTGCCTGCTGGCCTCACCTGCTGCCGCTTCCTCCTCCTCCAGAGCTCCTCCTGCTTCTGCAGGCCGGGAGCTGTAGAGAATACTCCCTCCCGCGAGTATCGCGGGTTCCCTTTCTTGTATGAATATAATCACCTTGCTGATTATATTTTTTCCAGCATTTTTTTTATTATTTGTGTTGATTATCCTTGCAAGGCGAACTGGCGTGAAATACCATCTGTGTAATAATTTCAAGAAGTTCTCTCTAAGAGCGACTGATAGAGTTTTTCTTGTCTGGGTAACTTTTCACAGAACATCATTCCCTCATTCAGGCTAAGAAAATGCCAGAAAATCTTCCTCTCAGACAAATATGGCCTCCTGCTGCTGCTAACATCCATGCATCGGCTCCACCCCTGTTTAGCTAAACCACCCAGCTCCTGGGAGTTACACCACCAACAAGCAGGTGGTTGCTGTATGAGGTTGACTCAGAACCTGTCCAATGAGGTCAGGCATGTTTGATGCCACTGGTGGCATTGGCTGGCAGTGAGCCAAGCATTGGTGCCCTCTACAATGTGCCACCTCATTTCCTTGGGTGGCTTGACTCAAGAAATAATCCAGTTCAGATGGGGACAGATGGGAACACAGGCCTATTCCTGTTCTTTAGCAAGCCCCAGTTCTCTTCCAAGTCTTGTTCGGGAAAGGTTGGCTCTACCATTTAGGGTTACTAAACTCAAGGTGAGGGCCTCCTGCTGTCTTCCTGGAATTACAAGTGGTCTCCAGACTACAGAAATGTGTTTCCCAGGAAGAAACAGCAACCTGAGGACTGAAGAAGAAGAGAAGGTATTGAATTTATACCCCGCCCTTCACTCGGAGTCCCAGAGCGGCTACAATCTCCTTCCTTTCCTCTCCCTGCAACAGACACCCTCTGAGGCAGGTGGGGCTGAGAGAGCGCTTTCCAGAACTGTCCTCGAGAGACCAGCTCTGAGAGAACTGTGGCTTGCCCAAGGTCACCCAGCAGCTGCATGTGGGGGAGTGGGGAATCAAACCCAGTCCTCCCAGATTAGAATCCACACTCTTAACTGCTACACCAAACTGGCTCTCTGGGACCCTCTGCATGCCAAGCAGAGGCTCTTCCACTGGACCATGGCCGCTCCCCTAGTGGTACCTCCATGTTCAGAGACTTCTGTGTTCCAGGTTCTGAGATCCATACCTTGCTTCTAAACTTTCCACAGGTGTCTTGCTGGGCACATTTTAGGTGGGGAAATGAAGCCACATTTTAGCCTGTCACCCAAGCTGGCCGAGTGATTTTAATTTTCTTTTTATATAGCTGAGTTTACCTTCTCTCTTGGCCACCTTTGTTTTATTGAGCAGATCAAAGTCTTCCACAAATGTTGGCCAAACAAATGTATTAGGGGAGGAGAACATTAAAACCTTTGAAGGGAACGGCCCGTAAACCCCACTAAATATATCGCTTCAATTCTGCCTCTGAAATTGCACTTTTCTTCTGAGAACTTTGCTCTATCATCGTAATCTTCAAGCATTAAAACTTGCCATTGACCTACGATGCGGGCTCAGCTTGTATAGATGCTGAAATTCAGGATCTCTTCCATTTTTCAAGAAGTTTCCGAAAGCTCCACTCCTCTTAGAGAAAAGTCTGTTTTATTATGTTTATTCCGGTTTATAACTTGCCTCTTACAAACGTTCTAATCATTGGCTGGTAGTTCAGAAGTGATCGACAGTGATACTGACACCACAAGAGAAAACCAGTCAAAACAAAAATCCTTCTGTTAAAAGTTGTGGCGATGTCCAGTAGTTTATTTAAAAAAATATATTTTCAACATATAACAGTGAAAAACAGAACTATAACGATAAAAAAACAACGTTGGTTTTGATTCATCAATACAGCCAACTGACATTATTTAAATAACAGAGGAGACATCATTATGCACATAAACATGTCATAAACTTAACAGTTTACATCATCTCATAAACAGATGATTAGTATTCATTTAAAAAAAGGCAATTTACACTTAAGAGGAACTGTTCTGTCCTCTATAGGGAAGAAATATACTGACTTTAACAACAATACATTCAGAAACAAAGCCAGTGTTTATCTTTAACAAAAGAGGGAACCACTTCTTTTTCTGAGAGAAACTTTATTATTGGAAACCACATACATACAAAAGAGACATTAACACATGGGATTCACTGCCACAGGAGGTGGTGGCAGCTACAAGCATGGACGGCTTCAAGAGGGAATTAGATAAACATATGGAGCAGAGGTCCATCAGTGGCTATTAGCCACAAGGCATAGATAGGAACTCTGGGGCAAGTGATGCTCTGTATTCTTGGTGCTTGGGAGGGGGAACACAGTGGTGGTGCTTGGGAGGGGGGACACAGTGGGAGGGCTTCTAGTGTCCTGGCCCCACTGATGGACCTCCTGATGGCACCTGATATTTTTGGCCACTGTGTGACACAGAGTGTTGGACTGGATGGGCCACTGGCCTGATCCAACATGGCTTCTCTTATGTTCATATGGCCCTGCTGGTGGACCTCCTGATGGCACCTGGGTTTGGCCACTGTGTGACACAGAGTGTTGGACTGGATGGGCCACTGGCCTGATCCAACATGGCTTCTCTTATGTTCATATGGCCCTGCTGGTGGACCTCCTGATGGCACCTAGTATTTTTGGCCACTGTGTGACAGAGTATTGGACTGGATGGGCCACTGGCCTAATCCAACATTGGCTTCTCTTATGTTCTTACGTTAATGATGTTTGACAATCCTCATTGGATTGATTAGATATGCCATTCACTATTTTTTCCCCTAATAAATTGCATCCAGAGCTTGTCATACCACAGATCTCAGGGAGGGCCTGAATTTGATCTCCATTTAGCAGCAATGGTGAGGCTGGCCGCAGCAATTAATATAGAAAACGTTTCTTTCATTTGTTATGGAGGAGGGGACTCTGGCTACAATTCGAGTAAGATCAATTCAGGAATAAAAGATCGTCAGACTAGTGATCTCACAAAAAAAGCCCTGGGTTTTGACAACAAACAAGGTAAAAAGAATAAGAAGCAAAAGGTGGGTGTGGCTGGATGACCACACTTCTGGTAACATGGGGGTGTGGCCTAATACGCTAATGAGCTGTGCTGTCAAGGGTGTGGCCTAATATGCTAATGAGTTCTGCTGATGGGTGTGGCCTATAATGCTAATGAATTCCTGCTGGGTTTTTGCTAAAAAAAAAAAAGCCCTGCTGATCAGTATGTCTCTGTGTTACACGTTCCCTGACCACATATGGTAACACATTGGCACATCCGCTCCAACCAGGGGTTGGGAGTCAAAGGCCTAAGTGGTGATTTTCCCTTGCCAGAGATGCCAGAGCTGAAAGTAGAATCAAAGAGTCAGAGTTTTGGCATACACACATGCTTGGAAGAGGGGCATGCTTTGTGGGTAGGCAATGGAAGTAGGGTTGCCAACTCCAGGTTGGGAAATTCCTGGAGATTTGAAGGTAGATAGCAGGGTTGGGGGCAATGTTCCCTCTAAGCTGTGGAGTCTTGTGAGCAAAAATTCTACTCTGTGAGCTGCTGGCATTAAACTTGTGAGCGAGCCATTTGGCTACTGCATAAATTAGTTTGCTCTGGCGCCATCCTTCCTGAGCGAAGACGAAAATGTGTGAGCTGGCTCACACCAACTCAGCTTAGAGGGAGCACTGGTTGGGGGAGGCGAGGGACCTCAGAGGGGTAAAATGCTAAAAAGTTCACCCTCCAAAGCAGATATTTTCTCCAGGGTTTGATTCCCCACTCCTCCACTTGCACCTGCTGATGTGACCTTGGGTCACTCACAAGCTCTGGCACAGCTGTTCTTGAAAAAGAGCAGTTTCTGTCAGAGCTCTCTCAGCCCCGCCTACCTCACAGGGTGTCTGTTGTGGGGAGGGAAAGGGGAAGGAGATTGTAAGCTGCTCTGAGACTCCTTTGGGTAGTGAAGGACGGGGTATAAATCCAATCTCTTCTTCTTCTTTTGTTGTAATTCCGGGAGGTCCCCAGGCGGCACCTGGAGATTGGCAAGCCCGATTGGGAGTAACGTTGCCTACCCAACACTGGCAACCAGCAGGAAGCTAGAGGGTATTCAAACTGCCATCACTCCAATGGTATAACATTACTTCTGGTGTGACATCAATGTTGGAGAGGAGGAGGAGGAGGAGGAGGAGGAGGAGGAGGAGGAGGAGGAGAAGAAGAAGAAGAAGAAGAAGAAGAAGAAGAAGAAGAAGAAGAAGAAGAAGAAGAAGAAGAAGAAGAAGAAGAAGAAGAAGAAGAAGAAGAAGAAGAAGAAGAAGAAGAAGAAGAAGAAGAAGAAAGGAGGAGATTGGATTTATGTCCCACCCTTTCACTACCTGAAGGAGTCTCAGAGCAGCTTACAGTCTCCTTTCCCTTCCCCTCCCCACAACTGACACCCTGTGAGGTAGGTGGGGCTGAGAGAGCTCTGAGAGAATTGCCCTTGAGAGAACAGCTCTGAAAGAACTTGTAACTGACCCAAGGTCACACCAGCAGCTACATGTGGAGGAGTGGGGAATCAAACCCAGTTCTCCCAAATTGGAGTCCATTCTTCTAGCCATTACACCAAACTGGCTACACCAAGCTTGGATTTCACGGCAACTCTATGGTTGGAGTAATTTCCCCAGCCTTTCCCTCCTGCTGCCCTACAGAGCAACGGGAGGGGGGCGGGGGCTGCCAACAGGAGATCTGCTGCTATAGCAGGAGACCTGGCAGGCCGAGGTGGAAGGGATCTTGCCCAAAGTCCCCCCAAAGCAGCCCTGACTGGTATTCTCCGACTATCTAGAATTTCCCACCTCCTAGCCAACACCCAGCCAGTATCTGAGCTAGAGTTTCCAGGCTGAATTTGGCAGCCAATGGGATGGGGGGGGGCATGGTGGAGGGGGCTGTGTCATGGCCATGATGGCATCACTTCTGCAAAAAAAAAAAAAATAGGGAAAAAAACTGGCAGCATTGTCAGTGTGATGACATCACTTCCAGGGAAAATCCGGAAGTGACGGTGAGTGGCTCTAGGACTTACCAGAAATTCTGTGGTCTCTTCCCTAGAGCTACCTGCCATCACTTCCAGGTTCTCCACAGAAGTGATGTCATCACCACTGTGTCTCTGCCAATTTCCCCTTAGTTCTCCTCTGTCACAGCTCCAAGCTGTGGTGGGCAACAGGAACGTGGGCCAGGGGATCCCATGCTCCAATTGAGCGAATTGCGTCCCTTGTCTGGGCTGAGCAGCCCCTTCGGAGCTGGCTTGTATCACCACAGGGCGCCCCCAAGCCTGGCTTGTTTGGTGTAGAGAGCAAGTTTGGCGCAGTGGTTAGGAGTGCGGACTCTAATCTGGGAGGACTGGGTTTGATTCCACACTCCTCCACATGCAGCTGCTGGTGTGACCTTGGGTCAGTTGCAAGTTTTCTCAGATCTGTTCTCTCAGGAGCAGTTCTTGAAAGAGCTCTCTCAGCCCCACCTACCTCACAGGGTGTCTGTTGTGGGGAGGGGAAGGGAAAGGAGTTTGTAGGCCGCTCTGAGACTCCTTCGGGTACAGAAGGGCGAGGTATAAATCCAATCTCTTCTTTTTCTGGTTCCTGGAGCCATTTTGACTTCCCAGTCTGCCCCGCGTGAATTCAAAACTGTGCATTTTTTTAAAAAAAGCATCCCTTCCCACCACACAGCCACGCATTTCCCCGCTCTGACCAAACGAGTCCCTTCGGCTATGTCTGGCACCACCAGACGGACTGAGATCATCCGGCAATGCCCACGTCAGATCTTGCCGTCTCGACTAAGCGCCGAGACGTCAACTTAGATTACTTCAACTGATCGCTCCCTCACCGGAGGAAAACTTACCTCCTTCCAGAAGTGTTATCAGATGGGTGGGCTGCAGCTATTAATTACCTCTCATGTACAAGGCACCGGCTAAATCTTCCTTGCTCCTTATCCCCTTATGGGCCAGAGGTTAACCTGTTAAGTTGAGAACTGATCCCCAAACAGACATTAATGTCTTAATGCATTTAGGGGGTTGTGGATCTTTGCAGCCAGGGATCTGAAGGCCCGTATTGTTTCTTATAACTCCAGGAGGTCACCGATGGCGAAGGGCACCTGGAATGCCTAAGTAAACATGGCTCAGCTTACCCGAATCCCTCCCTCAGTTGTTATTTCAAAGCTATACATCATTCTACTGTTAAAAATAGGGGGGGGAATTCGCATCTCTCAAAATATTCAGAAGGAACCAATAAGAATCAGACGGGCAGCCTTTGAAGCAGCCCAAATCCTCCCTTTTAATTGTGTTGTTTCAGGAGCCGGTATTGTAGCTTAACAGGGTGGCCATTCGGCTGACGGAAATGGCTTCAGTATCACCTTTCCTCACCTCATGCTTTCCATTAGCAGCAAAATATTGAGAATTTGAGGTGTTTTTTTTTTTTTTTTTTGGTTGTTGTTCCGTCTCGTCACGTCTCAGGCTCTGATACAGCTTTATGTGGGGCTATCTTTTGTCCCCCCCCTTATTCATAAGAACATAAGAACATAAGAGAAGCCAATGTTGAATCAGGCCAATGGCCCATCTAGTCCAACACTCTGTCACACAGCGGCCAAAATATACCAGGTGCCATCAGGAGGTCCAGCAGTGGGGCCAGGACACTAGAAGCCCTCCCACTGCTGCCCTCTCCAGCACCAAGAATAGAGTGCATCACCTGCCCCAGACTGAGAGTTCCCATCTATACCCTGTGGCTAATAGCCACTGATGGACTTCTGCTCCATATGTTTATCTAATTCCCTCTTGAAACTGCTCATGCTTGCAGCTGCCACCACCTCCTGTGGCAGTGAATTCCATATGTTAATCACTCTTTGGGTGAAGAAGTATTTCCTTTTATCTGTTCTAACCCGACTGCTCAGCAATTTCATGGAGTGCTCACGAGTTCTTGTATTGTGAGAAAGGGAGAAAAGTACTTCTTTCTCAACCTGCTCAATCCCATTCATAATCTTATAAACCTCGATCATGTCACCTCTCAGCCGTCATTTCTCCAAGCTAAAGAGCCCCAAGCATTTTAACCTTTCTTCATAGAGAAGGTGTTCCAACCCTTTTATCATTCTAGTTGCCCTTCTCTGCACTTTTTCCAATGCTATAATATCCTTTTTGAGATGTGGTGACCAGAACTGTACACAGTATTCCAAATGAGGTCGCACCAATGATTTATACAGGGGCATGATGATACTGGCTGATTTGTTTTCAATTCCCTTCCTAATAATCCCCAGCATAGTGTTGGCCTTCTTTATTGCAGCTACACACTGTCTAGACAAACAGTTGCTGAAGTTTGACTCTGTGTGACATTTTGTTCCTGCACGGTTTGGTTTCTCGCAGGAAGCAGGAATGCCGACAAGACAATAAAGGGACTAAATGAACATTGAACCATCACCCAAACCCATGATTTTGGAACATGTTGTGTGGCTCGAAGATGACTAAACAGTTAAGCAAAAGTACAAGACGGTAATAACTGGGTAAGTTGGAGCCATCCTTCGAAATGACTTTGTAGAGCCCTGAATCTCGCTCATAACCTTTTTGCGGAATTTTCAGAAGGGCGGTCATTTTTCGGCAGCCGTACATCTGAAAGGGGCAAATCTTCTGCCGTTCGAAGCACGTCGCTTCCCAAAGCAGTAGCAATGTCTCCCGTCCCGCTCTGCTTGACTTTGAATGCAGTCCCTCTGAGATCCCACATGCGGGCGTGCAGGATATTATGAAGAAACGTCATTGCCACCCTTCATGGGGCGAGAACGAAGGCTCCGGGGCTGTCAGCCTGGCACCTCGGGAAGATGCTAAATTCTTGGAATATCCGAGTTTCAAAGAAAAACCTGGCATTCCAATTGCCAGCTCTCATTTTCTTTTTGTCTCGCTGCTCGGGGCTTAATTAGTGCTGGCAAGAGGCAGAGGGCGTGGGCCTTTGACTGGCTTCCTTGCCTCGTGTTTGAAGCTGAGGCCAGGGGAACTCCACTGGGTATGGTTAGATTCCTACCTGAGGGGGAGTTCAGAGGGTGGGAACTTGTTATGAATCCCATTAGCCGTGTTGTTCTTCTGGGGTTCTTCAAATGGCTTGCTTTGGCTCAGGCAACTGTGGAGACGGTTGCTTCCGTCAAGATCCGTCACGGATGTCTTCAGCCGGTGGGATCTGGAGCCAGGCCCGCCGTTACAAGGGCTTCCTGTCAGTTCTCTTTCTCCAACTTTTATCCCGGCCTCCCTCCAAAGCTCAAGGCACATAACAACGTAAGTAGAGCCCATTTAGTCTCATAAACACATGGATGCACTAAGCTGTCTTGTATCGAATCAGACTATCGGTCCGTCAAGTTCAGTATCGTCTGCTCAGACTGGCAGCGGCACTCCAGGATTTCAGATGGAGGTCTTTCAGATCACCTAATACCTGATCCTTTTAGTTGGAGATGCCGGGGATTGAACCTGGGACTTTCCAGATGCAAAGGAGAAGCTCTACCACTGAGCCACAACCTCACCCCTAGGCCATCATCCTGTTTCAGACATTGTCCAACCAGTTACCATGGAGACCCAAACAAACCAGGGATAGAGGTTCAGGGCCTCCCCATAGGGTTGCCAGTCCTCAGGTGGGAGTGGGGGATCACCCAATCTCGTGGGCTCTTGCCTGCTGGTGGCCAGCTGGCTGGTGGGGGAAGCCCCACCCCCAATAGCTATGAGCCTGCATGATGTCCCCGATGTGATTGACATCACATGGAAGTGACACCATCACACTGGAGACGTCGCACAGCAATGCTCTGGTTTGGGGGGCAAAACTCTATGGTCTGAGCCCAATTTTATCATAGAGTTTGCCCTCAAACCAGTGTCACCATGCGATGTCCCCGGCATGATGATGTCACTTAGGTGTGACATCATCACACCAGGGACATCATGCGTGGTGATGTCACCCTGCCCCCCCCCCCACTCCCGGAAAGTTCCTTCCCACCTCCCGCCGGCATAAAGTAAGGACCTGGGAAACTTACCATCCCGGATGTTGCCTCATAGAATCATAAAGTTGGAAGGGCCATACAGGTCATCAGGTCCAACCCTCTACTCAATGCAGGATCAGCCCAGAGCATCCCTGGCAAGTGTTGGTCCAGCCACGGCTTAAAGACGGCCAGGGAAGGGGAGCTCACCGCCTCCCGAGGCAGAGGATTCCACTGCTGAACAACTCTTACTGTTAAAAGAAAAATCCCTACTATCCAGTCAGCATTTCCCACCTGTAATGTAAACCCATTATCACAAGTCCTAACACTGGTGTCCAGAAAGTTTGCTGCCTCCATATACAGAGGCTCCCTTCAGTCGCCATATCTTGTAGCCATTGTTAAGTTCTCCAGAACTTCTTCATCAGATGGAACATTGTAAAATAAAGAAAGAAGGGGAAATATAGGATACTTTAGGCCATGATCTGAAAGCAGAGTTGCCAGGTTCCAGGTGGGACCTGGAGATCTCCCACTGATCTCCATACAGACATTTCCCCTGGAGAAAATGGCCACTTTGGAGGGTGAACTCTGTGACATAGTATTCTGCTGAAGTCCTTCCCCTCTCCAACATAAGAATGTAAGAAGAGCCCTGCTGGATCAGATCAATGGCCCATCTAGTCCACGATCCTGTCTCACACAGGGGCCAACCAGTTCCTCTGGACGGCCAACAACAAGGCAGAGAGGCCGAGATCTTCAGAAGAACATCAGAAGAGCCCTGCTGGATCAGACCGGAGGTCCATCTAGTCCACGATCCTGTCTCACACAGTGGCCAACCAGTTCCTCTGGATGGCCAACAACAGGGCACAGAGGCTGAGGCCTTCATAAGAACATCAGAAGAGCCCTGCTGGGTCAGACCAGTTGTCCATCTAGTCCAGCATCCTGTCTCATGAAGTGGCCAAGCATTTCCTCTGCAGGGCCAACCTCAGGACATGACCCAAGTCATGAAGTCAGTAGAGGGCCCCAACTGCCTCGGATTAAAAAAGAAGAAGAAATAGGAAAGTTAATGAGCTGCTATCATATCTTCTCTACAATATTTGGCATTCTCAGATGCTTTGTTTATTCATTATCTGCAATTAATTAGCAGAGCTGTGGCAATATTGGTTCCGAAACAGTTCACTGCTCGTGTTCCGAGTAAATATCCAGTACAGGCAAAGCAATCAACCGGGGTAAATAAGAGAAGAGCTCTGTGCTTCCTTTTCCCTGAATGGTTTAAAGCCCAGGGCAACCTTGACCAAGTCACTTTCTGTTGGAAGGGGGACATCTTCCTGGTGAATTATGGACTGTGTTGTTTGGGTTTCTATACCCACATCCGTACCCATGCTCAAGCCCTACAGTTAATCATGAACACTACACATTGGACAATACTGTTATGGACTCCGTATTGTTTGGAGTCATACATTCAGGATGTTAGTAACAAATTGCTTATCTACATAGTTAGGAGGATCATTGGATAAGTCTATCAATGGCTACTAGCCATGGTGACTGAGGGGGATCTCCACATTCAGAAGCAGTAAGCCTCTGAATCCCAGAGCTAGATGCAACACTAGGGGATGGCCTTGGCCTCTATGCCCTGTTGTTGGTCTTCCAGAGGAATTTGTTGGCCACAGCATGGGACAAGATGCTAGACTAGATGGGCTATTGGTCTGATCCAGAGGGGCTCTTCTTATATTCTTATGAAGGGCTCAACCTCTATGTGGCCACAGTCTGGGACAGGATGCTGGAGTAGATGGACTATTGGTCCGATCCAGCAGGGCTCCTGTTATGTTCCTCTGAAGGCCCTAGCCTCTATGCCCTGTTGTTGGCCATCTAGAGGAACTGGTTGGCCACTGTGTGAGACAGGATGCTGTACTAGATGGACCACTGGTCTGATCCAGCAGGGCTCTTCTGATGTTCTCAGGATACTGAGCTAGATGGACAACTGGTCTGATCCAGCAGGGCTCTTCTGAAGTTCTCAGGATGCTGGGCTAGGTGGACCACTGGTCTGATCCAGCAGGGCTCTTCTTATGTTCTCAGGATACTGGACTAGATGGACCACTGGTTGGAACCAGCAGAACTTTTCTAAAGTTCTCAGGGTACTGAACTAGATGGACCACTGGTCTGATCCAGCAGAACTCTTCTTATTTTCTCAGGATGCTGGACTAATTTGACCACTGGCCTGATCCAGCAGGGCTCTTCTTGTGTTCTTAGGATGCTGGACTAGATGGACCACTGGTCAGCAGCGCTCTTCTTGTGTTCTTAGGATGCTGGACTAGTTTGACCACTGGTCTGATCCAGCAGGGCTCTTCTTGTGTTCTTAGGATGCTGGACTAGATGGACGACTGGTCTGATCCAGCAGGGTTCCTCTGATGTTCTTATATGGAATTTTTCATTGTTGTGTTTAATGTACAGGTGGCTCAGGCTGGGGGGTGGGCACTGCAAATGAAGATCCTCTTTGGGCAAATTCTGGAAAGTGCAGGATAGACCTCTTTCCAATAAATGACTAAGACCAAGCTTTACCCCAAGTCATCAGCCATTCTCATTGCCCCAAACTCATGGAACTCATGGGACTAGAACATCCCATTCCTTTTATGGCTGCTGAAAATGACATGTGCTGGTCATGTCCTCTTCTCTCCTCCAGTAACATCGAATCCCGGAGGACTGTCCTCATTCGCTTGCTTTACACAACAGCAGGGAGTAGAATGGTTTTGCCTCTGCAGACACCACTAATGGCTATGCGCAATAATCTGCTGTAAGAACAGGGCCCTAAAGGAGGAGTAACGGGTTGACCTCTGTGTGAAATAGGATGAGGGACTAAGGGTGAGGGCTGTGGCTCAGTGGTGGATCATCTGCTTGGCGTGCAGAAGGTCCCAGGTTCGATCCCCGGCATCTCCAGCTGAAAGCAGGTAATGTGAAAGACCTCAGCCTGAGACCCTGGAGAGCTGCTGCCAGTCTGAGTAGACAATACTGACCTTGATGGACCAATTGGTCTGAATTAAGTATAAGGCAGTTTCATGTGTCTGACAGCCCTGCTGCGCATGTGTAGGCCATGCACACTCCGCCTCTTCTTGACACTTGACACTTTCCCCAATTACATCGACACCGACTTACCCTCTTCTGCTGACTTTCCACCATTCTGTAGATTTGTTTGCATCACGTATGCATGTGACACAACCCATAGGACTGCAGGGGGAGGGGAAATTCCATTACCTCCCACTGGCAACCAATGTCCCTCCCTCTGGCTGAAGCTCTGCTTACCCCCTCCCCCTGTATCTGACTCCCGTTCCCCCCTTCTTCTATTCCTACGACTGGTAGTGGTAGCGGACTCTAATCCGGGAGAACTGAGTTTGATTTCCCTACGCTTCCACTTGCAGCTGCTGGTGTGACCTTGGGCCAGTCACAAGTTCTCTCAGAGCTGTTCTTTCAGGAGCAGTTCTCGAAAGAGCTCTCTCAGCCCCATCTACCTCACAGGGTGTCTGTTATGGGGAGGGGAAGGGAAATGAACTGTAAACCACTCTGAGGCTACTTTAGGTAGTGAAGGGTGGGGTATAAATCCAATCTCCCCCTCCTCCCCCTCCTTCTTCTTCTTCTTCCTGCTGAGTGACCCAATATGCCCTTCAAACTTTTGTATGTTGCAGTGACTACAACATCACTATTGCTGTTTGATGGCATTGTTCATCATTTTTCATGAGGGGAGGTTGTAAGTCAGATGTTGCTGCAAACCTGGATTTTCCTGGATTTGGAAAAACCCTAAACCATATCTGTGGCTGGCCACCTTGTGTGGATTTTTAAAAAAATCCTTAAAGGGACATCTCCTTAGCCATGAATTGTCAAAAAGAGAGAGAGAGAAAATAAAGAAGAAGAAGAGAAGAGATTGGATTTATACCCCGCCCTTCACTTGGAGTCTCAGAGCGGCTTACAAACTCCTTTCCCTTCCCCTCCCCACAACAGACACCCTGTGAGGTAGGTGGGGCTGAGAGAACTTCTGACAGAAACGGCTCTTTTTCAAGAACTGCTGTGCCAGAGCTTGTGACTGACCCAAGGTCACATCAGCAGGTGCAAGTGGAGAAGTGGGGAATCAAAACCGGTTCCCTCAGATTAGAGTCCGCACACTTAACCACTACACCAAATTTTGAAAGTCCATACAAGTATGGGAAGAGATCGAAGTGTTTAGTTCATCATAGCGGATGGGATGGGCACTGGCCAATAAGTGCCCACCAATGCTCCCTCTAAGCTGTGGAGCCGTGTGAGTAAAAAAAATCTACTTTGTGAGCTACTGGCATTAAAGTTGTGAGCAGGCAATTTGGCGACTGCATAAATTAGTTTGCTCTGGAGCCCTCCCTTCCTGAGTGAAGGCAAAAACCGTGTGAGCTGGAGGCTAAAAACCCCCCTGTGAGCTAGCTCGCAACTGACTCAGCTTAGAGAGAACACTGGTGCCCACATCGCTTAGTCATGCTGTGCAGAGCCAATTAGGTTGCCAACTCCCTTCCTGCTGGGGTAGGAATCACGTTTTGCCAACAAGTGCCAAACTTTTGCCCAAAGTGCATTATTCGAAACGGGTGCTGATCTAACTGGTCTCAGCCTCCACAGGGGGCATTTCCCCCCTGCTGCACTGGAGAATGGAAAGTCGGGCTTGGTGTGTTGGGACATAAATTCACTGCCACAGGAGGTGGTGGCAGCTACAAGCATGGACAGTTTCAAGAGGGAATTAGATAAACATATGGAGCAGAAGTCCATCAGTGGCTATTAGCCACAGGGTATAGATGGGAATTCTCAGTCTGGGGCAGTTGATGAACTCTGTTCTTCGTGCTGGAGGGGGCAGCAGTGGGAGGGCTTCTAGTGTCCTGGCCCCACTGCTGGACCTCCTGATGGCAACTGGTATCTTTTGGCCACTGTGTGACAGAGTGTTGGACTAGATGGGCCATTGGCCTGATTCAACATTGGCTTCTCTTATGTTCTTATGTCTTACGGGAGCATGGCCTCACATACCCCAACCAATCACTGTAAGTCTAGTCTATTGCTTCCTAATGGCATTGTGTCCTCCTGTGTCCCTGGCCCCAGTCCTTCTCAAACTGACTTGCAGAGGGGTCTTTTTTCTCACGCATAATGCAAAGATTAGGCTGGGCCTGGTGGTCTGAGGAGGCAATAACAAGGACATTGACAACAGTGTTGGTTTCTCAGTCGTATGGGTAAGGAGCCAGTTTGGTGTAGTGGTTAAGTGTATGGACTCTAATCTGGGAGAACCGGGCTTGATTTCCCACTCCTCCACCTACACCTGGTGATGTGTGACCTTGGGTCAGTCACAAGCTCTGGCACAGCTGTTCTTGAAAAAGAGCCGTTTCTGTCAGAAGTTCTCTCAGCCCCACCTGCCTCCCAGGGTGTCTGTTGTGGGGAGGGGAAGGAAAAGGAGTTTGTAAGCCACTCTGAGACGCCTTTGGGCAGTGAAGGGTGGGGTATAAATCCAATCTCCTCCTCCTCCTCTTCCTCTTCCTCTTCCTCTTCTTCGGATGATTTGGTAAGCACCTTGATGTATTGAAGGATGAGGGGACCGTTACCCAAACCAGCCAGAGTGGAGTAGTGGTTAAGAGCGGCAGACTCTGATCTGGAGAAACGGGTTTGATTCCCCACTCCTCTATATGGAGCCTGCTGGGTGACCCTGGGCCAGTTCCAGTTCTCTCAGAGTTCCCGCTTCACCTACCTCACAAAGTGCCCGTTGTGGGGAGAGGAAAGAAAGGTGATCGCAAGCCGCTCAGACTCCTTAAGGCAGGGAAACCTACTCTTCTCTTTCATGGCTGATGGAACAAGGGAATTTGGCGCAGGCCTCTTGTGGCGTCACATCATTTTCATGGCTAACGGAGACGAAATAATGGCTCCCTCCCTCCCTCCGAGGTTCTCGGGGAAGGAAAGTTTGTTGAGGAAAGGAGGAAAGGCCCAAACCGGCTCCGTCTGTAGGAGAAAATGCTCGTAAAATGACATACACGAGGGGGGGGGAATGACCTTTCTCCCCTTCCAAACGCAGTGGGTCGGGGGTTTGAATGGGCGACGCACCTGCCTCTAGCAGATGCAAACGATCCTCTGATATGCATCCCCTGAACTCGGCTTCCTTGCGAACCGGCAGCCAAACGATAAGGCCCTTTGTTGACAAACTCGACGCGCCCCCTCGCTCATATGCCTCGGAACAATCCCCCACCACCACCACCGCCTCCATCTTCTTTGACAATCGTTATTTCTATTCCCCGTTTGGGTTCTCTCCCTCACCCGGCCCCGATGCCCATATTACATTCTCTAATTTCCTTTTATCTTCCCTTTTATTTTTTTTTATTTTTTTTTTGCTGTGTCTCAGGACGTGTCTCTTTAAGACAAGTTAATTTAGTCAATTACTCCAGTTTGGTGGCTGATAACATCTTTAATTTATCCGGGCCCCTCTTTATTCTTCCTAGGATCCTCTTTTCCATTAATTTCATGAAACATTCTAATTTTCCGTTTTAAGGACGAGCTCATTTCCTCCACACACACACAACCGGGAGGACACGCACACACACAAATCTGCGGTATCAATTTTCTGGCTCTGGCACAAGGAGAGATTTTTTATTTGAGGCTTTGACTTCATTAGGATGACGAGCTGCATTGCTAGTTGCTTTCTCCACCGCACATAATCTCATCAGCTATCGGCTCCCTCCGACTTCCATCTTTCAATAGGAACCACCTGCCTTCGATGACAAAGCCACGTGTGGTAGAGAGTCAAAGCTAACTTACCCCGTGGGGTTTTCATCACAAAAGACAAAGAGAGATGGTTTGCCGCTGCCTGCCTCGGCAATGGACTTCCTCGGTGGCCTCCCATCCAAGTTCTAAGTTTGGTGTAGTGGTTAAGAGTGGCGGACTCCAATCTGGAGAACTGGGTTTGATTCCCCACTCCTCCACATGCAGCTAGCTGGGTGACCTTGGGCCAGTCACTGTTTTCTCAGAGCCCTCTCAGCCCCACCTACCTCACAGGGTGCCTATTGTGGGGAGAGAAAGGGAAGGAGATTGTAAGCTGCTTTGAGACTCTAACTGAATGGCTTGGGTATAAATCCAACTGTTGTTGTTGTTGTTGTTAGAATCATAGAATCATAGAATGTCAGAGTTGGAAGGGACCTTGCAGGTCATCTAGTTCAACCCCCTGCACTCTGCAGGAGCATAGCCAAAAGATAGCCCTACATACCTACTACATACCCAAAAGATGGTCATCCAGCCTCTGCTTGAAAATGTCCAGGGAAGGAGCATCCACCACCTCCCGAGGCAGGCTGTTCCACTGCTCAACCACTCTTACAGTTAGGAAGTTTCTCCTGATATCTAGCCGGTAATGACTCCCTTGTAATTTCCACCCATCAGATCTAGTCTTGCAATCCGGAGTAAGAGAGAATAGATCTGCTCCATCTTCTACATGACAGCCCTTCAAATACCTGAAGACTGCCATCAAGTCCCCTCTAAGCCTTGGCCTTCTTCTTCTTCTTCTTCTTCTTCTTCTTCTTCTTCTTCTTCTTCTTCTTCTTCTTCCTCTCTTCCTCCTCCTCCACAGTAATGGAGAATACTGTTGTCTGAATTATCTTCATCTTGGTCACCAGCAATACACCCTAACATTGAAGGATTTTTCCAGCCCCTTCATAGTTGCTCTTCCCAATGTCAAATCTCCTCCTGGTTTCTTGGTTGCAGTCTCCCTTGCGGTTGATGAGGGCGCGAAGGACTAGAAAATCTTGAACAATTTGATAGGGCCTTTAAAAGTAAAACAGGAACAAAAATTGTTCTGATGAATAGACAGGCTCATCCCTGGATTCTGAGTCAAACAAAGGCATCTTCCAACACCCGCTAGACTTTCACTAGAGAGACCAGGGATTGAATCTAGCACCTTCTCTGTGCCAAGCATACATACCCCTGAGTCAAAGCCCCTTATGCACAATCAAGCAATTGTTCAGAAAAACTGGACTTAGCTGGATTACTTTTTCTGTCAGCCCTCCTTCCCCTCCTCCAAATATTCAAAGGGACAAATCCAGCATTTGTTCCTCTCAGCTCCTTAGACCAGCCAGATCCCCCAGGCTCTGTCCTCACTGGGCTCGGTCCCCAGGTTTCAGGCCAAACCCTGCTCTGTCCTCTATCTGTAGTCACAGGAAGATATGGAGCTGCCTTCTGCTGAACCAGGCCTTTGGTCCATCAAGGTCAGCATTGTCTACTCTGATCAGCAGCGGCACACCTCGGTTTCCATTCAGTCATGTCACCTCTGACTCAATCATTTCAGCTGGGGATTGGGGAGAACACACGATCGGAGAAAGGTTATGGAGAAAGGTAAATGCATGAGGATAATTGGGGGCCTAGAGACCAAGCCCTGTGAGGAAAGGCTGAGGGACTTGGGAATGTCCAGTCTGGAGAAGAGGAGGTTGAGGGGGGACATTGTTGCTCTCTTGAAGTATCTGAAGGGCTGTCCCTTGGAGGAGGGCAGGAAAGGCTGAGGGACTTGGGAATGTTCAGCCTGGAGAAGAGGAGGTTGAGGGGGGACAGGATGGCTCCCTTGAAGTATCTGAAGGGCTGTCCCTTAGAGGAGGGCAGGAAAGGTGGAGGGACTTGGGAAGGTTCAGTCTGGAGAAGAGGAGGTTGAGGGGGGACAGGATGGCTCTCTTGAAGTATTTGAAGGGCTGTCCCTTGGAGGAGGGCAGGAAAGGCTGAGGGACTTGGGAAGGTTCAGTCTGGAGAAGAGGAGGCTGAGGGGGGACAGGATGGCTCCCTTGAAGTATCTGAAGGGCTGTCCCTTAGAGGAGGGCAGGAAAGGTGGAGGGACTTGGGAATGTTCAGTTTGGAGAAGAGGAGGTTGAGGGGGGACAGGATGGCTCTCTTGAAGTATTTGAAGGGCTGTCCCTTGGAGGACGGCAGGAAAGGCTGAGGGACTTGGGAATGTTCAGTCTGGAGAAGAGGAGGCTGAGGGGGGACAGGATGGCTCTCTTGAAGTATCTGAAGGGCTGTCCCTTGGAGGAGGGCAGGAAAGGCTGGGGGACTTGGGAATGTTCACTCTGGAGAAGAGGAGGTTGAGGGGGATGGGATTGCTCTCCTCAAGTATTGGAAGGGCTGTCAGTGAGAGGAAGACAGGGAGCTGTTCCTGTTGGCAGCAGAGGAGAGGACTCGCAAGAATGGGTTGAAATTAAGGGCAGGGAGGTACCGGCTGGATATAAGGAAAACTGTTTTGAAGTCAGAGTTCTGCAACAGTGGAATCAGCTGCCTCAGGAGATGCTGAGCTCCCCCTCCCTGGCAGTCTTGAAGCAGCAGCTGGACAAACACTTGTCAGGGATGCTGTAGGCTGATCCTGCACTGAGCAGGGGGTTGGACTAGATGGTCTCTATGGGCCCTTCCCACTGTCTGATTCTATGATTCTATGATAGAACCTGGGACCTTCTGTATGCCAAGCCAATGCTCCATTGCCGGGCCATGGCCCCTCCCCAAATCCCTGCCTGTACCGTAAATCTGGCTCTGCTCATAATTGTAAGCTAAAGAACTGGCCTCTCTTACCAGACCTCACTATGGAAGAGCAGGGGAAGTTGTGTCTTGGTCTGTGGGTAAAGGTAAAGGTTCCCTTGCTCGAAAGCCAGTCGAATCCGACTCTAGGGTTGCGGTGCTCATCTCCGTTTCAAAGCCGAAGAGCCAGCGCTGTCCAAAGACGTTTCCGTGGTCATGTGGCCGGCATGACTAAACACCAAGGTGCACGGAACGCTGCTACCTTCCACCGAAGTGGTACCTATTTATCTACTTGCAATTTCTTGCTTTCGAACTGCTAGGTTGGCAGGAGCTGGAACTAGAGATGGGAGCTCACTCCCTTTTGCGGCACCCGGGTCTTGAACTGCTGAACTCCTGACCTTCCACAGCCTGCAATTCAGCGTCTTAACCACTGGTGGGAAGGGAACAGCGTTCCGTGCGCCTTGGTGTTTAGTCATGCTGGCCACATGACCACGGAAACGTCTTTGGACAGCGCTGGCTCTTCGGCTTTGAAACTGAGATGAGCATCGCAACCCTAGAGTCGGATTCGACTGGCTTTCGAGCAAGGGAACCTTTACCTTTTTAAGGTGCTCCCGGATGCCTGCTCTTTCTACTGCTAAGGAAAGGTCATGTTTACAAAAAAAATAAAGATCCTGCCCGTTGGCATCTGCCAGTCAGCTTGGATTGGCAGCACTTTGCGCCCGTGTCCTCTTGAAAACAAAAGGATGCAACCTTGCTGGGCAAGCATTCAGGCTGTTCAGTGCCAGTGGAACGGACCGGGTGATTGGCTCGCGTCTGAGAACCGCATGTGAACGTGGCGCGTTCATGTTGGGAAAAATCGGCAAAAATACTTAGACGTTCAGAGTTCGCAATGGATCTTTGCTTCACTGGAGAGGAGGCATTTCTTTCTGTGTGAAAATCTTTATTGCTAAGGGTTAGGGTTCACAGGAGGAGCTACAAAATAAAAGAGATAGCTAGAACTACATATTCACATATTTACAGCTACAAACAGACAGCATGGTCACACAACAATGGAGATTTGTCTTCTTCTTGACCCCTAGAGGAAGCTGCGGTGGCTCAAGTGGTTAAGACGCTGAACTGCAGGCTGTGGAAGGTCAGTAGTTCAGCAGTTCAAGACCCGGGTGCCGCAAGACGGAGTGAGCTCCCGTCTCTGGTTCCAGCTCCTGCCAACCTAGCAGTTCGAAAGCAAGAAATTGCAAGTAGATAAATAGGTACCACTTCGGTGGGAAGGTAACAGTGTTCCATGTGCCTTGGTGTTTAGTCATGCCGGCCACATGACCACGGAAACGTCTTCGGACAGCGCTGGCTCTTCGGCTTTGAAACGGAGATGAGCACTGCAACCCTAGAGTCGGATTCGACTGGCTTTCGAGCAAGGGAACCTTTTTTTTTTTTTGGAGCTGCGGTGGCTCAAGTGGTTAATAGACGCTGAACTGCAGGCTGCGGAAGGTCAGTAGTTCAGCAGTTCGAGACCCGAGAGTGCCGCATGACGGAGTGAGCTCCCGTCTCTAGTTCCAGCTCTTGCCAACCTAGCAGTTCGAAAGCAAGAAATTGCAACTAGATAAATAGGTACCACTTCGGTGGGAAAGTAACAGCGTTCCATGCGCCTTGGTGTTTAGTCATGCCGGCCACATGACCATGGAAACGTCTTCGGACAGCGCTGGCTCTTCGGCTTTGAAACGGAGATGAGCACCGCAACCCTAGAGTTGGATTCGACTGGCTTTCGAGCAAGGGAACCTTTACCTTTACCTTTACCTGACCCCTAGAAGGAAGCCACTTGATTACATTAACCAATGATTGCTAGTAAACAGACTTAAGATTTCCTGGGCTATCTTTCCATTGGCTCTGTGCCAGGTTTCCTTCCCAACCAGGCTAAACAATAGCACACAAGGTAAATGATGAACCCTATAATGACTGAATCTTAGACCTTGCAACTCATCTATTTCCGACAGTTCTAAGGTCAAACACTTTTGACACCACATTTGCTGCCTCCTTACTTACCAGCGGAGCAATCAGGTATAGATTTTCCTCTGGTCATCACGATCCAAGCAGTGCAGGAGGTGGAAGGGACTTACCAGAGGCCTAGGTCAGTGACATAGTCAGTGTTCCCTCTAAGCTGAGTTAGTGTGAGCTAGCTCACAGGTTTTTAGCCTCTGACTCACACATTTTTGTCTTAGCTCCAGAAGGAGGGCTCTAGAACAAACTAATTTATGCAGTAGCCAAATCACTTGCTCACAGCTTTAAGGCCAGTAGCTCACAAAGAAGAATTTTTGCTCACACAACTCCACAGCTTAAAGGGAGCATTAGACGTAGTGATGTCACTTCCGTCACATGCTGGAAGTGATGGGACAGCATTGCCAGCACACCAGGGCTCTCTAGGATTTGAGCAGAAGCCATTTGTTACCATGAAGTTCTTGGCCCAATACTAGAGCATCCTGTGTCAGACCAGTGGTTTTTCTAGTCCAGCCTCCCAAGAACATAAAAAGAGCCCCGCTGGATCAGTCCAGAGGTCCATCTAGTCCAGCATCCTAAGAACATAAGAAGAGCCCTGCTGAGCCAGACCAGTAGTCCATCTAGTCCAGTATCCTAAGAAAATAAGAAGAGCCCTGCTGAGCCAGACCAGTGGTCCATCTACTCCAGCATCCTAAGAACATAAGAAGAGCCCTGCTGAGCCAGACCAGTGGTCCACCTAGTCCAGCATCCTAAGAACATAAGAAGAGCCCTGCTGAGCCAGACCAGTGGTCCATCTACTCCAGCATCCTAAGAACATAAGAAGAGCCCTGCTGAGCCAGACCAGTGGTCCACCTAGTCCAGCATCCTAAGAACATAAGAAGAGCCCTGCTGAGCCATACCAGTGGTCCATCTACTCCAGCATCCTAAGAACATAAGAAGAGCCCTGCTGAGCCAGACCAGTGGTCCACCTAGTCCAGCATCCTAAGAACATAAGAAGAGCCCTGCTGAGCCATACCAGTGGTCCACCTAGTCCAGTATCCTAAGAACATAAGATGAGCCCTGCTGGATCAGACCAGTGGTCCATCTACTCCAGCATCCTAAGAACATAAGAAGAGCCCTGCTGAGCCAGACCAGTGGTCCACCTAGTCCAGCATCCTAAGAACATAAGAAGAGCCCTGCTGAGCCAGACCAGTGGTCCACCTAGTCCAGTATCCTAAGAACATAAGAAGAGCCCTGCTGAGTCAGACCAGTGGTCCATTTAGTCCAGCATCCTAAGAACACAGGAAGAGCCCTGCTGGATCAGACCAGTGGTCCATCTAGTCCAGCATTCTAGCATTATAAGAACATAAGAAAAGCCCTGCTGGATCAGACCAATGGTCCATCTGGTCCAGCATCCTGTCTCACACAGTGGCCAGCCAGTTCCTCTGGATGGCCATCAACAGGGCAGAGAGGCCGAGGCCTTCTCCTGATGCCGCCTTTTGGCTCTGGGATTCAGCCCACCATACAGAGCCCCTGGCAAGCTCCCATGTACAAGTACAACTGGGACAAGTTCAAACGCCCCCCCCCTCCTGCCCCTTTGTTTCCTCCTACCTACCTCTAGTAAGGTTGAAGCCACCCCCTTTGCATATCCCTAGTGCCTTGGAGGGATGTTTGGTGGAAACTGCATGCCAGTGCAGTTTGGTGTAGTGGTTAAGTGCACGGACTCTAATCGAGGAGAACTGGGTTTGATTCCTCGCTGCTGCACTTGCACCTGCTGGATGACCTCGGGCAAGCCATAGTTCTGGCACAGCTGTTCTTGAAGAAGAGCAGTTTCTGTCAAGAGCTCTCTCAGCCCCACCTGCCTCCCAGGGTGTCTGTTGTGGGGAGGGGAAGGGAAAGGAGATTGTAAGCTGCTCTGAGACTCCTTTGGGTAGTGAAGGGTGGGGTATAAATCTAATCTCTTCTTCTTCTCTCAATAGCAGTCCTTGAAAGAGCTCTCTCAGCCCCATCTACCTCCCAGGGTGTCTGTTGTGGGGAGGGGGAGGGGAAGGAGTCCGCTTTGTAATCCACTCTGAGACTCCTTTGGGTAGTAAAGGGTGGGATATAAATCCAATCTCCTCTTCTTCTTCTCTACCTTCTTCAGCCTGGCCTTGGCAAGGGCCTGCCAAGAAAGCCCTCCTGGGTGGCCTTAAGTAGGGTTCCCAGGTCCGACTCACACTCTGGGGGCGGAGCCAGGAGACTTTGGGGGTGGAGCCGGGATGTGACATCACTTTTGTGACATCACCTTCCAAAGTGTTAAGTATGAGACTCAACAAAGCATTCAGCTTCCAGTGATTTCAGCTTTATTAAACAGCAACTGTAAGTCAGGAACACACGACAACAAGGGGAGCACAGCTCCTTCTTTTAAACTCTCCCGGGCTGTCCAAGCCACACCCATAACAAGTTAAAGACCAATGGCATTGCAGGGATAAAGGCCAATCAGGACCGTTCCCTCTTTGCAACAATATCACTCAGTGATTGGGTAATTACACAGGTTTTGCAGAAACCGACCAATAGCAATGCGACATCTGAAGAGCCACATTCAGACTCAAGCTTAACATGTGAATAGATAGGAGCAATTCACATTCAGTACATAACACAAAGTTTTCTCCAGATGAACTGATCTCCATTGCCTGGTGATCTGTTGCAATCCCAGGAGATCTCCAGCCGCCCTCTGGACTGGAGGCTGGCAACCCTACACCTGGAGATTGGCAACCCTAGTGGAACTAGGGTCACCATGTCCCTTTGAGACACCAGCGGGGGCTGGGGGGGACTCTCCAGGACCTGGAAGTGTTGTCGCAGTGTGCTGACATCACCGGAAGTGACATCACACATCGTGCCTACGTCACCCAGAAGTGACATAGAGACGTGGGGGGGCTGATATCTGTTTTTCTGGGCAAAGCTCTATAGTAAAATCACCCTCAAACCATAGAGTTTTGCCCCAAAACCAGAGCGTCACCCTCCGAGGTCCCCAGCATGCCTAGGTCACTTACGGGTGATGTTGGCATGTCTCTCTCCATGTTACTGTTGAGAAAGGGTTTCCTCCTGCTGGCTGAGCTTGGGCAGGAGCCCACAGAACCGGGAAATCCCCCGCCCCCAACTAGGGATTGGGACCCCTAAGTTGACAAGGGAGTTCCGTGTACACTGACGTTTCAAGGGCCAGAACAGACTACCAGCAAGTGATCCATCAGCAACCTCCCTCCTTCCCCCGCCCGAGCAGAAAAGGCCTAGAGGGGAGGCATTTCCAAACGCCCGTTTCTGACAGGTCAGCGATAAAGGCCCGCTCTCGGCTTGGCTTCGGCGTTGGAGCTTCCACTTTTTAGGGAAGCGTCTGTTTTTCTTAGCACTTAGATCTGACAGCTGCTGAGGCTTTCAGACATCATAAATCTCTCCCTGACTTTCCAAAAGAAACAGCGGCAAAGAGAGTGATCGCTCCAAGAACATTTTGTCAACTCCGACCGTTGTGAAGGGCGCAGAGCTCCTTACGCTGCCTCTTCCAGCAGCCAGACTAGTTCTATTGAGTCCACCACGGTCTTGCACTTCCAAACGCATTCTGCTGATCCACTAGCATTAAAGGTTACCATCTCTGTGTCCCTGTCATTCAGGTCCAGCTCGTAAGTCATAATGTTACTCTCCTGTGATGATGCAAGAAGAACACTGCTGGATCTGACCCAATGTGTACCAAGTCCTGATTTCTGCTTCCTTGGGACTCCCACAGGCAAGGCCTGTCGTAAGAGGCATCTTTTCCCTAGCTGTTCAGCCATGATAGAGAAGTTACCTCTGGCCAAGGAGGCTCCATTGGTTTGATCATGTGTAATGTGAACCAGGAGCTGCGGTGGCTCAAGTGGTTAAGACGCTGAACTGCAGGCTGTGGAAGGTCAGTAGTTCAGCAGTTCGGGACCCGAGAGTGCCGCATGACGGGGTGAGCTCCCGTCTCTAGTTCCAGCTCCTGCCAACCTAGCAGTTCGAAAGCAAGAAACTGCAAGTAGATAAATAGGTACCATTTCGGTGGGAAGGGAACAGCGTTCCGTGCGCCTTGGTGTTTAGTCATGCCGGCCACATGACCACGGAAATGTCTTCGGACAGCGCTGGCTCTTCGGCTTTGAAACAGAGACGAGCACCGCAACCCTAGAGTCGGATTCGACTGGCTTTCGAGCAAGGGAAACCTAATGTGAACCAATGTGTGTGTACTGGTCAAAGATCTCCTGGAATTGTGGCTGCTTTCCAGACAACAGAGATCAGTTCCTTGTAGAATCATAGAATCACAGAGTCAGAAGGGGACATACAGACCATCTAGTCCAACCCCCCGCTCAATGCAGAGTCAGCCTACAGCATCCCTGACAAGTGTTTGTCCAGCCGCTGCTTGAAGACGGCCAGCGAGGGGGAGCTCACCACCTCCCGAGGCAGCTGATCCCATTGTTGCACAACTCTCGCTGTCAAAGAGTTTTTCCTAATATCCAGCTGGTACCTTCCTGCCCTTAGGAACAGCTCCCTGCCCTTCTGTATAATCGACAGCCCTTCAAATGCTTCAAGACAGCCTCTTCTTCTCCAGGCTGAACATTCCAAAGTCCCTCAGCCTTTCTTCATCACAGGGCTCTCCTTATGTTCTGTGGATGCTGGACTAGATGGACCATGGTCTGATCCAGCAGGGCTCTTCTGATGCTCTTAGGATGCTGGACTAGGCAGGCCATCGGTCTGATCCAGCAGGGCTCTTCTGATTTTCTGAGGATGCTGGACTAGATGGGCCACCGGTCTGATCCAGCAGGGCTCTTCTGATGCTCTTAGGATGCTGGACTAGATGGGCCACCGGTCTGATCCAGCAGGGCTCTTCTGATGCTTTTAGGATGCTGGATTAGATGGGCCACCGGTCTGATCCAGCAGGGCTCTTCTGATGTTCTGAGGATGCTGGACTAGATGGGCCACTGGTCTGATCCAGCAGGGCTCTTCTGATGTTCTTAGGATGCTGGACTAGATGGACCACTGGCTTGATCCAGCAGAGTTCTTCTCATGTTCTTACCCCCCCCCCGAAACATATTTATTATTTCTCCACCCACAGCCATCCTGCTCCACTATCCCAGCAGGTCTGAAGAGCCGAGATGGGCAAGCCAGGGCAAGTTACAACTTGGCAAATCGTTGTCTGTTATCTGCCAACGAAAGGCTCTGCCAGTGCCCCTCAAGAAAAGTTGATAAGGACAGACCAAAAAGCATGCTGCGTCTCTTGCTCAAGAAAAACCACAGCCCATTTCCATGCCAGACGGGAAAGTGAAAAATTTATCACCTTTGACAGGTTAAAAAAAAAAAAGTTGTTTCACTCCGGGCAAGGGGAAGGGGGAAATGACAGCTAACCTCAACACATCCTTTTATGAGATTGTCACAGAATAGATGTTTGATGGATGGCAAAGAGGTGCCTCCAAGGCCGGGGCTGATTTGGTGACGTCAAATGCAGAATAACCACCAGTTGTACTTGACAGAGAGAGCCGACGGGTCTTGCTGGTAGACAGATAGGCCTATGGGAACTGCCTGCCTTTTATTGGGGATGTAGCCAACAAAGAGCTGCGGTAGCTCAAGTGGTTAAGACACTGAACTGCAGGCTGTGGAAGGTCAGTAGTTCAGCAGTTCGAGACCCGAGAGTGCCGCATGACGGAGTGAGTTCCCGTCTCTAGTTCCAGCTCCTGCCAACCTAGCAGTTCGAAAGCAAGAAATTGCAAGTAGATAAATAGGTACCACTCCGGTGGGAAGGTAACAGTGTTCCGTGCGCCTTGGTGTTTAGTCATGCCGGCCACATGACCACGGAAATGTCTTCGGACAGCGCTGGCTCTTCGGCTTTGAAACGGAGATGAGCACCGCAACCCTAGAGTCGGATTTGACTGGCTTTCGAGCAAGGGAGCCTTTACCTTTAGCCAACAAAGAGCCCACACAATGGACTGTGGACGCTAAAATGAGGCTATTGTACTTTGGTCACATCATGAGAAGGCAAGAGTTGTTGGAAAAGACAACAATGCTAGTAAAAGTTGAAAGCAGCAGGGAAAGAGGAAGACCCAACATGAGATGGATTGACTCAACCCAGAAAACCCAGGCCCCTCAGTCTGTAAGACCAGAGCAAGGCTGTGAATTGTAGGTCATTTGTTCATAGGGTTGCCATAAGTCAGAAGTCAGCCACCCTTAACCCAAGCAGGGCTTTTTTGTAGAAAAAGCCCAGCAGGAACTCATTAGCATAATAGGCCACACCCAACAGCAGAAACTCATTCACATATTAGGCCACACCCCTGACAGTGCAGCTCCCTCCCAGGATCGACTTGCAGGGCGCATGGGGAACCTGAGGGAAGGAAGGCAGTTTCTGGATCAGTTTCCTCAGGCACCCTGCAGCTGCGGGGCACCTGGGGAACCCAAGGAGGGGAGGAAATTTAAGCTGCCTTCCCTCCCTGGATTGGCTTGGCTTCCCCAGGTGCCCTGCGGCTTGCGAGGCACATGGGAAACCCGAGGTGGGGGGAGGCTGTAAGCGTGGCCAACTCAGAAGCCAGCCGGAACTCCGTTCCTGTGCGTTCCGCCCCCCAAATAGCCCTGAACACAAGCACACACACACACACACTCCTCGTGTTGAGCTGTGAATATAATATGAGTTTCCTGTTTCCTGTTCCCCAATATCACTTTGCCAAGATTTGCAGAATTGTGGCTGGCATCAATTCCTCTGGAGAAAATGGCTGCTTTGGAGGGTGGGCTCGACGTCATTATGCCCCACTGAAGTCTCTATGCTCTCCAAACCCTGCCCACCCCAAGCTCCACCCCCAAATCTTCAGGAATTCCCCAAACTGGAATTGGCAACTTTACTTGGGGGTGGAGCCTGTGGGAGGACAGGGTTTGAGAAGGGAGCTCAGCAGGAATGTGAGGTCGTAGAGTCCACCCTCCAAAGCTGCCATTTCCTCCAGATGAATTAGTATCTTCAGCCTGAAGATCAGTTGTCATTCCAGGAGACCTCCAGGCCCTGTGAAGGTTGGTATTATTGTCTTCCCCCACCCCTGACTTCCCCCAATCCTGACTGTTATGTGGTTCCATTGGTGGACCTCCTAATGGCACCTGGTTTTTGGCCACTGTGTGACACAGAGTGTTGGGCTGGATGGGCCACTGGCCTGATCCAACATGACTTCTCTTATGTTCTTATGGCCCTGCTGGTGGACCTCCTGATGGCACCTGGGTTTTGGCCACTGTGTGACACAGAGTGTTGGGCTGGATGGGCCACTGGCCTGACCCAACATGACTTCTCTTCTGTTCTTTTATCTCTTACATTCTCTCATGTTCTTATGTTCATTATGTTCTTATGTTCATTACCCTCTTCTGCATTTTTGAACCCAAGATCTGGCCTTGGAAACAGTATCTTCCATGTCTTCAGTTCAACAGGGCTTCCCTTATGTTCTTATCTTCACAACAGTCCTGTGAGGCAGGTCAGTCTGAGGGACCATTACTGGCCAAAGTGGTGTGTGAGCTTCAGAGCAGAGCTGGACCTTGAAGAATCCCTCCCCCGCCCAATGCATTTCTTATTTATATCTCATTTTCCATCCTAGTTGGGACTCAAAGCGGCTTAGAAGATCATCCCCACCTCCTCTCTTCTAGGGTTGCCAGCTCTGGGTTGGAAAATGCCTGGAGACTTTGGGGCTGGATCCAGAAGAGGGCAAGGTTTGGGGAAGGGAGGGGCCTCAGCATGGTCCAATGCCCCTTCATAGCAGCCATTTTTTTCCAGTGGAGCTGATCTCTGTCAACTGGAGATCAATTGTCAAACCGAGAAATCTCCAAGCCCCACCTGGAGACTGGCAACTCTGCTCTCTCCCCTCGCAACAGCACCCCTGATTGGTAGGCCAGGCTGCGAGTTAATGACAGGCCCAGCATCATCTGTGGAAGAAATGGGATTCCGAGCCCAGGTCTCTCAAGTCCTAATCCAGCAGAACATAAGAACATAAGAGAAGCCAATGTTGAATCAGGCCAATGGCCCATCTAGTCCAACACTCTGTCACACAGTGGCCAAAAATACCAGGTGCCATCAGGAGGTCCAGCAGTGGGGCCAGGACACTAGAAGCCCTCCCACTGCTGCCCCCGCCCCCAGCACCAAGAATAGAGTGCATCACCTGCCCCAGACTGAGAGTTCCTATCTATACCTTGTGGCTAATAGCCACTGATGGACTTCTGCTTCATATGTTTATCTAACCACTGCATGCCGCCATTTCCCTGACTTGAGACAGCGACCCTACCCGCTTGAACAATTCAAAGCCTTACATTTTGCAGATGATCTCTGGAGTCAGCACGGATGAGTTCTGTGTATATTTTTCGGTTTCCCAGAGACGGGTAAAATCACACTGGCTCCACAAGTTCAACCTTCTGGCCCGGTAACAGAGGTCACCAGGAACACGGAGTGGGTGTTGGATATCTTCCAATCAGAAACAAATAAAAGTCGGCCCGGTGGGATTCCTAACTCGGCCATTAGCCGCCCTTCCAATGCAGAGTTCAGCTTTGTAGTCAGCCAGCTACAGGGCCAGCTGTTTACCTAACCCTTGAACTGCTCCGCTATATTAATCGGGAGCATAATTGAGCCCCGTCTGCGCTTCTGTGCATACTGCACCGAGACCGAGCCAGCAGATTTCCTTTCCTTTTTTTTTTTTTAACCAGTCGGTTAAAAATAATAATTGGGGAGGGTTTGTTTTCAAATGCTTCCCCTGACTGAGATTAATTAGAGATGAAAATATTTAGCGAAAGCCAGCGGTCGGATGTGCCCTCGATCATCGCTCGGCGCCTACCGGCTTTCGGTCTGAGGAAAAATTCTGTAGATTTTGCTCTTCCTCGCAGTCTAACGTACACTCGAGGCTCCCCTTTGCCTCATTTTGGGGACATTTCTGGGAAGCATTTTTTTAAAAAGGTTTTTGTTGAAAATTTAACATCAGGTCATAAGCATATGAGATCATAGTAAGTAATCAAGTATCAATAAATTAACATGGTGAAACATCTGTAACACGATTCTGAGAGCAAAGGGCCTTGTTTTGAGCAATAAAATTTTTAAAACAGGTACCAAAAGTTATAATAATCAAGAGAGGCAGAGTAAGGGTCTTTCCATTGTGAGATTTCCATTGTGAGATAATCCCATATGTTCCTGTACCAGCTTTTAAGAACTGGGGGTGAGGAAGATTTCCAAGGGGAGGTATCTGCAGACCTCTCAGCGGCGCATAATATAGAAACCAAATCTTTCTTAACTCGGGGGATTTTGGGATCATCCCACAAGTTTAGCAACACTGAGGAGGTGGAGGCGATTGGATTTATATCCCGCCCTTCACTACCCAAAGGAGTCTCAGAGTGGCTTACGAACTCCTTTCCCTTCCCCTCCCCACCACAGACACCCTGTGAGGGAGGTGGGGCTGAGAGAGCTCTTTTGAGAACTGCCCTTTCAAAGACAGCTCTTGTCAGAACTATGGCTTGCCCAAGGTCATCCAGCAGGTGCAAGTGGAGGAGTGGGGAATCAAACCCGTTTTTCCCGGATTAGAGTCCGCGCACTTAACCACTACACCGAACTGGCTCTCGGGGGCTGCGATCACACATACTAAATAATCCACTTTCAATCCACTTTCGAATTGGATTTTGCCAGTTCACACAGTAGATTGAAAGTGGATTATTTAGTAGGCGTGACCACAGCCAGGGTGTAATGGAATGGAGAGGCCTGTGACAATAGCAATTTGGTCTTGAACAGATGACCAAAACTTTTGGATGAGAGGGCAGGACCACCAACAGTGGAGAGAGGAACCAGGAGATCCACACCTTTTCCAACACCTGGCTGAGTAGGAGGAGTTCCTATGGTGAATCTGCCGTGGAGTACAGTACCAACAAGCCTTAACTTTAAAAAAACAACAACAACACCTGCATCTTAATGTTATTGTTAACTACCTTGGAATGATTAATTTTTGGAAGTATTAATAAAGCCTCCCAGTTGGGTTGGGTCGGGGACTGGTTGTTTTGATGCAGTTCTCCTCCGCTTCCTCCTCCCCGTTTCTTCTCGCCCTTTGCCGTGCTCACTTTCCTTTCACTGTCCTATAGCCACATTTACAGGATAATTCGATTGGTCAATGGTGACCACGTGGTTCGGTTAACGACATGAGAGCGCTACCTTGGAAGGGATGCTAACCCCTGAGGTTTTTAAACCAAGTCACATGAGCTGCTGCAGCCAATTAGATGAAACGGCGACAAGGGCCAGTGAGGCTGTGGGCGGTCAGGAGGCCGAAGGAAAATGGCACTGAGAAGAAGTGGAGGGGGTGGGGTAAAGTGATGCCAGCGGTACCACGGCAATGTTCAGCTAGATAAGTATTCATTCGGTAGTCAGGGGAAAAAAGGGTGTCGAAACGGGGCCAGTCCCAGTTTGCTTGGAGCTCCCTCAGCCCCACTTACCTCACAAGGCGGCTGCTGTGGGAAGAGGAAGGGAAGGCGATAGTAAGCCACTTTGAGATCTGTTATGTCCTGAGACCAGGAACCGGGGCAGGCAGAAAAGCAGCCGAGCTCCGTTCTTGAGAACAATACAGACTAGGCTGCTGAGCTCGCCAAACGGGAGCCAATGGGAACACTGGTGGGAGATTCAAACCCGCCAACAAGAACATGGGGCATTGCCCCCCCCCTACTGTATATAGCTGGCCACCGGCCGTTGCTGTTTGTCTTTGTTCTGTGAAGTACGAATAAACGCGTCTTCTCTTATGTTGACGTCCGAGTCATGAGGCACGGAACCCAGTACTTTACAAGACCCCTTAGGGTAGAGACAAGCAGGATATAAAAACCTGCTCTTCTTCTTCCACATGAAGCCAGCTGGGTGACCTTGGGTAGTCACAGCTCTCTCAGAGCTCTCTCAGCCCCACCTACCTCACAGGGTGTCTGTTGTGGGGAGGGGAAGGGAAAGGAGTTTGTAAGCCGCTCTGAGATGCCTTTGGGCAGTGAAGGGCAAGGTATAAATCCAATCTCTTCTTCCTCTTCTTCTTCTTCCTCTTCTTCTTCCTCTTCTTCTTCCTCTTCTTCTTCACTGAGCCACAGTCCCACACCTGTTGATGTGACCTTGGGTCAGTCACAAGCTCTGGCACAGCTGTTCTCTCAAGGACAGTTTCTGTCAGAAGTTCTCTCAGCCCCACCTACCTCACAGGGTGTCTGTTGTGGGGAGGGGAAGGGAAGGGAGTTTGTAAGCCGCTCTGAGACACCCTTGGGCAGTGAAGAGAAGGGTATAAATCCAATCTCTTCTCTTCATGGGTCTCCAGGGTCTCAAATTATACAGATGGAAACCAGTCACTAGTACGAAGGAGCAAAGGAAACTGGAAGAAATGTGCTAAAGAAATTATAAAGTGTACTCTATATGGGAAAAATTATAAGTGATAATTATACAATAAATATCTACAAAATAGTAATATCATACTCTCCCGGGTCTCAGGCAGAGGTCTTTCATATCACCTACTGCCTGGTCCTTTTAACTGGAGATGACAGGGATTGAACCTGGGACCTTCTGCACGCCAAGCTCTTCCACTAAGCCACAGCCCCGCTTTATGGCTCTCCAAGGTCTCAGGCAAGAGGTCTTTAACATCACCTATTGCCTGGTGCTTTTATCTGGAGATGCCGGGGATTGAACCTGGGACCTTCTGCACGCCAAGTAGATGGTCTACCATGGAGCTACTTCCTCTTCTTGTCTTGTCTCTCTTGGCCTTCTACAAAACCATGGCCCCAGTCGGAATGGAACTGATTCAAGTAGCTGCCTTCTACTGAATCAGACACTTGGCCTGTCAAGGTCTCTATTGTCTACTCAGACTGGCAGCAGCTCTGCCGGGTCCCAGGCGGAGGTCTTTCACATCACCCACCACCTGATCCTTTCAAATGGAGATGCCGGGGATTGATTCTAGTGTCCTGGCCCCACTGCTGGACCTCCTGATGGCACCTGGTATATTTTGGCCGCTGTGTGACAGAGTGTTGGACTGGATGGGCCATTGGCCTGATTCAACATTGGCTTCTCTTATGTTCTTATGAACCTGGGACCTTCTGCATGCTAAGCAGTTGCTCTACCGCTGAGCTACTTCCTCTTCTTGTCTCTCTTGGCCTTCTACAAAACAAAGGTATGCCTGGCTGACATATAAATGAATCCAATGTTTCATTTACAAAGAAAACCAGCAGAGTTTCGTTCTTCCGATCCTTCGCTGCTTTTATAAATTGGTAATTATTCAGAGGCTGAAGATATCTATTCAACAAGGAGGGGAGAGAAGCATGCAACAGAGCTGTCGTTTGGGGAAAAAAATAATACTGAGTGTTGGATCATTATTTATAAGCCTTTAAATTAATGAGGGAAATGCAGATGGCGACGCCGATTTTGAAAATGGGGTTTCAGCAAATAACAAATAAATGAAAATTTAATGTAACGGTTTCCTCCCGACGTGCTTGCTCTTTCCAAAGGGGGAGAAATGGACATTTGATTAATGCAAGGAGCAAATAATAAATAATATTAATTAGCCATTATGGATAATTAACGTTAAATCATTAGTACCAAAAGACAAGGAACACCAAAAAAACCCCCGACGCACACCAGCATTTGGTCATAAACAAAACACGCTGTCATGTAGTAACTACTTGTTAAATTAATGAAAGTCCATCGGATGTGCCTGGTAATTAAAACGTAACTGTTTGACAGAAGTGACAGAAGTAGTCTGTGCTACTAATCACAGAAGTGAAAGTATGTCTCCTGGGAATACTTCTGTTGACAAAGTACTAAGCGTTGATATGGAAGTTGCCTTGGAAAGGCGAGATTCAGAGATCATTCACAGAAATGAGGGGTGCCAGCCCCCCGCTGGGAGAGAAGGGGGTCCCCTGCCCCTCCCACTACCGATTACGTGGCCAGCAGGAAGACTTGCCAGCAGCAAGGAGAGGCCGACATTGCCAGACATGCAGGACATCACTTCCAAAGCAGACCAGTGTCACAGGCTGGGGTGCCAGTCGAAGGGAGTCCAGAACAGGCCAAGGTCAGGAACCGAGAAGACAGTGCAAAGTCCAAAAAGCCAAGCCAGGGTCAGGAGCCGGGAACACAGAGCCAAGTTCGAATCACTAACCAGAAACGTAGCCCAATGCCAAGCCGGGGTCAGGAGTTACGAACACAGAGCCAAGTCCAAAGCCAGGGGGTCCGAAGGTCTAGGTGCAAGAGCCGAGCCAGAGTGGCTGCTAGCAGGACAAAGCTGACTCGTTGCTTCCACGGAAGAGTACTGCCCAGAGTGTGGAGTTAAATGCTGCTGCCAATTAGCCAGCTGCACGACCGTCCAGGCTCCTGTTAGAACTCTGGGCTGGCCGAGCGCCTCCCTTGTAGCCTGGCCTCTCTTCGCCTGGTTGCGAAGTTTTGCCGCAGTCGCTCCCTTAAACGAGTCACACATGGGGGTGAGCCAGGAGGACTTTCAGCTTGCAGTTCTTCCTTCTTATCTGGGCCAGGTGTGAAGACTGCTGTTGCAGGCACTTGCCAGCTCTCCTCCTCTGCTGCTTCAGAGGGGCCAGCTGTGGTTTCTGTGGGGTCTGTCGGCTCATCCTCATCTATGCCCATGACAACCAAAGGTGATACCATTGCATTGTGGGTGACCTGTGTAAAGTACTGGGTTTCGGGCCTCATGACTCGGACGACGACATAAGAGAAGACGCGTTTATTCGTACTTCACACAAGACAAAGACATGCAGTAACGGCCGGAGGCCAACTATATACAGTAAGGGGGGGGACAGCCCCACATTCCTATTGGCGGGTTTGAATCGCCCGCCAATGCTGCCATTGGTTCTTTACTGGCGAGCTCAGGAGCCTAGTCCCTATTGTTCTCAGAGAGCGGAGCTTGGCTGCATTCCGCCAGCTCAGACTCCTGATCTTAGGACACAACACCCCTCCCCCCATAGTTTGTCTCCCATCAGGTGACGTAGTCTTTTAGGTAGGCTGGTGGCCTCCGTTCTCTTAATGATCTTCGGGGGGCCGGCACCGGACTGGCGGGGCCCCCTTCGGGTGGTCCTCCCGCACTAGGAGCTTGGATCTCCGGCGGCAGTGACGGCGGCAGCGACGGCGGCAGCGGCAGCGGTGGCTCGGCTTGCTCTGGGACCCCCTCCAGGCTCCGTGGTCTTTCAGGTGCTTGCTCCACTGGTGGTGCCTGTAGCCAATCGGATGCTGGGGCGGCCGCGGTGTATTCCGGTAACGGGGCCTGGATCCCTGTGCTGGGGTCTTGCCGCCTCCGGAGCTGGTCCACGTGCTTGCGGAGAACCCGGTCCCCGTCTACCAGGACCTCACATGAAACTGGCCCGGTGGATTTGAGAATACGCCCGGCCAGCCACTGAGGCCCCGCCCCGTAATTCCTAAAGTAGACGGGTTCCCCAGGAAGGAAGCTCCTGGGTGCCTCCCGGGTTTCGACCAGCTTTCTCTCTGGGGCTCGGTCCGGGTGGAGCCTGTCTAACAGGGTCGTGGGGCGGCGGCCCATCAATAGTTCTGCTGGGCAATGCCCGGAGATGGGGTTCGGGGTGGTGTGCTGTGTGAGGAGGAAGCGGGCCAGCCGGAATTCCCACTCCCCCTCGTTTATGCGGCTCAGGACTTCTTTGGCGGTGCGGACTGTCCTCTCCGCTTGTCCGTTTGTTGCCGGGTGGAAAGGCGCAGATCGTATATGCCTGATTAAGTTCCTTGTGAGGAACGCTTGGAACTCAGCAGATGTGAATGCGGCCCCGTTGTCCGACACGATTGTGTCTGGCAAGCCGTGCGTGGCGAATATTTTGCGCAGGGCCCTTATTGCTGCTTTAGCAGAGGTGGTAGACACTGGACTTATTTCTACCCACTTCAAGTAGGAGTCTACCGTCACCAAGAACTGGAGCCCCTGAAACGGCCCGGCAAAGTCTACGTGTAGGCGTGACCACGGTTTGTGGGTGGACTCCCAGCTTTGGGTTGGAGCTCTTGGGGGATTGGGGCGGACTTCCTGGCACCGTGTGCACCCCTGGACCCAGGTTTCAATTTCTGCATCTATCCCGGGCCACCACACGTAGCTCCTTGCCAGAGCTTTCATTCGTACAATGCCAGGGTGGGCCTCGTGCAGCGTCTCTAGAACCCCTTGTCTCATGGGCCCCAGGATGACCACCCTGTCCCCCCATAGCAAGCACCCTTTCAAGGCGGATAACTCTTCCCTCCTGGCTTTGTATGCCGTGAACTCTGGCCCTGTCTGTTCCGCTGGCCATCCCCTCATCACCCAGTTTAAGACCCGGGAGAGAATGGGATCTCAGGACGAGCGGGCGGCCATGTCTGCAGCCTGAAGGGGGGGGTTGGGCAGCTCCTCCATCAACAATACTGCAGGAGCTGGGGCCAGATCCTCCCCCGTATGCGGCAGCGGCAGGCGGCTCAGGGCGTCTACATGACCCAGTGCCTTGCCCGGCCGATGCTCCAACTGGTACTGATAGCCCGCTAAGAACAAGGACCAGCGCAACACCCGGGGCGACAGTACCTGCGGGGTTTGTCTGTCCGCCGCGAACAGTCCCAGGAGTGGCTTGTGATCTGTTACTAGCATGAAGGGCCGTCCATACACGAAGTTATGGAACTTTTTTACCCCCGCCACCAGGGCCAAGCCCTCCCGGTCTATTTGGGCATAGTTACGCTCCGCGGGGGATAGCGTGCGGGAGTAGTAAGCCACTGGAACCTCCCTCCCGTCCGGTAGTTTGTGGCCCAAGACCGCCCCGACCCCATACGGCGATGCATCGCATGCGAGGATTACCGGGAGCTTTTCGTCAAAGTGGGCGAGTACAGCATTCGAGATCAATATTGTCTTAACCCCCCGGAATGCCGCCTCCTCCCTCACTCCCCATGCCCAAGGTGTCGCCTTGTCCAGCAGTCTGTGTAGGGGTTCCGCCATGGCGGCTTTGTGTGGGAGAAAGGCGTGGTAAAAGTTCAGGAGGCCTAAGAACGCCTGGAGCTCCGCCTTGGACTTCGGGGCGGGGGCCTCCACGATGGCCTTCACCTTGTCCCTCGCCGGATGCAGGCCCGTTGCGTCGACCCGGTACCCCAAGAATTCCACCTCCGGCACCCCGAGGAGACACTTTTCCCACTTCACCTTCAGCCCTGCGGCTTGGAAGCGTCCCAGGACAGTGCGGTGGTGGGCGGCAAAGCTCTCCGGGGTGGCCGCGGCGATGAGGACGTCGTCGAAGAACGACAGCTCGGCGACCTCTTCCGTCGTCTCGTAGGCGGTGGACGGTGCGCGGTGCGGTGGGGCCGACGATCTCGAGTTCCGGGGGCCCTTGGACCGGCAGACCCATGCGAGGTGTCCCTGCTTCCCACACCCGTGACAGACAGCATCCCAGAACTTGCAGGTCTTCCTCCCGTGGCCTTCCCTGCAGCTGGCGCACACGGTCCGGTTGCCGGAAGGCTTGGCTGGCTCCCTGTCGGCCTGCTGGGTCTGTGCCGGCCGGCGGTGTTGGGGTCTGAGGGCGTAGACCTCTTCGGTGTCTGAGTTCCCGGGGCTGGGACCCCTCCTGACCACATGGGCAGCCGCGGCTGGGCGTTCCCCTTCGGCGGCCTCGTGTGCGGTTGCCGCGTCGATGGCCTCGTCCAGGCAGAGCCTCCGGTTGCCAATCAACTTGCGCCGCAGCTTGGAGTCCGCCAGGCCCCACACGAACTGCGTCAGCAAGTTGTCTTCCACCTTCGGGAACCCGCAGTCCACCGCGAGCGCCCTCAGCACAGCCAGGAAGGCGGCAGCGGATTCCCCTTGGGCCTGGACTCGCCTCTGGAAGTCCATCCTCTTGGCCAAGAAGGTAGGCCGGGGGCTGAAGTACGCGTTGAGGACGTCCAGGATCTCCCCAAAGGAGCTTTCCAAAGCCGTGCGGGGCACCAAGAGGCTCTTGGTGAGGCGGACTGTTTGGGTGCCGCACGCGCTCAGCAGGAGTGACCGTTTTTTCTCAGGGTCGCGAATCTCGTTGAGTTCCATATAGCTTATGAGCTGGTCGACCCATGCGTCCCAGGTTTCTGGCTGAGACGGATCGAAGCGCTCGAGTATTACATGAGTGGTGGCCATGGCTCCGTCTGGGAAGGCGTGCGCCGGGGAGAGCGGTGCGGTGCTGCTCTCGGGGTCAGCGATGCGATGCTTGGCGGGTGGCCTTGTCGTCCTTTTTGTCGCTCATGGAGTCAAGGAAGGCGTTGAAATCCCATCCTCGTCGCCACTGTAAAGTACTGGGTTTCGGGCCTCATGACTCGGACGACGACATAAGAGAAGACGCGTTTATTCGTACTTCACACAAGACAAAGACATGCAGTAACGGCCGGAGGCCAACTATATACAGTAAGGGGGGGGACGGCCCCACATTCCTATTGGCGGGTTTGAATCGCCCGCCAATGCTGCCATTGGTTCTTTACTGGCGAGCTCAGGAGCCTAGTCCCTATTGTTCTCAGAGAGCGGAGCTTGGCTGCATTCCGCCAGCTCAGACTCTTGATCTTAGGACACAACAACCTGGATTAAAATGGTGAATTGTGGCCCTGACCTGGATAACCCAGGAAAGACCAATCATGTCAGATCTCGGAAGCTAAGCAGGGCTGACTCTGGCAAGTACTTGGATGGGAGACATCCTTGGAATACCAGCAGTTGGGAGGCGGGGGCAGGCTTTATTCAGCCACCTCTCTGAATACCCTCCAGGCCCCCAGCAATGCTCCCTCTAAGCTGTGGAGTCTTGTGAGCAAAAATGCTACTTTCCGAGCTCCTGGCATTAAAGCTGTGAGTGAGCGATTGAGCTGCTGCATAACTTAATTTGCTCTGGAGCCACCCTTCCTGAGCTGAGACAGAAAGGTGTGAGCCAGAGGCTCAGAAAACTGTGAGCTAGCTCACACTAACTCAGCTTAGAGGGAACACTGGCCCCCAGTAGGGGTCAGTCACCAGAGGTCAACATGACTTCCAGGCACACACACACTTGCGCACATATGAAAAATACCATAAAATACCAAAAAAAAATTGTATTGCATTACAGGCAACAAATTAAAATGTGATTAAAATAGGGAGTTCACGGCCGGAGGATGTAGTGATGGCCACCAGAATAAACAGCTTTCAAAGGGGATTAGATTTAGGGTGCTTTCACACAAGAGAAACAATGCAGTTTCAATCAACTTCAGTGACCGTTTGTAAGTGGATGTCGCCATTTTGCACAGGAAATCGCAGTGGCAGAGTGCACCGGAAGCGGATTGAACGTGCACTATTTAGTGTGCGTTAAAGTGCCCTTAGGCTTTGCGTATGCGGGCAGGAGGGGCAGGTGGTGATCCGTGAATGATTCACTGGTCTCAGCTTTTTGCACCTGAGGGAGCCCTACCCTAGCTCTTGGGTCCCACTGTGGTCCCCCCGGGGTCCCCAGCCCCTGTGTCTTAGGGCTAGGGTTGCTGATCCCCAATTGGGGGTGAGGGATCCCTGGTTTGGAGGATTGGAACTCTTCAGGGCTGTCAGAAAGTGGGGGAGGGAATGGCAACTGGGCCCTCCATTATACCCTATGGAGACCAGTACCCATAGGGCATAATGGAGAATCAATCTGTGGGTATCTGGGGCTTGGGGGGCCTGTTTTTTGGCGTAGAGGCACCCATTTTTCAGCACAACTGGTGGTGCCTCTCCTCACCCCCCCCCCCAAGTTTCAAAAAGATTGGATCAGGGGGTCTAGTTCTATGAGCCCCCAAAACAAAGTGCCCCCATCCTCCATTATTTCCAATGGAGGGAAAGCATTTAAGAGAAATGTGGTTCCTTTAAATGCAATGGCCAGAACTCCCTTCGGAGTTCAATCACATTTCTTCCCTCCCATCTTCTGGAATCTCCTGGTAAGTCCCCCACCAGCTTGTTGGCCTCATCTGGCAACCCTAGTTTGGCATTATACCCCCTTGAGGTCCCTCCCCTCCCCAAGCCCTACCCTCCTCAGGCTCCACCTCCAAAATCTCCAGGTGTTCCTCAACCTGAAGCTGGCAACTGTTGAATGGGGGCTGAAGATCTCCCAGAGTTACAATTGGCCTCCAGACTTCAGAGATCAGTTTCCTGGAGGAAATGGCTGCTTTGCAAGATGGACTCTATGACCCTATGCCCCATGGAAGTCCCTCCCCTCCTCAAGCCCCTCCTCCTCAGGCTCCACACAACCCCAAATCTCCCAACCCGGAGTTGGCGACACGAGGGTAGGGTCTGGAGATCTTCTGGAGTTATAGCTGACTTCAGAGCCAGTTTGGTGTAGTGGTTAAGTGTGCGGACTCTGATCTGGGCGAACCGGGTTTGATTCCCCACTCCTCCACTCACAAGCCGTAGTTCTGTCAGAGCTGTTCTTGAAAGAGCAGTCCTCAAAAGAGCTCTCTCAGCCTCACCTACCTCACAGGGGGTCTGTTGTGGGGAGGGGAAGGGAAAGGAGTTTGTAAGCCACTCTGAGACTCCAAATGATGGGTGGGGTATAAATCCAACCTCCTCCTCCTCCTCCTCCTCTTCCCCCTCTTCTTCTTCTTCCTTCTTCTTCTTCCTTTCTTTATTCCCTTTTTTCTTTCCTTCTTTCTTTGGAGGGTGGACTTGATGGCATTAAACTCTTCTGAGGCCCCTTCCTTCCCAACCCCTACCCTCCCCAGGCTCTACTCCTAAATCTGACCTAGGATTTAAGGCATCACTCGGTATGGATTGGAGTTACCCTCTCTTTTAAGGAATAGGTCTGTAGTCAAAGGGTGCTCTTGGAACCAGGCCTACAGCTTGATAAGCAGGGGCAGTTGTGGCTAGAGTTGAAGAGAGAAGAAGAAGAAGAAGAAGAAGAAGAAGAAGAAGAAGAAGAAGAAGAAGAAGAAGAAGAAGAAGAAGAAGAAGAAGAAGAAGAAGAAGAAGAAGAAGAAGAAGAAGAAGAAGAAGAAGAAGAAGAAGAAGAAGAAGAAGAAGAGGAGGAGGAGGAGGAGGAAGAGGAAGAAGAGGAAGAAGAGGAGGAGGAGGAGACTGGATTTATACCCTGCCCTTCACTAACCTGAGGAGTCTCAGAGTGGCTGACAAACTCCTTTCCTTTCCCCTCCCCACAACAGACACCCTGTGAGGCAGGTGGGGCTGAGAGAGCTCTTTCAAGGACTGCCCTTGAGAGAACAGCTCTGAGAGAACTTGTGATAGACCCAAGGTCACCCAGCTGGCTGCATGTGGAGGAAGAGTGGGGAATCAAACCCGGTTCTCCCAGGTTAGACTCCTACCAATTGCACCAAACTGGTTGGCTGGCCCAGGTTGGAAAACTCCTGGAGAATTTTTGAGTAGGGAGGGCTGGGGATGGTGAGTTTTGAGGTGGGCAGGGACCTCAGTAGGGTATATAATGCCGTAGAGTCAAGTCTCCGTTTCCTCTAGGTCAAGCAGCCATTTCCTCCAAGGGGACTGATCTCTACGGTCTGGAGATCCACTTCAGTTCTGGGAGATCTCCAGGCGCAATCTGGAGGCTGGCAACCCCAGCCTTTGGCAGGAGTGCCTTTTCCCCAGGTTTGACTGGTCAACCCGCTGCAACCTTTCCTGGGCAGAAAAGATCTAGCCCCAGTGGGGCATGCCCTGGTTACATCTAGGCTGGATTACTGGAATGTGTTCGGTGTGAGACTGCCCTTGAAAAGCATTCAGAAATGTCAGCTGGTACAGAATGCTGCAGGCAGGAGATTGACTGGAGTGAGTTGGTAGGGACACGGGTGCAGTCCCGTAGCCAGGATTTTTTTAAGTCAGGGAGCATTTAAATTTCTTAGGGGGCACTGGCTAATCAAATTAATCCAGGGGAGAAGGCTGTGACGCCCTGGGCTGGATGGGAAGTCATGGGGCCTTGCAAGTAAGTCAGGGGGCCTAGCCCCGAGATGCCCCACTGTAACTACGGGCCTGCATGGGTGGCATATTGGTGCTCCCACAGCTTGAGTGCATAAAGCGTTACAAGTCAGGTGGCTAGCTAGGGTGGCCAGGTCCCCCCCGACCACTGGCAGGGTTGGAGGGGTTAGGGTTGCGAGATCCAGGTTGGGAAACTCCTGGATATTTGGGAATGGAGGCTGGGGAGGACGGGGACCTCAGTGGGGCACGATGTCACAGAGTCCACCCTCCGAAGTATCCATTTCCTCCAAGGGAACTGATCTCTGTAGTCTGGAGGGGAACCTCCACAGGCAGAGGCACTGATTCTCTGAATCCCAGAGCCAGGAGGCAAAATCAGGGGGAGGTTTTGGCCTCTATGCCCTGTTGTTGGCCCTCCAGAGGAACTGGCTGGCCACTGCATGAGACAGGATGCTGGACTAGATGGACCACTGGTCTGATCCAGCAAGACTCTTCTTATGTTCTTATGAAGTCCTCAGCCTCTATGCTATTTGCTGGCCCTCCAGAGGAACTGGCTGGCCACTGTGTGAGACAGGATGCTGGACTAGATGGACCACTGTTCTGATCCAGCAGGGCTCTCCTGATGTTCTTATGAAGTCCTCGATCTCTATGCTGTTTTGCTGGCCCTCCAGAAGAACTGGTTGGCCACTGTGTGAGACAGGATGCTGGACTAGATGGACCACTGTTCTGATCCAGCAAAGCTGTTGTTATGTCTGGAGATGAGCTGTAATTCTGTGAGATCCCCAGGTCCCACCTGGAGGCTGGCATGCTTACAGGTAATTTTTTTTTTTCACCGAGAGCTATCCTAAACCAGGTACTCTTCCTTTAATGGGGGCGTTTCTGTTGGAATTATACTGATTTCAAGCAAGAAGAGCCCCACAAAGGCAGTGCTTTCAAAGGCCTTAAAAGTCACTCTCTGCATTGTTTAGGATTAGAAGCGATGTTCCTTCCTGTGCCTTCCAGATGGAGTCCTGCCAGCGGAGTCTGCCAGTCATACCCAGGGTGGAAAGAAAACCTTCTAACAGAATGCTCTCTTCTCCGCAAGGGTTCTCCCAGTTCAGTTCACAAAAATAATTTCGGCAGAACAAGAGCTGCCGGAATTATTAGAGAGCTGTTGAGCAGAAATCGAGAGCTCAGATAGTTTTTTTCCCCCGCTGGCATCGCAATACGCTGAGGTCAGGTGACTTCCCCCTCCTGTTTATAGGCAAAGATGTTACCAGCCCAATTAAAACAAAGAGGCTTTCGCGGATCTGGTTGTAAGCACCTTCTTGTTAAGACAAGGCTGAGAGGAGGAGGAGGAGGAGGAGGAGAAGAAGAGGAGGAGGAGGAGGAGGAGATTGGATTTATGCCCCACCCTTCACTCGGAGTCTCAGAGTGGCTTACAATCTCCTTCCCTTCCTTGCCCCACAACAGACACCCTATGAGGCAGTTGAGGCTGAGAGAGCTCTGAGAGAACTGCTCTTGAGAGAACAGCTCTGAGAGAACTTGTGACTGATCCAAGGTCTTGCTCTTTTCTTCTGCTACAGACAGACTAGCACGGCTACCCATCTTGATCTGGGTCATCGGGTTAGCAACTCTGGGTTAGGAAACACCTGGAAAGTTGTGGACTAGAGCTCCACAGGGTTATAATGTCATAGAGCTCACCCTCCATTGGAGCCGTTTCCTCCTGGGGAACCAATCCCTTGTCACCTGGGGATCAGTTTTAATTTTGTGAGATCTCCTGGCCCCACCTGGAGGTTGGCATCCCTGCCGAGTCCTCAGCCCCAAGCTCAACCAGTCACCTGGCAATTCCCTCTCTGGTGTGTGTGCATGTGTGGGGGGGTGTTGTTTGGAAAGGTGAAGGGAGGGGCTACTCTGGGCCCTCCCCAATTTGAACTCAAGGCCAGCTTGGTGGCAGCTTTGTGAGATCTCCTGGCCCCTCCTGGAGGTTGGCATCCCTGCCGAGTCCTCAGCCCCAAGCTCAACTAGGCACCTGGCAATTCCCTCTCTGGTGTGTGTGTGTGTGGGGGGATGTTGTTTGGAAAGGTGAAGGGCTACTCTGGGCCCTCCCCAATTTGAACTCGAGGCCAGCTTGGTGGCAGCCAGTTAAGGCACTTGGCTGCTCCAGAGCTCAAGAGGGCAGGAGGGAAGAAGGTTGTGGGAGGAGGGCTAGAGGGCTCTTAGGAGGGGATGCCTATCTTAGGCAAGCCCCCACTTTGCCCCCCCCCGCACCAGTGATACCTTGGAGCAGTAACTCTGTCTCAGCCTAACCTCCCTCACTGGGTTCTTATGTGGAGCATCTAGGGTGCTCTGCAGGCGCGTAGCCCCAATTTTGTGGCCTGTGGGGCAACTTTTTTTCTGGTGGGGCTGAAGCTCTCAATGCAGAAAGAAAAGCCATTTAGCCAATAGAAAGCTATTGCCAGGATAGGTCTCTAAATTGCAAGCTGTCAACCACTTTAGATGACAGTTCACAGCTGCTGCAAGTTAATCACTTCCGCCAGCCTAAGAAACAATTCTCAGAATGAGCTGGCAGGTGGGTGGGGGGGAATGACTTCTATAGTCAAGAAAGCTAACACTTAGGCAGGAAAAATCTCTTCAAGGAGACCAGATTCTTGACACAGAGTTAGAAGGGATCCTAGAGGTCACCTACTCCAACCCCCTTGCTCAGCGCGGGAATTAGTCAATTACAGCACCCCAGGCTGCTTCAAAGAGCACACGCCTTTAAAGAAATGTTTGAAAATGATTGAAAAAAGCATTTACAGGAGAAATTCTTGTGGGGCTGTGCCTTTAAGACAGGGGGTGGAGCCCCCCCCCCAAAGCCACACCATACTTTCGGGCCGAGTGCTCTGAGCTCCTTGGCTGAAGAGTGGGATTAAAGTGTACAGAATCCATGCCTGGAAGTAGGGTTGCCAGTCTCCGGGTGGTGGCTGGTGGTCTCTTAGAATTACAGCTGGTTTCTAGGCAACAGAGATCAGTTCCCTAGGACAAAACATCTGCTATGAAAGGAAGACTCTGTGGCATTATAGCCCATTGGGTTCCCTCGCCTCCCCAAACTCTGCCTTCCCCGGGCTCCCTCCCCGCAAATCTCCAGGAATTTCTTAACCTAGACCTGGCAACCCAATGTGGTTGCCAGTCTCCTTCTTCCACCACAGGAGGTGGTGGCAGCTACAAGCATGGACAGTTTCAAGAGGGAATTAGATAAACATATGGAGCAGAAGTCCATCAGTGGCTGTAAGCCACGGGGTATAGATAGGAACTCTCAGTCCAGGGCAGGTGATGCTCTGTCTTCTTTGTGCTTGGGGGGGGGGCGACAACAGTGGGAGGGCTTCTAGTGTCCCTGGCCCCACTGCTGGACCTCCTGATGGCACCCGGCATTTTTGGCCACTGTGTGGCAGAGTGTTGGACTAGATGGGCCATGGGCCTGATTCAGCATTGGTTTCTCTTATGTTCTTATGTTCTCTTATGTTCTCATGTTCCTCCATATCGCCTTCGATGGATCAGGATTAAAATCAGCATCCGTATGACTTATTTCATCCCGGAAGAAGTCCAGATTTCACAGCCTGACCTTACTGTTTAGAACATTGCCTCTACCGGATGCAGCGAGGAAAGGCAAGCGGGCCGAACGCATCCCATAAATCACTTTCTAACTCCGTCCCATAGCAGTGCCGTAAATACTGTGGGAAGCATCCGTGGGCTCAGGAAGCGTGACCTTCAAAGAACGGTTAAACAAATTGCTGCTGACAGTGTCCCTTTATACGGAACAGCGTAGGATTTATTGGCGCTTTCAAAACCCGTTGGGAAACATTCCATGCTTTGGGTACATTAAATACAGGAAAGACCCCCGCACACACTCTTACAAAAAATGTACCCTTTAAAAATGTAAGTGAAACAATCACACCCATTCAAGACACAGAGATAGTATAATCCCTTTATAGATGTACGGGACTGAATACCTGAGGCTGAGTCAGATTTTAGGGTCCGTTCTGCATCTGGCGTTCGCTCCACATTTTAGCAGCACTCAACATGGTTCCTCCTTTCCTTGGAGTACCTCTTTTCATTGCACTGCCTGGGATCCTGGTTTCTGCACTGGCTAGTGTAACCTTGCCATCTATTTTGTTTTCAGCGCTCCATTGGTATGCAGATTTTCCTGTGTCAGTACTTACCTCCGTGGTCATTAGCTGCCTGAGCCAAGTAATTCATGGTCAGGTGATAAATACAGATGGGGAAATAGGGCCGGGGAACAGACCGAGATCGATGAAACTATGTCAAGTTGTCTGCTTATTGTTCCCTTCGAATCGGGACCGGAGGAAGGAAAAGGGTGCCGCTCAAAACCACATTCAGATACCTCGGGGCAACACCGTACTGACTGCAAAGTCACCCCTGAACGGCCATAAATCTATGCAGGGCTTTTTTTGTAGAAAAAGCCCAGCAGGAACTCATTATCATAATAGGCCACACCCATCAGCAGAACTCATTAGCATATTAGGCCACACCCAGAAGTGTGGTCATCCAGCCACACCCACCTTTTGCTTCTTATTCTGTTTCCCTTGTTTGTTGTCAAAACCCAGGGCTTTTTTTGGAGCAGGAACTCCTTTGCATGTTAGGCCACACAGCCCTCATGTAGCCAATCCTAATGAGTTTCTGCTGTTGGGTGTGGCCTGTTATGCTAATGAGTTCCTGCCGGGTGTGGCCAACTTGGGAGCCAGCCGGAACTCCGTTCCTGTGCGTTCCTGCCCAAAAATAGCCCTGGGTACCATAAAACCCGATGAACAATGAAAGCGGCATGCAGTGTGGAGGGAGATTAACCTCCCGACACGGCTGTGGAAAAACTGCGAGGAAACAGACGGGTGCATTCACGGCCCAAGTCTGTCTTTCTCCCTAAGATCTCCTCTGACTGCCAGCAGCTCTCCAAGGTCCTCTTGGGGAATACCTTGCCAGCTGCACCACATCTTCACTGTGTTTCCACCTCTTTCCTTTCTGCCGGGAACATTCTTGCTTGCATTTTTCTTCCTCTACATTTGCAAACTGCATTTTTGCATCAGTTCTAACAGTAAAGCTGTCTTGATGTGATAGGAAAGAGCAAGAGTCCAGAAGCACTTTGTTGTTGTTGCTGTTGTTGTTCAGTTGCACAGTTGAGTCCGACTCTTCGTGACCCAATGGACTACATCACACCAGGCCCTCCTGTCTTCCATTGTCCTCCGGAGTTTGCTCAGTTTCATGTCCGTCGCATCGATGACACTGTCTGACCATCTCGTCCTTTGCCGTCCCCTTCTTCTTTGACCTTCAGTCTTTCCCAGCATCAGGGTCTTCTCCAGTGAATGCTCCCTTCTCATTGGGTGGCCAAAGTATTGGAGCTTCAGCTTCAGGATCTGGCCTTCCAGGGAACAGTCAGGGTTGATTTCTTTTAGGACTGACTGATTTGATCTCCTTGAAATCCAAGGGACTCTAGAGAGTCTTCTCCAGCACCTTAAAGACGAAGAACATTTGTGGCAAGGTGTGAGCTCACTTCGGATACAGCTAGAATGTGAGCCCTTCTGTCCATATTCTAGCTGACACATTCTTGCTGTATCTGAAGAAGACAGATGGACGCACATTCCGGCTGTACCTGAAGAAGTAAGCAGTGACTCCCTGCCACAAATTTTGTTCGTGTTCAAGGTGGTACTGGACTCTTCCTCTTTTGTGCTGCTACAGACCGACTAACAATGTCAGGGTGTGCAGTCGTGCATAACTCTTGGCGTAGTGGTTAAGCGTGGCAGAGTCTAATGTGAGGAACTAGGTTTCGTTCCCCACTTGGATCAGCCACAAGTTCTCTCAGAGCTGTACTCTCAAGAGCAGTTTCTGTCAGAGCTCTCTCGGCCCCGCCTACCTCACAGGGTGTCTTTTGTGGGGAGGGGAAGGGAAAGGAGTTTGTAAGCAGCTCTGAGACTTTGAATGAAGGGTGGGTTATAAATCCAGCTACTCTTCTCCTCCTTCTCCTCCTCTTCCTCCTCCCACCCTTCCCTGCACACAGGGCTCAGGGCAGCTCACAACAGATTAAAAATACAGGTAAAACAACAAAAAACATTCTGCAGTTCAATAATTTAACATAATTTAACATACCAAGATGGCTCACAAGCCTAGAAAATGCCCAAGATTAAAATTCTGAATTTCTGAATAAGCTAAGTCAGGGGTGTGTGGAGCAGGGGAGGCCCGAATGATGAGACACCTATCACCTCAGCCAAAGGCCCAGCAGAACATCTCCATTTTATAGGCCCTGCAGAACTAAAGCAGTTTCCTCAGGGCCCTGATCTCACTCAGGTGACTGTTCCACTAGGCCGGAGCCAGAGCCGAAAAGGCTCTGGCTCTGGTCGAGGCTCTGGTCAAGAGCCAGTTTGGTGTAGTGGTTAAGTGTGCGGACTCTAATCTGGGAGAACCGGGTTTGATTCCCCCACTCCTCCACTTGCACCTGCTGATGTGACCTTGGGTCAGTCACAAGCTCTGGCACAGCTGTTCTCTCAAGGACAGTTTCTGTCAGAAGTTCTCTCAGTCCCACCTACCTCACAGGGCGTCTGTTGTGGGGAGGGGAAGGGAAAGGAGTTTGTAAGCCGCTCTGAGATACCTTTGGGCAGTGAAGGGCGGGGTATAAATCCAATCTCTTCTCTTCTTCTTCTTCTTCTCTAAACAGATGTCCCTAGGGCCGGGGACCATGAGCAGCTGTTCTTCAGATGAGTGTAACGCTCTGTGAGGGACATAGCGGGAGAGGCGGTCCTGTCAATATGTAGGTCCCAGACCACTCAGACCACTCAGGGTTTTAATACCAAAACCTTCAATCCACCACCCAAAGCTGCCATTTTCTCCCAGGGGAAGTGATCTCTGTAACTTGGAGATCAGTTGTACTTCTGGGAGGTCTGCCACCTGGAGGCTGACAATCCCAAACCAGACAGGGTTGTCATCCTCCAGGTAGGGGGGGAAGAAGAAGAAGAAGAAGAAGAAGAAGAAGAAGAAGAAGAAGAAGAAGAAGAAGAAGAAGAAGAAGAAGAAGAAGAAGAAGAAGAAGAAGAAGAAGAAGGAGGAGGAGGAGGAGGAGGAGGAGGAGGAGGAGGAGGAGGAGGAGGAGGAGGAGATTGGATTTATACCCCACCCTTCGCTCAGAGTCTTAGAGTGGCTTACAAACTCCTTTCCCTTCCCCTCCCCACAACAGACACCCTGTGAGGTAGGTGGGGCGGAGAGAACTCTGACAGAAACTACTAATTCAAGAACAGCTCTGACAGAACTATGACTTGCCCAAGGTCACCCAGCAGCTGCGAGTGAAGGAGTGGGGAATCAAACCTGGTTCTCCCAGATTAGAGTCTGCACACTTAACCACTACACCAAACTGGCTTGGAGATCTCCTGGAATGACAACTGACCTCCAGGTGGCAAAGATCAGTTCCCCTGGAGGAAATGACTGCTTTGGAGGGTGGACTTGATGGTATCATAGCCCCCTGAGGCGCTTCCCTTCCCTAAACCCCTCCCTCCACAGACTCCACAGCAAAAATTTCTCGGTCTCTCCCAACCTTGAATTGGCAAGCCTACACAGAGAACACTATACCATTTTAACAAACAAAGAGATGTGAAGCATGGTCCAATCATCCACTTCCCTCACAAGATGGGGGAGAAATATATGGGAATAGGCTCCCCCTCTCTTGGCTTGGATGTTTTGGTAGCAATTCACAGTCAGTAATAAGACGGAGGCAACTGAAACGGCAGCAGAGTTCTCTGTCGAGCGTTTTCTTTCTTTCCCCCTTTTTATTTTTTATTTTCCCTTTCAATTGTCAAAAGGCACGAAAAGGGGGAAAGGCCCTGGCGGCGTGGGAGGGGGCGGGGGGGACAGGATTAATTCGAGGACGTACAACTAAGAAGAGGAGATAAATGTTTCATGAGCCCTTCCCTGAGTATCTTGTGTCGAGATACCTGGGCCGAGAGACAGTATGTCTTACAGTGCCGAAGTAAATGGACTTGTCCGTTTGATTGTATGTGCAAAACGGGGGGGCGAGGAGGCGGGAATTAGCAACTCGGCTACTTGGCTTTACCTTTTTCTCCCCCGCTCCATGTTACAAAACAAATCTCTTTATTTGCTACAAAAGGTGAAGAAGGCGTAGAGAAGGGGGACACCGAAAGCCAAGACCGTACTGCGGTGAGCAAAGGACCGGGCTGCTAGGATTACTTTACGCTCTCCCCGCCGGGAATTATCTCTCTCCCTTTCTATAGTATCTTTGTTTGTCCATTCCCCCTGCCTTATGTGGCTACACATAGGCCGGCTTTGTCTCTCCTTCCAAAACTGTGATCGTGTTACCTTTAAAATTTGGCATCCCGCAACGGGAGGGGTCGGCCGTGCCACTCTTTGGGTAGCTTGAGTGACTTCATTAGTGAAATAGGACTGTGGGAACAAATTCTCTCAATGACCCTCCAAGGCACAAAGACAGGCCTTTCATTATTTCTGAAGTACTACGGGCACCCCAGCCGTTTTCACAAATCCGTGGAACGTCTCATTGTGCCGGGCCGGGCCATGCTGCATCGAGGATGTTGGCATTATCCATGGGGTTGCCAACTTCCAGGTGGCTAACAGACACACACAAAAATGGAAATACAGAGCCTGATTCCTAGCTACATACTTCACCTGGAGAAAATGGCCGCTTTGCAAGGTGGACTTTATGGCATTGTACCCTGCTGAGGTCCCTCCCACCCTCCTCAGGCCCCACCCCTAAAATCTCCAGGTATTTCCCAGCTCAGAGCTGGCCACCCCAAAAAGATCCAAACAAGTGGGTTGCCAACCCCCAGGTGGTACAAACAAATAAACAGAATAATCTGTTGCACTGTACATATCACACTGGAGATGATTGTCTTATAGAGTTCTATTTACAACCAAAGTTAATACACATAACAAATAGTTTTGCCACCATGCATGAATGACAACTTCACCAGTTGAATAGTGACTTAATAGTCCTTGAAAGTTTTTTGCATAGATGGGGTCCTCTGGGAAGAACCCCCGTGGTGCTTCCTGTGTTTCTGTGGTCGGGCTATGGTCTGGGTCCCGGTCTGGGTGCAGGCAATCCAGCCAGGTCATGAGGCACTGACCCATCAAGCGTTCTGCTGGGCTGCAGCCAGTGGAGGCATGTGGGGTCATCCATTGACCGAAGAGGAAGGCCGCTAGCTGGTGGTCCCAGTCCCCATGTGTGATTCTCCAGAATAATTCTTTAGTTGTCTGCACCATCCATTTTGCCTGTCCGTCTGTTCGTGGCTGGGTGGAAGGGTGCAAAGCGAATGTGCCGAATTCCATAGTATCACACAAAGTCCTGGAATTCGGCTGAAGTAAATGTAGTCCCGTTGTCAGACACCAGAGTGTCAGGAATGCCGTGTGTACTAAAGATTTTCCACATGGCATGAATAGCTGCTCGGGACGATGTCGTGGGTACCAGAACAACCTCCAGCCATTTTGAATAGGAGTCGACCAGGATGAAAAATAGTTTCCCTGGAATGGCCCTGCGAAGTCCAGATGCAGGCGGCTCCAGGGCTTGCTTGTGGACTCCCATGGTCTCACTGGAGCTCCTAGAGTCACTGGTCGCATCTCCTGGCATGTCTGGGTCACCAGCTCATGGTGCAGAGAAGAGTTTACAGAAGAGAGCCTGATTCCTAGCGACTTGGAACATACTGGTAGACTTCGTGTCATTCTGAATCTTGCCAGAGCTGGGTTGAGCTTCATCACTAAAGAAAAGCAGCCTGATGAAGCCCTAAGAAATGGCAAAGCAACCTAGGCGTGCTGTCACCACTCCTTTGGTTCACGCTACAGCTAGTCCTGAGCTCATGCCATCTACTGCATGCTTTCTTCTGGAAACGCTTCTCTGCACCATGAGCCTGTGACCACATCCATCTGAAGAGAGACTTGTACTTTCAAGGACTATTAGGTCACTTTTTCAACTGGTGCAGCTGTCATTTATGCATGGTGGCAAAACTATTAGGTGTATCCATTTTGGTTGCAAGTAGAACTGTATAAGAAGACAGTAGTCTCTAGTGTGATCTGTACAGCATGACAGAATATTCTGTTTATTTGTTTGTATAACTTCCAGGTGGTGGCTAGAGATCTCCAGATGACTGAAATCAGCTCCCCTGGAGAAAACGGCTGCTTTGGAGGGTGAAAATCTGTGGCATTATACCCCACTGAGGTACACAGAAACTGGACCATTGGCAAAGCTTCTGTGATGTGAGTCGGGGGCAAAGGCGGTGGGACTTTAGAGAAGACAAAGGCTGGAAGAGTCACAGAGAGGCGAGAAAAACTGGATGTCACAAAGTCCTGCTGCTTTCCCCACATCTCCCATCATCTGGGGGAAAGTAAAATTGCTATCACATGTTAAGAACATAAGAACATAAGAGAAGCCAATGCTGAATCAGGCCAATGGCTCATCTAGTCCAACACTCTGTCACACAGTGGCCAAAATATACCAGGTGCCATCAGGAGGTCCAGCAATGGGGCCAGGACACTAGAAGCCCTCCCACTGCTGCCCCCTCCAGCACCAAGAATAGAGTGCATCACCTGCCCCAGACTGAGAATTCCCATCTATACCCTGTGGCTAATTGCCACTGATGGACTTCTGCTCCATATGTTTATCTAATTCCCTCTTGAAACCAAAAATGTCTTGTTACCAAAAATGAAATTTCCAGATGAATCTAGAGTTTCCTGATTGGGCAAGCCATTCAAGAATAGTTGAGGAATTCAAGCACGTTTTTCATTGGGGATTTTTTTTAATGGTGTGTGTGTGCTTTCGAGCCTGGGAGTCATGGTGACTTTTGGTGACCCCTAGTGGGGCTAGGACATTTCAGAGAGGTGGCTTGGTAACCTGACTCTGCGTCCCAGCCCTGGTATTTCTTGGAAGTCGCCCTTCCAAGTACTTGCCAGGGTCGGCCCTGCTTTGCTTCTGAGATCTGATGAGATCGGGCTTCCCTGATCAGGGCATTCATCAGGAATATTGTGTATGGAAGATCCCTAGCTGGGACTATTGGTTCATCCACCCAGTGATATTTATGCTGGGTGACAGTGACTCTCTGAATTCTCAGGTAGGGTTCTTGCCTAGACCTTCCACTTCTACTCCTTTAAATGGAGATGCCAGTCACTGAAGATGGAGTATTCTCCAAAGAAGATATACCATCTACCCCTGAGCTTTGGCATCTTCAAAGATACAACCCACCCACCACCCACACCCAAATGACATCTACTCTGGGATTTACACTAGGTTTTTTTTCATACCTGAGTTGAGAATGACACCATGATCTGGGTAGCCCAGACTAGACTGATCTCGTCAGATCCCAGAAGCTAAAAAGGGTCGGCCCTGGCTAGTCTTTGGATGGGAGACCTCCAAGGAATACCAAAGTCATGACGTGGGGACAGGCAATGGCAAACCACCTTTGAACATCTCTTCCCTTGGAAACCCTACTGGGTCACCTTAAGCAGCTGTGACTTGACAGTACTTTCCAGCACACCAGTTGAGAATTGACAGATCTCAGAAGCTAAGCAGGGTTGGTACTTGGAAGGGAGACCTTCAAGGAAGACTCTGCAGGGGAAGGCAGTGGCAAACCACCTCTGCTTCTCACTTACCTTGAAAGCCCCTTCCTGAGGTCACCATGAGGCTTGGATGAGAGACCACCAAGGAAGGCTCTGCAGAGGAAGACCATGGCAACACCCCTGCTGTTCACCTGCCTTGAAAGCCTCTTGCTGGGGTCACCATAAGGCTTGGATGAGAGACCACCAAGGAAGGCTCTGTGGAGGAAGGCAGTGGCAAACACCTCTGCTTCTCACTTGCCTTGGAAGCCTCTTGCTGGCCTCACCACAAAGCTTGGATGAGAGATCACCAAGGAAGGCTCTGCAGAAGAAGGCAGTGGGAAACCATCTCTGCTTCTTCTCACTTGCCTTGAAAGCCCCTTGCTGGGGTCACCACAAGACTTGGATGAGAGACCACCAAGGAAGGCTCTGCAGAGGAAGGCCATGGCAAACCACCTCTGCTTCTTCTCACTTGCCTTGAAATCCCATTGCTGGGTTCACTATAAGTTGGCCACAACCTGACAGGACTTCACACACACAGTTGAGAATCACACCCCTAGACCAGTAAGCCACAAAATGGTATCAGCCCACCAGCCAACAGGTTTTGGACCAAGCAGTTCTTCTACACCATTCTGATGCGGTCTGGGCTTCAGCTCACGCTGGTGTGATTTATCGACAATCTCAATTTTTAAAAAAGTTAAGAGTTTTTCAGTGAGAGCCTTCGTTCACTGTAGCCAGCTGCAACGGAGCCAGCACATGGTCATATTTATCAGTCCGTGTTGTCTCATCAAAGCTATAGGGTATGCCAGGTCACTGAGAAATGAGGGTTTCTCCAAGGCCACCTGATATTCTCCATGAGTGTGCATTGAATCTTGACCTCCGGTATCCAGCCTCTAATATCCCCATCAACCGCATTGCACAAAGAGAATACATAACCGTCCTCCCTTGTTTTAACCATCCAGATCACAGAATACGTTTTCATATACCCTCTTCTATTAGTCCTGAAAGAGAATACGCTCACTACATCAGGTTCAAGTCATGGTCAACCAGGTACCACGCCACCTTCTGGCCTTAGCGCCGTACCCATGACTGCCCAACTGGAGATTTCGGTGAGTGAGGATGAATGGCACACCTGCATCCTTGACAAGCAGGTCGAAAGGTATCATGTTGTCTGAAAGAATACACCATCCTTTCTTTCTTTCTTTCTTTCTTTCTTTCTTTCTTTCTTTCTTTCTTTCTTTCTTTCTTTCTTTCTTTCTTTCTTTCTTTCTTTCTTTCTTTCTTTCGTCTTTCTTTCTTTCTTTCTTTCTTTCGTCTTTCTTTCTGTCTGTCTGTCTGTCTGTCTGTCTGTCTGTCTGTCTTTCTTTCTTTCTTTCTTTCTTTCTTTCTTTCTTTCTTTCTTTCTTTCTGTCTGTCTGTCTGTCTGTCTGTCTGTCTTTCTGTCTTTCTTGTCTTGTCTTTCTTTCTTGTCTTGTCTTTCTTTCTTTCTTTCTTTCTTTCTTTCTTTCTTTCTTTCTTTCTTTCTTTCTTTCTTTCTTTCTTTCTTTCTTTCTTTCTTTCTTTCTTTCAAAATCAAAATAATACTTTATGCTCCAGCAGAAATGTTTGCCTTTGGCCCAAAGGCAACATGATGCAATTAAATGGTGCATGATCGAAAAACCCCCATAGGATGCTGGAAATGGTTCACCCTAGTCTATGAGCCACAGATTTAGGACTAAATTGGGATCAACTCTTGGAAAAGAAAATGAAATGCCTAGGCATAACAAATGATATGATTAAGAATACGGAAACTAAAGACATTATAAGACAAATAAAAAAGTGTGTACGGGAGTTCGATGTTACAAGTACATCCATTAGGGCACACAGGGTATGTCTGGCACTTTATTTGGGAACTGTCCTCCCAATGCAAATGCTGGAATATTTTTATCAATTGACAGTCCCCAAACTAAGAAGAGCTTTTACTTTGGCAAGACTGAATGGTCTTCCCTTGGCAATTTTGGAGGGCAGATATAATAGAGTATCAGGAGGTGGTGGCAGCTACAAGTATGGACAGTTTCAAGAGGGAATTAGATAAACATATGGAGCAGAAGTCCATCAGTGGCTATTAGCCACAGGGTATAGATGGGAACTCTCAGTCTGGGGCAGGTGATGCACTCTATTCTTGGTGCTGGAGGGGGCAGCAGTGGGAGGGCTTCTGGTGCCCTGGCCCCACTGCTGGACCTCCTGATGGCACCTGGTATATTTTGGCCACTGTGTGACAGAGTGTTGGACTAGATGGGCCATTGGCCTGATTCAACATTGGCTTCTCTTATGTTCTTATGTTCTTATCATACTCTAATAGAACATGCAGAGAGCCAGTTTGGTGCAGTGGTTAGGAGCACGGACTCTAACCTGGGAGAACTGGGTTTGATTCCCCACTTCTCCACATGCAGCTGCTGGTGTGACCTTGGATCAGTCATAAGTTCTTTCAGAGCTGTTCTCTCAAGGGCAGTTCTAGAAAGAGCTCTCTCAGCCTCACCTCACTTACCATGTCTGTTGTGGGGAGGGGAAGGGAAAGGAGATTGTAAACTACTCTGAAACTCCTTTGGGTAGTAAAGGGTGGGGTATAAATCCAATCTCCTCCTCCTCCTCTTCATATGATAAAATTGAAACCATCAAACATATGATTATGGAGTGCCCTATATTCAATGAGTTGAGGGCTAATCTAGTCACCCACTTTAATTACAAATATGGAATCGCTAAATGTGCAAGCCCAGGTGTCATTGCTACTATCAGATACGAATGATCATGTCACCCTCTCAGTGGCAAAATTCATAGGCACAACAATCAAATATAAGAGAAATAATACAGAGTAAGGTCTTTTAAGGAGGCTTCCCTGAATGAACAATGCAAAGTAATAGAGGAAAACAATAGAATGGGAAGGACTAGAAATCTCTTCCAGAAAATTGGAGAAATCAAGGGATCGTTCCATGCAAAGCTGGCCACGATAAAGGACAAAAACAGTAGGGACCTAACAGAAGCAAAAGAGATTAGGAAAAGATGGCAAGAATACACAGAAGGACTATACAAGAAGGACATCAATGTCCTTGACAACCACGGCAGTATACTCACTGACCATGAGCCAGACATCCTGGAATTCAAAGTCAAATGGGCCTTAGAAAGCATTACTAACAACAAAGCTAGTGGAGGTGATGGTATCCCAGCTGAGCTATTCAAAGTCTTAAAAGATGATGCTGTTAAAGTGCTGCACTCAATTTGCCAGCAAATCTGGAAAATGCAACAGTGGCCACAGGATTGGAAAAGGTCAGTATACATTCCAATCCCCAAGAAGGGCAATGCCAAGGAATGTTCAAACTATCGCACAATTGCACTCATTTCACACGCTAGCAAGGTCATGCTCAAGATCCTACAAGCTAGGCTTCAGCAGTACATGGATAGAGAACTGCCAGAAGTACAAGCTGGGTTTCGAAGAGGTAGAGGAACTAGAGATCAAATTGCCAACATTCGCTGGATTATGGAGAAAGCAAGAGAGTACCAGAAAAAGATCTACTTTTGCTTCATTGACTACACTAAAGCCTTTGATTGTGTGGATCACAACAAACTATGGCAAGTCCTTAAAGAGATGGGCGTACCAGACCGTAAGAGAAGCCACGTTGGATCAGGCCAATGGCCCATCTAGACCAACACTCTGTCACACAGTGGCCAAAAATACCAGATGCCATCAGGAGGTCCAGCAGTGGGGCTACTGTAAGCTCTTTGAGGATTGGCTATGTGGCAGAACGGGCCTTCATCAGCTGGCAGGCCCCGCTCTGCCCATCCCTCTTTTGCCTGACCTGGCACCTGAAGGGGCAGTTTTTCTCCACTGCTCCGGGTACTGCTGCCACCACTGTCCCTCCCTTGGGCTCTGGTTAGGCAGGACAGCCTCCTAACCTCCCTCTGGTGTCATTAGGAACCCACCCTGGGGCTTCTTGGCAATCTTTGGAGCTCCGTTGGAGAGTTGGCAACTGGCCATTTTGCCCCTGTTTCTCCTCCTTAGGGAATCCCCGACCTACCCCTAGCATACCCAAGAGGCTGGAGGAACTAAGTGGTACCAAGGGATCTCACTCCTTTATCATTTCAAGGATTTATTTGAAAACACTTAACTATTTACAGGCATACAGTGAACTGAAGGATCAAAAATAAAGGCGACAGAACCGCTCCATCTCTCCCTTCTCCACACTCACACCCTGTCTAGATGGTCTGCAGGGCAGGCGCAGGACTTCATTTCCTTGGAGAAGGTTAGATGGCCTCTGCCTCCTGCAGACTCCTGTTAGGTACTGAATGTGAATCGCTCCTATCTATTCACATGTTAAGCTTGAGTCTGAACGTGGCTCTTCAGATGTCACATTGCTATTGGTCAGTTTCTGCGGAACCTGTGTGATTACCCAATCACTGAGTGATATTGTTGCAAAGAGGGAACAGTCCTGATCGGCCTTTATCCCTGTATCCTGATTGGTCTTAACTTGTAATGGGTGTGGCTTTGACAGCCCGGGAGAGTTTAAAAGAAGGAGCTGTGCTCCCCTTGTTGTCATGTGTTCCTGACTTACAGTTGCTGTTTAATAAAGCTGAAATCACTTGAAGCTGAATCCTTTGTTGAGTCTCATACTTCACACACCAACCAAAAGTCTGACTGGCTTCAGACTTCTCACAGACTGAACGACTTCTGAGAGACTGGCTTCCCGCCCAAAACTCCACGATGTAAAAACAGCAGTTTCCCGCCCAGGAAGTGGCTCTCCCTCCTGCAGCATTCTGGGAAAGATCTCCTCACAACCTTGATGGACTTCCTGTCCTCTCTCGGAAGATACCCTCAGACTACTGGTTGGAGACAGGAGGGGAGGGGGGAATGAAGAGGAGACGAGGCCCAGGTCTGCCTCAAGTTTGATGGCCCCCTCCTATCCAGCCCACACCAACTTGCATCCACAAAATGGCGGTTCTCCACAGGCTACATTAGGGAGGTGTCGCCTAAAATGCAAAGGAGTTCCTGCTACAAAAAGAGCCCTGCCGACCTCGGTAGAAAGGGAAATTCTCAGCATGTCGATTTGTGGGCATTGTGAGTCACCAAGCCCTTGGGTTACTTGCAAAAAACCCAAATCTGTCAGATCGTAAACCTTATCTAGATCCAGCAGCGAATGAATGAATTGGTCTTCTGCAGCTTAGGCATCTCTTGAAGATGGAAAGGGGACCGTCCCAACGTGTGGCCCATCGTCTCCGTGGCAAGGCATCTAATGCATCGTTTAATCTTCTCACAGACGTGACGGAATACCTTTTTTGAAGCATTTGCAGAGAAATGGAAGAGAGGGGGGATGCGGTTTGGATTCCTTGTTTATGGTTTGTCAAGCTGTGAATTAAAGTCCCGAGTTATGCATAAGTCACTGATGTGTTAATTTGGTAACAGCCAGGAAAGGGGAAGCTCATCTTTGTGACTGACGGCTAGAGTATTAGCGGCTGTGTCTGTTTTGCTTGGCTTCTCTCTTTCTCCCTTGTAATTGCATCTAAAATCCACATACATTGAGAGCCAATCTCAGCGGTGGCGATTGGGGCCAATCGCTTAATGTGGTCGTATTTTTGATTCCCCCCTTTTAAAAGACACTTTCAGGCGTTGTGCTCTTGTGATGAACTACTGCATAGGGAAGGAAGAACGGGTCAAAAATTGACCAACATTACTTCAGATGATTTCCCCCCCCAAAGTGGATTCCAAATCCAAATTGCTTTCCCCTTCTAAGTTTCCTCTATCTATATAAGTATAGCCTGAATAACCCAACTTAGCTGGAACTTGTCACACCTAGGAAGCTAAGCAGGGTTGGCCATAGTTAGCAATTGGATGGGAGACCACCAAGGAAGTCCGGGGTTGCTATGTGGACCACCTCCCTTTGTCTCTTGCAATAAAAGCCCTGAGAGGTTTCTGTGACTTGATTAAGAACATAAGAACATAAGAGAAGCTGATGTTGGATCAGGCCAATGGCCCATCTAGTCCAACACTCTGTCACACAGCGGCCAAAAATACCAGGTGCCATCAGGAGGTCCACCAGTGGGGCCAGGACACTAGAAGCTCTCCCACTGCTACCCCCCCCCCCCAGCACCAATATACTTTATACAAATGCATAGAGTGGAGAAAGAGAGATATCTGGGATGTATTGGTTTTAAATTGTAGCGTTGGGTTACAAGGTCATACTGTATGCTGTCACACACTCCAGATAAAACCAGGAGGAAGGGGAAGTGAACCTATTTCATCTGGAGGGATTTGACCCGCAGGTGCACGGTCGCACCTCCCTTCGAAGCTGCTGTGGGCACAGTCCATCATATGGAGCAGAAGTCCATCAGTGGCTATTAGCCACAGGGTATAGATGGGAATTCTCAGTCTGGGGCAGGTGATGCACTCTATTCTTGGTGCTGGGCGGGGCAGCAGTGGGAGGGCTTCTAGTGTCCCGGCCCCACTGCTGGACCTCCTGATGGCACCTGGTATATTTTGGCCGCTGTGTGACAGAGTGTTGGACTAGATGGGCCATTGGCCTGATTCAACATTGGCTTCTCTTATGTTCTTATGTCTAATTGTGCATATGATCGCAGCCTTTGTGTATTTACTTTCTTTTTGTTTATTTTTTTTAAAAAAACCTGTTATTTGCATACCTGGAATTTACTGAAATGACGCTGATAGGCAGTCAGTGGTATTGGAGGAGAGTTTTACAGGTACCGCGGACTGCCAGGAAGACAAATCAGTGGGTTGTAGATCAAATCGAGCCTGAACTTGCCCTAAAAGTTAAAATGACTAAGCTGAAGGCTGTCATACTTTGGTCATTATGAGAAGACTGGAAAAGGCAACAATGCTTGGAAAAGTGGAAGGCAGCAGGAAAAGAGGGAGATGCAACGTGGGGTGGATTGACTCCATCAAGGAAGCCACGGCCCTCAGTCTTCAAGACCTGAGCAAGGCCATTAATGATAGGGTGCTTTGGAGAGGATTAATTCACAAAATCGCCATCAATCAGAAGTGACGCACGACATTCACAGGCAGTCAGCCATCATATGGTGTTAAGTATGTATTATAGGCATCCACCAGCTTGATACCTTGGACAAAATGCCCCACTGGTGGACCTCCTGATGGCACCTGGTATCTTTGGCCACTGTGTGACAGAGTATTGGACTGGATGGGCCATTGGCCTGATCCAGCATTGGCTTCTCTTATGTTCTTAAGAATGGGTCCAAGATCACCTATGAACTGCTACTTGCTGAACAAGATGGCTTCATAGAACCTCCGACACACTCATCTCCATTGGCTGCTGGACAAAGTTGTCCGTTATTCCTCCTGCCCTGTGTTCATTTCTCAGATCTCTAAGTGGAGATGAACCCTGACTTGGATGGCCCACGCTAGCACTATCTTCTTGGATCTCAGAAGCCAAGCATAGTCAGCCATGGTTAGTACTTGGATGGGCGGCTACCAAAGAAGTTCAGGATTGCTACGCAGAGGCAGGCAATGGCAAACCACCTCTGTTCATCTCTTGCTTGGAACACCCTGCAGAGGAGTGAGCATTAGGGTTGCCAGCCTCCAGGTGGGGCCTGGAGATCTCCCGCTTTTACAACTGATCTCCAGTAGACAGAGATCAGCTCCTCTGGAGAAAATGGCTGATTTGAAGGGTGACCTCTATGGCAATGTACCATGCTGAGGTCCCTCCCCTCCCCAAACCCTGCCCTCTCCTGGATCCACCCCCAAAGTTTCCAGGTATTTCCCAACCCAGGGCTGGCAACTCTCGTTACCATCAATTAGCTGCAACTAGACGGCACACTCTTTTAAGCTGGAAGAAAAATCACAGATCTAACAGTGTAATCCTATGTACAGTTACTCCTGTCTAACTCCATTGATATCAATGAGGTGGAGTCAGGGCTCTTTTGAAGCAGGAACTCCTTTGCATATTAGGCCACACACCCCTAATGTGGCCAATCCTCCAAGAGCTTACAGAGCTCTTCTTACAGGGGCTACTGTAAGCTCTCGGAGGATTGGCTACATTGGGGGTGTGTTGCCTAATATGCAAAGGAGTTCCTGCTACATAAAGAGCCCTGGGTGGAGTTACTACTAATCAATATTCTAACCTGCTAATTTATTTATTTATTTATTGGATTTGTATCCCGCCCTTCCGACATGGGCTCAGGGCGGCGAACAAGAGGCAAATGCCATACAACAATATTAAAACATAGAGGCAAAAGCCAAGAATAAATACTAAAACCATAAATAATCCATTAAGCTAAAACAATTTAAATCAGCAGCCAGCAAAACAGAATTTACATTATAAAATCCCTACCTCTCAGCACTCTAATAAATACGTTAGACACTGCTCCAGAGTCCTATCAGAACTGTAATCCCATGCCGGGGCTATACGAAGGCTATCCGATGGTGGTACAGTAATGTTGTCATTATGGGGGAAGGCTTTTAAAAAAAATATCAAACATAGTTCAAACTTTTCATCTTTTGCCTGTCTTTTTTTCAAAGCGGCCTGATTTTTGTTTAAAAGACTTCTACCGTCACGGTTGTTTTATACTCAGTAGGTTTGGGTTTTGTGTCTCGTTCATGTATAGCTAGCCAGGACAGAAATAAAGTGTAAAAAGACAACAGAAAGGAGAAGTATTTCAGACAAAGCACTGATTCATCTCCCTGACCTGGATAGCCCAGGCTAGCACGCTCTTGGCAGATCTCAGAAGCTGAGCAAGGTCGGCCCCACTGGTTAGTACTTGGATGGGGGACCACCAAGGAAGCCCAGGATTGCGACACACAGGGTGCGTTCAGATGGGGCATTTAAGCTGGTAAAGAAGCCGGTTAGAAACGGAGTACTTACGCGCGATCACACGAACAACATCTGCCTTCCGTCCCTAACCGTTGCCAATCGTCACAAACACCCCTTAAACCGATGTAGTTTGCCACTTGGTACACAAGTGGTGTTATCCTGAGTGCTCCGGTTCTAGCCACTTTTCCCCCGTCGGATCGCTTTCCGCCAGTGTAGAGCCACTTCCGCTCGGAAGCCCGAGGCTTCCGCTTTTCGTCCACCATTTTTTTTTTTAGTGTCGGCGATGTGTGCTTGGGCGAAGATTCGCCCTGGCGTTAACAAAAACAAAGTTTAAATGGTGCCTAGTTTAAGGCTTTAGAGGAGTCCAGGACCTCACGGAGGCCGGTTTCAGTGTTAAAGTTTAAAGGGAAGTCTTCGCTTCAGGGCATGCTTTTCGGGATACGGTGTTCTGCGCATGCGCGAGGATCTCAATTATATGAAAGATTGCCTTTGCGCATGCACAAACTGTAAAAAAAAATAAAAAAACACCTGCCAACGCACACTGCTGTGCGCCTAGTGTGGACGCCCGGGAGCGATGTGCTGGCGTGGTGAGAGAGGTATGTGTGACCGCACTTGTCCCGGGTTAAATTAGTCCAGTTGGAACTGGAGCAGTTTACACTGCTCCCGGCACGCCATCTGAACGCACCCAGAGTCAGGCAATGGCAAACCACCTCTGAACGTCTCTTGCCTCGAAAACCCTACAGGGTTGCCATGAGTTAGCTGTGACTTGATGGCACTTTCCACTACCATGGGGATATGTAGCAAGAGTGACTTCCCCAACTATTTGTACACAGGGACGTGCCTGTGCCCCCTCCCTCCATTCCTTCATCCATTTTATCTTCTAACACCCAATTGACTTCCCAGATTTCAACTTTCCCAATCAGTTTTGCATTTGTTCCCTTATTTCCTGCCTACACAGCAGGCCCCTAGCCAGGATTTTTTAATTTGGAGGGGACTTTAAATAAGTTGGTGGCTGCCTGCACAGACACCCCCACAGACCCCCAGGGAGCACCACAAATTAAATAAAAAAATGGAAGTCGGGGGGCCTAGGCTGAATGGGAAGTCAGGGGATCTTGGCAATAAGTTGGGGGGGGGGGCCTGAGATGCCTTACTGTGGTAGTACAGGCCAGCTGCACAGGTTCTTCTGTTCGTGACTATTTTCCATTCAGCAAATTCTCTGAGGTAAGAATGGTTCTCTGAGGTAAGAATAGAATTTCCATTCCATTCTTACCTCAGAGAACCAAAAATATTATATTGTCAGCTCTTCCCGAAAACAATTTTAATGTTTGTGAGCATTCCTTGACATCATGGAAACTTAACCAATGAAAACATGGTTTGCAGCCAGACAGACAGACAGCCTATAGGCAATATGTATGCTGAAGTAACAACTGTGTGTTCCATTTGTACATTTACCTCAGGCACTTGGTATTACCTTAGGTATTATATTTTGTTATTACATTTACTTCAGACAGTTGGTGTTACATTTGTGAAGACCTCTCGGAAAGAAAAAGTCTCTCTGAAACGCAGACAGCCCTATTTGGAATATTAGCCACAAACAGGTCTTCCGATAAGCATTTCTAGGGAAGCTGAACTTTTCCTCTTGACAATGGCATTTTAGAGGCCATCCAACGATATTCTCTCTAATGCTCTCCAGTCCAAACGTGCCGCTTATATTTTAATGAAACCTGTCTTTCAAATCAGCCGACAGTTGCTATAAACAGCGCCGCAATATGAGCAGACGTCGCACCGCAGCGGACATATTCGGAGGCTCGCCACAGCAACCTAATGAAGGCAGGGCCTCTTCCCTCAGCGCCTGTGTTAATTAGAGAGGCGGATGAAACGCATAAATCATGCCGGATGGGGCGAGAGCTCAATTAAAAACAGGCCATTTGAATTCAACGAGGTTTTTCTGAATCCCCCCTCCACCCTCAAAAAGATGGATAAAGCGGGGTCTTTCCCCCTCTCCCTATCGTTACATTTCAAGCCACAGGCTGATAAATTCTAGGCACTTGTCAGGAAGTATTGGAGGGGGGGTACATGAAGCAATGGTTGCCACGCCGCCGTCAGAAACAACTTGAAAGACAGTGAGGGAATCGAGCGCCTTCTTAGCGCCGCTAAATAGGCTGAGGCCTATAACTCCCGAAACCATAACAGCTTCTGAGTAATTTCTGTCATTCCGACAATATAGTTTTAGACGAGATTTTTTTTTTAAAAAAAATAATATATATATGTATGTGTGCGTACGCTCGTGTGTGTGTGTGTGTGTGTGTGTATCGCCTCCATTTCATCACATGCCACATTTCACCTTCCATATCCTCCTGTTTTGTCGACTTCTTGGCGGTTCAAATTGACTTCCCTTCTCCAAACGACACGTCTCTTTAAGCCTTATCTGTTCAAAGAAAAGCTAATAAGCATAGCTAGGTTTAAAAGGATTAGCCTGGGTAGGAATTCTCAAATTTTTCAAACACCCTGGATCATATTTGCTGGAGAAAGAAGAAGAGGAAATGTAGGGGGAGGATACCTTCTTAGAAACTCTCCCCTGCTCACAGCTATATGCCTGAGATTAAATCCTTTATGAGGTCAAACGATTCGAGGATGAAGTTGTCTAACTAGGGCAGGACTCATTCTAACAAGGGACCGCCACTGATAGTCATCTAAATGCCTTTGCAAAGGGTCGGGGAACTTGAATGGGTCCAAAATGGGGCTACCAGGCTAACATTGGGGGGCTGGTTACTAGGACTGTATCGCCCTTGTGCTGAAAGATCTGCCCTGGATACCTATCTGTTCCCAGGCACAATTCAAAGCCCTTGTTCTTAGTTTTAAGTAGGTTTGCCTAGTCCGGGATGGGGAATGCCTGGAGGTGTGGGGGCAGAGCTTGAGGAGGGTGAGGTTGCAGGTGGGGAAGGGACTTCAAGAGGGTATAATGCCACAGAGCCCGCCCTCCAAAGCAGCCATTTCCTCCACGGGATCCGATCTCTGTAGTCTGGAGACCCCTTGTTGCGTAATCTGAGATTCCAGATCTTCAGGCCCCACCTGGAGAATGACAACCATACCTTTAGGCCCGAAATGGGTTTGGTCAAGCGTACCTGGAGGATCACCTCCTCCCTTACTTTCCGACCCACCAGTTAAGATCTGCCTTTCTAGTTTTATTCTGTGTGCCCCTTGATTCAGAGGTGAGGCAGGTGGTGACTGTTAGAGACAGGGTCTTTTCAGTGGTGGCACTTACTTTTGGAGTACCCGCCCCCCTTGAGACTTCTCTGGCATCTGCCATACTGTCTTTTCAGTGTTCTTTGCATTATTGAGCATGTGTAACTGTCGGAATACAAATAAAATTGAAACTGAATGCTGGGCTGATCCTGCTTTGAGAAGTGGACTAGGATCTGGGGAGGGTTGCTATCTACCCCCAATGGGGGGTTTTCAGGAGTCCCAATCTGCAGCTGGCCAGTTGGCCAGTGGGGGACCCCCACCCCCAAAGAGCTCCATCCCGCCCAATGTGCCCGGCACAATGATGTCACCTAGAGATGACATTGTGCTGGGCACATTGCGTGGGGGGTGCTCTAGCATTTGGTGACCATAGAGTTTTTTGCCCAAATGCTAGAGCATCCCACCCAACATGCCCTGCAAGAACCCTCCTGGGAGAAGACTGGACCCCCCACACACCAGTAGCCGGGTAAGACCTGGCAACCCTAAATCTGGGAGACCCAGGTATGATACCCCACTCTGCTACAGAATCTCACTGGGTGACCTTGGCCAGTCACGTTCCCACAGGGTGATAGTTGTGAGGATAAAATGGAGGAGGGAGAGTTATGTTGTAAGCTGCTTAAGGTCCCTATACCTAATTCAATGACATTGTGAATAAATTATGTCTGAAACACTGGGTGACAGAGCATCTCAGATGTGAGGCTTTGAGCTCTCACGAGTCTCACATGAATGCTATGCACTATTGTTACATACGTAAGTGCTCTAAAGTTGCGACTCACTTATGGTGACCCCAGCAAGGGGCTTTCAAGGCAAGTGAGAAGGAGCAGAAGTGGTTAGGCACTGCCTTCCTCTGCAAAGCCTTCCTTGGTGGTCTCTCATCCAAGCCTTATGGCAACAACAGCAAGGGGTTTCCAAGGCAAGTGAGAAGCAGAGGTAGTTTGCCATTTGCCTTCCTCTACAGAGCCTTCCTTGGTGGTCTCTCATCCAAACCTTATTGTGACCCCAGCAATGGGCTTTCAAGGCAAGTGAGAAGCAGAGGTGGTTTGTCATTGCCTTATTCTGCAGAGTCTTCCTTGGCGGTCTCCTTTCCAAGTACCAGCCCTTCTTAACTTCTGACAACAATGGGCTATACCATGCTGCCTTCCATCCCAAGCATTGTTGTTACACATTTATTGTTTTACAAAACAGCAGCAGTGATGGTGGCAGGAACATCTGGTGGACTGAGATGGTTCAGGAACATCTGGCCATATTTGGTGCCTAACATCTGCTACTATGGTTGTTGGCGGGCGGGGGGGGGGAGCAGACTCAAGGTCATCATCACTCAGAGATGAAAGAAAAGGCTTCTCTCCTTCCCTACAAAGTTCTTTCAGACTGTATTGTTGAGATGACAATTCCTTCAAAGCAGGTTTGCCAGGGCTCCCGCTATAGTGCTATATAGTGCCATATAGCACTACATAGGGTTATAGCAGGAAACCTCCTCCCAACAACCCCCGGCCTCTGCTACCACCCAGAATGCTGGTGATGGGGGGGGGATGAAGGAAAAAGCCATCATCTTCATGGCATGACATCATTTGCGGCACGAATGCTGAAATGACATAACACTCCTCTGTGATTCTGTGGGAAACTCTGTGGTAAAACCATTTCCTGCTGGTAGTCAGTGACCAGCCAACAACTCTACTTCAAAATTACATTGGCATACCTAGCAGCTCGTTCTGAGAGCCAGTTTGGTGTAGCATGGATTCTAATCTGGGAGAACCGGGTTTGATTCCCCACTCCTCCACATGGAGCCAGCTGGTGTGACCTTGGGTCAGGCACAAGTACTTTCAGGGCTGTTCTCTCAAGGGCAGTTCCTGTCAGAAGTTCTCTCAGCCCTCCTTCCCTCACAGAGTGTCTGTTGTGGGGAGGGGAAGGGAAATGAGATTGTAAGCCGCTCTGAGACTCCGAGTGAAGGGTGGGGTATAAATCCAATCTCCTCCTCCTCCTCCTCCTTGTTCTTTTTCTCCTTCTCCTTCTATTATTATTACCTCCTTATGTATTGACTCCTCAGACTCCTCAGATTATGCAACTAATTTAAGGAGACTTGTGCATTCTTTCAAAATGGAACTGAGGGAGTTGTTGACCACACCCTTGGTGTGCCAGTTTGGAGTAGTGGTTAAGTGCACAGATTCTAATCTGGGAGAACCGGATTTGATTCCCTACTCCTCCACTTGCAGCTGCTGATGTGACCTTGGGTCAGTCACAAGCTCTGGCACAGCTGTTCTTGAAAAAGATCCATTTCTGTCAGGAGCTCTCTCAGCCCGACCTACCTCACAGGGTGTCTGTTGTGGGGAGGGGAAGGGAAAAGAGTTTGTAAGCTGCTCTGAGATGCCTTTGGGCAGTTAAGAGCAAGGTATAAATCCAATCTCCTCTCCTCCTCCTCCTTGGTTGGTCATCATGGGTCAAATGAATATGCTAATCTGTTGTAAGCCACCCAGAGCCCTACCTTTAGGGAAGGGAGGCCTAGTCAATCTAAATAAATAAATAAATAAATAAATAATGCCAGGGTTAGTGTTGCCAATTCCAGGTAGGGAAATTCCTGGAGATTTTGGGGGTTTAGTTTGGGGAGGGAAGGGACCATTCCCATACATAGAACACTGTTTTAAGTGCTTGGTTTTCAACGTTAATGCTCTTGCGGAAGGAGGGGTAACGTCTCCGGAAAATCATTTCAAAAATCTCCATCGAGGCATCGCCACCAGCAAGGAAAAGGTTTACTTCTGCTTTGCACGCACAGACACACACAAGATAGGGAGGTGGGAGTTAAGGGGTAACCTGGGGGGGTTACAAACGACCTCATATTTGATGGTAACTGAGACTTAGTAATGCTGCTTGGTGCTGCCAGAATGTGCCCAGGGTCCGTCTTAATAGACTAAACATATGTGTGTCTCTAGCCACTTAAGGGTGGGGAAGGGGAGCACATGTTATGAACTGGCTGCGATCCCAAATGGATGCCTGAAATAGCTTTCAGGGGACACGACAGTCGCTTTGCACAGCCCCGGCGCATTTACCAAACCGTAGATGTTTACTTTGTCTGTTTTTCTGAACTCAGAAAGCTTGCCGACCGTTGGCGCATGTTTCAAATAGTTTACTTTTTAACCCCCTGAAATGTTGGGCGGGATGTCGGGATGTCTTAAGAGTAGAATGAGCCACAAAAGTGTGCATCTCTCATCTGGGAAGGGTCACGTCTTGGCCTCTGGCAAGTTCTCTTAAATCCGTCACAAAAAATGATGGTGATGCTCACAAAATGTCATAGGTGACGGGAACGTTGGACGCTCACCTGATATCCGTGATCCTGTGTAACTGACAGTGCAATCCTTAGAAGAATTATGCCCTTCTAGATCAATTTAAGTCAAGGGGCTTGGACTCGTGCAACTCTGCTTAGGATGGCACCGAAAGGGCTGCAGAACCTGACAAAGGTTAGTCAAATGTGGGAAAGGGGGCCAATGTTAAAAACTTGATAAAGGAAATATAAAAATACATGTATTTATTAAACACAACTTTAAAAATATATAAGGGCCCAGTCACACGTTATTTATAAGTAACAAACGATAAAACACAAGGGTTTGTAAATCTGACCTGACGCGTTTCGGCCTACATAGGCCTTCCTCAGAGGTCAATCGTTTGTACAGAACTGTACACAGTATTCCAAATGAGGTCTCACCATCGATTTATACAGGGGCATTATGATACTGGCTGATTTGTTTTCAATTCCCTTCCTAATAACCCCCAGGATAGCGCTGGCCTTTTTTATTGCAGTTGCACACTGTCTAGACATTTTCAGTGAGTTATCTACTATGACTCCAAGATCTCTCTCTTGGTCCGTCTCTGCCAGTTCAGACCCCATCAATATGTATTTATATTTAGGATTTTTGGCTCCAATGTGCATCACTTTGCACTTGGCCACATTGAACCCCATTTGCCACGTTGACGCCCACTCACCCATCCTCAACAGATCCCTTTGGAGTGCCTCACAATCCTCCCTGGTTTTCACCACCCTGAACAACTTCGTGTAATCTGCAAATTTAGCCACTTCACTGTTTACTCCCAATTCCAAAACACTAATAAACAAGTTAAAAAACATCGGACCGAGTACTGATCCCTGTGGTACCCCACTGCTTACCACCCTCCACTGAGAAAGTTTCCCATTTATACTCACTCTCTGTTTCCTATTTATAAGCCAGTTTTTGATCCACAAGAGGACTTGTCCTTTTATCCCATGACTATTGAGCTTACTTAGGAGCCTTTGATGAGGAACTGCATCAAAAGCTTTCCGGAAGTCAAGGTAAATAATATCTATTGGGTCCCCCTTGTCCACGTGTTTGTTCACTCCCTCAAAAAACACTAACAGGTTAGTGAGACAAGATCTTCCCTTACAGAACCCATGCTGAGTCTGCCTCAATAGTTTTTGTTAGAACAGATAAGTCGGGTTAGAACAGATAAAAGGAAATACTTCTTCACCCAAAGAGTGATTAACACATGGAATTCACTGCCACAGGAGGTGGTGGCGGCTACAAGCATGGACAGCTTCAAGAGGGAACTGGATAAACATATGGAGCAGAGGTCCATCAGTGGCTATTAGCCACAGGGTATAGATAGGAACTCTCATTCTGGGGCAAGTGATGCTCTGTATTCTTGGCGCTTGGGAGGGGCAACAGTGGGAGGGCTTCTAGTGTCCCAGCCCCACTGCTGGACCTCCTGATGGCACCTGGTATATTTGGCCACTATGTGAGAGAGTGTTGGACTAGATATGCCATTGGCCTGAGTCAACCTTGGCTTCTCTTATGTTCTTATCCCTTCTAGCGTATTGAACAGAATTCTAGTATCATCTCGGGACACTTTTCTGACCCTTGTTCCAACATCCAACAAAACAATCTCATTGTGATCTAGATTGTACTCACGATGGATTCCCCAGCCTATGGAAATCACCCACATCACAATGTGTTATCCTTTCAATGATAAAAAAAACAAAACTAGATTGCCTTTGTTGTACAAAGTGTGGGAAACCTATCATAAGACATCTACAGCGAGTGGAACAATGTATCTTGACGAGCTTGGCTGGAGGACAATCACAACAGTCGCTACAACTTTGAGCTGTTTAAAAAATACTCACTTGAGACTCCTTTTTGGCAGCTTTTTGATTGCCATCCTCGCTGATGTATTATTTTTGGATCAAATGACTGGATGAGGCCCGGCTATATCTTATCTCCCCCTATCGCTCCTTAATACTTTCTTAATCATGTCTAAACAATTTTCTATTAAAAAAAAAAAAAAGGAAACTGGAGGCGACTGATGGGAAGCGTCTATCGCAAGTTGAGCATCAAAGGGTGGAAAACCTCCAGAGGATCCAAGGGGTTATACTCATAGCCATAGGAATTGAGTTTCATGGGGTGGGGGCATTGGTCCCTAGTTAATTGTAAAGCTAAACATCGATATAGTGTTCCCTTCTTTATTAACTTGTTCTCCAAATCTAGAGATATCGTTGATGAACATGAGGGTTGTTCATTAAGACTCATGGCCTTTCCCCCCCACACACCGATTATTCTTAAGATAGCCCTGGAAAGGAAGTCCTTTCTTCTTTGCCTCCCATGTCCTGACCTTCGGCCAAGTCCTTGAAAACAGATCAGCCAATATCATAATGCCCCTGTATAAATCAATGGTGCAACCTCATTTGGAGTACTGTGTACAGGTCTGGTCACCACACCTCAGAAAGGAAATTATAGCATTGGGGAAAGCACAGAAAAAGGGCAACTCGAATGATCAAAGGGTTGGAACACTTTCCCTGTGCAGAAAGGTTAAAGCAATTGGGCTCTTTAGCTTGAAGAAACGACGGCCGAGGGATGGCATAATCGAGGTTTATAAGATTATGTGTGGGATAGAGCAGGTTGAGAAAGAGGTACTTTTCTCCCTTTCTCACAATACAAGAACTCGTGGGCACTCCATGAAATTGCTGAGCGGTCGGGTTAGAACGGATAGAAGGAAGTCCTTCTTCACCCCAAGAGTGATTAACACATGGGATTCACTGCCACAGGAGGTAGTGGCAGCTACAACCATGGACGGCTTCAAGAGGGAATTAGATAAGCATATGGAGCAGAGGTCCATCAGTGGCTATTAGCCACAAGATATAGATAGGGTTCTGGGGCAAGTGATGCTCTGTATTCTTGGTGCTTGGAGGGGGGGGTCAACAGTGGGAGGGCTTCTAGTGTCCTGGCCCCACTGGTGGACTTCCTGATGGCCCCTGGTATTTTTGGCCACTGTGTGACAGAGTGTCGGACTGGGTGGGCTGTTGGCCTGATCCAACATTGGTGTCTCTTATGTTCTTTGCAGTTCTTCTGCTATCGATAAGAGCTGCTGGAGAACAAAAGTCATTTTCCTGATTGTACAGAGCAACGCTTTGACACTTTCAATGCGATCGACCCAAAATGGAGTACTCGCTACAGTTCTTGGAAATGGGCCAGCTGGACGGGTACCATGAAAAATCAGACCTGCTGAGAACTTCAACAGGAACATGATTTCCAGGTTAACTCAGTTTGTTTGGACTTACATGCGAGGCAGGGGTCTGATCAATGATGTTTTGTCAAAACACACCTTGAACACAGTGCCGACTTGGCAACTGTGCAGTAAACTCTTGCTCTACGGGGCACACTCCGGTAGTAGCTGACAAGTTGCAAACTTGATTAAATCTTCTCCATTACTGGCAAAGAAGCACATGTCCCTTGGAGTCATTAAGGTAACCCATTTGTCAGAGGAAGAGAAGGAGGAGGAAGAAGAGGAGGACTGGATTTATACTTCGCCCTTCACGACCCGAAGGAGTCCCAGAGCCGCCTACTATCTCCTTTCCCCTCCCCTCCCCATAACAGACACCCTTTGAGGTAGGTGAGGATGAGAAAGAACTCTTTTGAGAACTGCTCATTCCAGAACAGCTCTGAGAAAACCGTGACTGACCCAAGGTCATGCCAGCAGCTGCATGTGGAGAAGTGGAGAATCAAACCCCGTTCTCCCAGATTGGAGTCCATGGTCCTAACCACTACACCAAACTGGCTCTGGAGAGTTGCTACCTGAGTAGATACGGACCTTGATGAGCCTGCAGTCTGGTTCAGGATAAAGCAGTTGCATGTGTGTTCATATGTGTTTTCTTCTGGAAGACGCTGGATTATTTTATCCCTTGACCGATTTTATTATTCCTCTTGTGAAATGTTTTTGGGTTGCATATTGCTTTATTTTGTCCACAGATGTTATGTCTTTATCTTGCTGTGCTTATCAAATTTGGCTTTATTTTAGCCACAGGTTTGTTGTTTTATTCGATATATGTCAATTGGCTCCCTGCGGGCTGATTTGATTCAGGGGAAAGGTACCCTGTAAATTTTCTTAAATAACAGTGCAATCCTAAACCGAGTTACCCCATTCAAGCCCATTGAAATACATAAACTTTGATTGCAATGAAAACCATACAGATGTCCCCTATATATGTACAGTGGTATTGCTAGCTATATGCGAGTTATCTGACAGTAGTTGGTGAAGGCCTTTCACTCATCAGCTTGCCCTGCATCATGGGATTTGTAGTCTTTCCAGTGGGGTAGAATTTAGGGGGAAACTACAGAACGTTACAAGGCTTCTGGAGCTGTTTTTGTATGAAGGGGGGGAACTATTGTGCAATTTGTGCAACTCCTTGTGCAATTTGTGCAACTCCTTGGTACAAATAGGAAAATCACAAAGTAAGAATGCACAAAAGAGTTAAAACTGTCGGGCCTTTTCCAAGATGAAGAACAACCATACAGTACATTTTGGAAGTGGATTGGAGAAAATCATTTTTTTATGAAAACCTCGCATGGCTGGTGTTTTTAACGTTCTGATTTTTAAATGTGAGCCTTTTTAATTGCAAGCCACTTGAAGTAGGACTCTGAAGAGGCAGCCTAGAAATACCTTGAACAAATAAGTACGATGTTCCATTTAAAAAAATAAAATAAAATTGGCCCCCCTTATTATAAAACCCGCAGTGAGAAGTGAATTTCCAGCTGGATCGATGGTCGCGAGGAATGCCACTGGCGAGGAGGTAAAATTGATATTTTTATTATTGCGTCCAAATCCCTTTCAGAGTCCCAGTCTGAACTTGGCCTTCCCTTTTACTTTACTGAAACTCAATCCCTAAAAAATGGAGATATGGCTGATAACGGCATGGGCTAAAAAGTTCAATCTGTTGGGATGGGGGGATCCATTTCAGGCCCACTGGGGGCTGCTTTTCTGCTAAGTGGTGACATAAAGACAGAATGGCTCTCCCCGAGGACAGCTTGTGGGCGGCTGCCCCATTGCGAGCGTAAGAATGTCTCTGCTCACATTAAGAGGGCTGCGAGTCTTGCTGAACCAATTATCCTGCTGCAAATGGGGCGGGTGACATATTGAAGGACATCAATACTTCCTCCAACCTGGTGCCGAGAGATGAATTCTTTCTGTTCCTTCCCCACCCCCTCCCTGGCCATCTCATTTCTTAAAACATTCATTGGGATTTAGGTGAAGATTCATAAGAGAAAATCAATAATAATAAAGCAAATAATAATACTTTGGGACATCTTAAGCATTTCACAGGCGTTATTTCTGTCACACAATACATCCGTGCTGATTATACCTATCAATTTCCGATATGTTCATGCTAATTATCTTTATCAATTTATTTCTTTTTTTAAATTCAATTCCATAGGACATAACGATGCATAATCTGTAATGTCCTATACCTAAAATAAAAATCCACAACGAAATGGGAATTTAGAATCCAAACGAGATTCCATATTTCTCTTTTTAAAAACTGATTCTTTTGAATTGTTTTTGGTCCAAAATGTAATAAAAAGGACTTGTACAGACTTCTTTTGTGCATATCTATCGCTTTCCCTGTGCATAATATATAACGTATCCATAAAATAGGGATTTACAACAAAATAAGAATTTAGAATCCAAACAAGATTCTCTATTTCTCTCTCTTTTTTTAAAAAAAAATAACCTGATTCTTTTGAAATGTGTTTGGTCGAAAATGTTATTAAAAAGACCAAGCTTTTTAATTACGTTCTCTGTCATCTATCTGTCTGTCTGTCTGTCTGTCTGTCTGTCTATCTATCTATCTATCTATCTATCTATCTATCTATCTATCTATCTATCTATCTATCTATCATCAACATCGCCTTCCCTGTACATAATATATAATGTATCCATAAGGTAGGAATTACACCAAAGTCAGAATTCGCAAACCAAACAAAATTCCATATTTCTTTTTATGACTGATTCTTTTGACTTGTTTTTGTTCCAAATTGTAATAAAGAGTCCACCTTCTCCAGCTGCCATTTTCTCTGGGGGGAACTGATCTCTGTAGTCTAGAGGTCAGCTCCTGAGAGCAACTGAATTGCAACATACCCGCTTTCACACACCTTAAATCGCTCACTTTCAATCCACTATCAATGCCCTTTGCTACTGGATTTTATGGTGTGAAACGGCAAAATCTGCTTGCAAAGGGTCGTCGAAGTGGATTAAAACATTATTTAGCATGCGTGAAAGTTATACGGCGCCACGGCTGGCGTCAGCATACCCTGAGGTGGGGCAGCTGCCAGGGTATTATTTTGAGGGGGGGGGTTGTAGTTTTTTCATATGTGTGTGGTTGCACATGTGAGTGTGCATGCCCCTGGAAGTCATGATGACCTCTGGTGACTGACCCCTACTGGGGGTCTGGAAGATATCGGTCACGCCATACTTGGTGTCTTGCATGCAGTTCTGGAGGCCTCACTTCCAAAAGGATGCAGAGAGGAGGAGGAGGAGGAGGAGGAGGAGGAGGAGGAGGAGGAGGAGGAGGAGGAGGAGGAGGAGAAGAAGAAGAAGAAGAAGAAGAAGAAGAAGAAGAAGAAGAAGAAGAAGAAGAAGAAGAAGAAGAAGAAGAAGAAGAAGAAGAAGAGAATGATTTATACTCCACCCTTCACTACCCAAAGGTGTCTCAGAGCGGCTTACAAACTCCTTTCCCTTCCCCACAACAGACACCCTGTGAGGTAGGTGGGGCTGAGAGAGCTCAAAGAAGAAGAAGAAGAAGAAGAAGAGATTGGATTCATACCCCGCCCTTCACTACCCAGAGGTATCTCAGAGCAGCTTACAAACTCCTTTCCCTTCTCCTCCTCACAACAGACACCCTGTGAGGTAGGTGGGGCTGAGAGAGCTCGAAGAAGAAGAAGAAGAGATTGGATTCATACCCCGCCCTTCACTACCCAGAGGTATCTCAGAGCGGCTTACAAACTCCTTTCCCTTCTCCTCCTCACAACAGACACCCTGTGGGGTAGGTGGGGCTGAGAGAGCTTGAAGAAGAAGAAGAAGAGATTGGATTTATACGCTGCCCTTCACTACCCAGAGGTATCTCAGAGCAGCTTACAAACTCCTTTCCCTTCTCCTCACAACAGACACCCTGTGAGGTAGGTGGGGCTGAGGGAGCTAGAAGAAGAAGAAGAAGAAGAAGAAGAAGAAGAAGAAGAAGAAGAAGAAGAAGAAGAAGAAGAAGAAGAAGAAGAAGAGGAGGAGGAGGAGGAGGAGGAGGAGGAGGAGGAGGAGGAGGAGGTGGTGGTGGAGGAGGAGGAGGAGGAGGAGGAGGAGGAGGAGGAGGAGGAGGAGGAGGAGATTGGATTTATACCCCACCCTTCACTACCCAAAGGTGTCTCAGAGCGGCTTACAAACTCCTTCCCCTTCCCCTCCCCACAACAGACACCCTGTGAGGTAGGTGGGGCTGAGAGAGCTCTTGACAGAAACTGCTCTTTTTCAAGAACAGCTCTTATCAGAACTAGGGCTTGCCCAAGGCCATCCAGCCAGGTGCAAGTGGAGGAGTGGGGGAATCAAACCCGGTTCTTCCAGATTAGAGTCTGCGCACTTAACCACGACACCAAACTGACCTATGGAGCGGGTGCAGAGGAGAGCGAGGAGGATGATTGGGGGCCCGGAGACCAAGAGGAAAGGCTGAGGGACCTGGGAATGTTCAGTCTAGAGAAAAGGAGGTTGAGGGGGGACAGGATGGCTCTCTCTTGAGGCATTTGAAGGGCTGTCCCTCAGAGGAGGGCAGGGAGCTGTTCCAGGTGGCAGCAGAGGAGAGGACTCGCAACCATGGATTTAAATTAAGGGCGGGAAGGTACCGGCTGGTTGTTCAACAGTGGAATCGGCTTCCTAGGGAGATGCTGAGCTCCCCTCCCTGGCCATGTTAAAGCAGCGGCTGGACAAACACTCATCAGGGATGCTCTAGGCCAGGGGTGTTGAACTCATATGTTCTGAGGGCCGGATCTGACAATAATAAGACTTTGTTGGGCCGGGCCGTGTGTGTGTCATAAAATGTAACGCCAGGTAGTGGAGATATAAACTTTATAAAGGACACAAACACAAAGGGTTTTTTTTAAAAAAATAAAAAATAAAAAATAAAAACAGGCTTAAAACTTTAGCACTCTTCCAATATCTTCTTTATTTAACAGTGTCTGATAACTGACACCTCTTGCTCTGAATTATCGCCCCAAAATGTCTGTGCTGTTGCAATCTCGAGTATGCTGTCCAGGTGTGCATCTGTAAGCTGCAAACTTAACGATGACGCAGCAGCAGCAGAACTGGAAGAAGCAGCAGAAGACAGCCAGTTCCACTGCGGACCTGAGAGAAGCCCTCCGGGGGCCTCAGCCAGCCCCTGGACGGCATGTTTGACACCCCTGCTCTAGGCTGATCCTGCATTGAGCAGTGGGTTGGGCTGGATGGCCTGGCTGGCCCCTTCCAGTTCTGTGATTCTATGGTATTTGGAGAGGTGGCTGAATAACAACAACAACAACAACAACAACAACAATAATAATAATAATAGGAGGAGGTAGAGAGGTAGTGAGGATGCCACTCAAGAAGAGGATTTCAGAAGAAGTGAATTCGACTTTATTTGTAACAGCAAGCACCAGACTCAGAAGACACCACAAACAAGTAGAGCACAGCTCCCTTTAAGACTCTCCAGAATGTCAAAGCCACACCCATGACATGTTAAAGACCAATCATAGACAGAGGATGAAGGCCAGGCAGGACGGTCCCTCTAGGAGACATTTTCACACAGTGATTGGATGTTGAGGATGGTTTAGGAGGAGGCAGCCGATGGTAGTGCAACAGATGGAGGAGCCACATTTAGTTTGAAGCTTAACACTGTAGAGTATAGGAGTGATTCACACTTCAATACATAACAAGTGGGTTACAAACTCCTTCCCTGCCCCTCCCCACAACAGACATCCTGTGAGGTAGGCGGGGCTGAGAGAACTCTTTGCCAGAAACTGCTGCTTCAGAGAACAGCTGTGCCAGAGCTATGTGACTCGACCCAAGGTCACATCCAGCAGGTGCAAGTGGAGGAGTGGGGAATCAAACCTGGTTCTCCCAGATTAGAGTCCGCACACTTAACCACTACACCAAACGGACTCTCAAACCTGCCCCCGCCCTCCCGACTGCTGGTATTCCAAGGAGGTCTCCCATCCAAGTACTTGCCAGCGTTAACCCTGCTGAGCTTCCGAGATCTGACGAGAGCGGGTTTGCTTGGGCTACCCAGGTCAGGGCCAGCCAGGGCGTTCTGTTGGGGCTCACTGCCGCTGGCCCCCACCTGCACATCTCTCCTGCCACCTGTCTGTACTGCCCAGAGCCATTGAGGAAGGGCCTGCAGTGATGTGCAGTGGTGGCATTCTGGTTGGCAATGGCCGGTGCTACAGGCAACTGAACACGGATGGGTGGTGGTGGCTTGTGAGCAGGAGAAGGACGCTCAGGCAGGTGGGGAGCAGGCAGGTGGGAAGGACGGCCCCCAGGGCCCCCCCGAACCTGGAACTAGCCCTATATAGCAACTTCCTATGTGATGCCTCCCTCCATCCTCACTCTCCCTCCCCACTAAGTTGTCTCTTCTTCTGCCCAAAGCTGCCCCCTCATTCAGCCATCTATGTCTATATCTATATCCAGGGCTCTTTTGGTAGCATATTAGGCGACACACACCCTAAAGTAGCCAATTCTCCAAGAGCTTACAGAGCTCTTCTTACCGGGGCTACTGTAAGCTCTTGGGGAATTGGCTACATTAGGGTTTTGTTGTTCAGTCGCACAGTCGAGTCTGACTCTTCGCGACCCCATGGGCCAGATTACGCCAGGCCCTCCTGTCTTCCGCCGTCCGCTGAAGTTTGCTCAATTTCATGTTCGTCGCATCGATGACACTGTCTAACCATCTCATCCTTTGCCGTCCCCTTCTTCTTTGACCTTCAGTCTTTCCCAGCATCGGGGTCTTCTCCAGCGAGTGCTCCCTTCTCATTGGGTGGCCAAAGTATTTGAGCTTCAGCTTCAGGATCTGGCCTTCCAGGGAACAGTCAGGGTTGATTTCTTTTAGGACTGACTGATTTGATCTCCTTGCAGTCCAAGGGACTCTCAAGAGTCTTCTCCAGCACCATAGTTCAAAAGAATCTATTCTTCGGCGCTCGGCCTTCCTTATAGTCCAACTCTCGCAGCCATACATTACTACGGGGAATACCATTGCTTTGACCATGCGGACTTTTGTTGGCAGGGTGATGTCTCTGCTTTTTATCATGCTGTTTAGGTTTCCCATCGCTTTCCTCCCCAGGAGCAGGCGTCTTTTAATTTCATGGCTACAGTCACCATCTGCAGTGATCTGGGATCCCAGGAACGTGAAGTCTGTCACTACTTCTACGACTTCCCCTTCTATTTGCCAAGGAGTGATGGGGCCGGATGCCATGCTCTTAGTTTTTTTGCGTTCTCCTCTTTCATCCTGAGCAAGAGGCTCTTTAGGTCCTCTAAGGGACATTAGGGTGTGTGTGGCCTAATATGCAAAGGAGTTCCTGCTACAAAAAGAGCCCTCTGTCTGTCTGTCTGTCTGTCCGTCCGTCCGTCCGTCCGTCCGTCCGTCCGTCCGTCCATCCATCCATCCATCCATCCATCCATCCATCCATCCATCCATCCATCTATCTATCTATCTATCTATCTATCTATCTATCTATCTATCTATCTATCTATCTATCTATCTATCTATCTATCCATCCACCCACCCACCCATCCATCCATCCAGGGCTCTTTGTAGCAGGAACTCCTTTGCATATTAAGTGACACACCTCCTAATGTAGCCAATCCTCCAAGAGCTTACAGGGCTCTTCTTACAGGGGCTACTGTAAAGCTCTTGGAGGATTGGCTACATTAGGGGTGTGTCGCCTAATATGCAAAGGAATTCCTGCTACAAAAAGAGCCCTGTCTATATCTATAGTAAGGTAAAGGTTTCCCTTGCTTGAGAGCCAGTCGAATCCGACTCAAGGGCTGAGGTGCTCATCTCCATTTCCAAGCCGAAGAGCCAGCACTGTCCAAAGATGTTTCCGTGGTCATGTGGCCGGCCTGACTAGACATCGAGGCGCACGGAATGCTGTTACCTTTCCACAGGTGGTGCCTGTTTATCTACTTGCAATTTCTTGCTTTTGAACTGCCAGGTTGGCGGGGGCTGGGACCAGAGATGGGAGCTCACTCTGTCATGTGGCATTCGGGTCTCGAACTGCCGAACTACCGACCTTCCTGGCCTGCAGCTCAGCATCTTAACGACTTGAGCCACCGCAGCTCCATCTATATATATATATACCTATATAATGTGCTGCTAGAGTTGCCAATCTCCAGGTGGATGCTGGAGATTCCCTGGACTTATAATGCTCTCCAGGTTACAGAGATCAGTCCCCCTGGAGGAAATGGCTGCATTTGAGGGTGGACTCTATAGCATTATACCCTGCTGAGATCCCGTCCCCCCGAATCCTGCCCATACCAAGCTCCACCCCAAATCTCCTGGAACTTCCCAACCTGGAGTTGACAACTCTATACAATGCTGACATCCTGGTGTCCGAACAATGTTGAGATTCATGCATTTCCTGTGGGAAGACGTTGGATGAAGGAACAGAAAATGGCATGAAAATAAGGGATCATTGGTTTGACTCTTGCAAGGGAGAATCCAAACTGAACTGGAGATTGGTGGAATGGAACAGCAGGAATGAAAAAAAAAAAAACATTTTATCTTCTGTGCATATGTATTATCTTGGGTTCACTCTGCATCGGGCCCCGTTTTTCTTTGGTGTTTTTCTACGTGAAACAGAACCGTTCTACTAGTCGTTTTTATACTAGGCAATTGTAAAGGTAAAGGTTTCCCTTGCTCGAGAATCAGTCGAATCTGACTCTAGGGATGCGGTGCTCATCTCCGTTTCCAAGCCAAAGAGCCAGCGCTGTCTGAATCCTCTGAATCCCAGAGCCAGGAGGCAACATCAGGGGGAGGCCTCAGCCTCTATGCCCCCATCATTGGCTGTACTGAGGAACTGGCTGGCCACTGTGTGAGACAGGATGCTAGACTAGATGGACCATTGGTCTGATCCAGCAGGGCTCTTCTTAAGTTCTTATGAAGGCCTCAGCCTCTATGCCCTGTTGATGGCCCTCCAGAGGAACTGGTTGGCCACCATGTGAGACAGGATGCTGAACTAGATGAACCATTGGTCTGATCCAACAGGGCTCTTCTTAAGAACACAAGAACATAAGAGAAGCCAATGTTGGATCAGGCCAATGGCCCATCCAGTCCAACACTCTGCCACACAGTGGTCGAAAATACCAGGTGCCATCAGGAGGTCCACCAGTGGGGCCAAGACACTAGAAGCCCTCCCACTATTAACCCCCCAAGCACCAAGAATACAGAGCCTCACTTGCCCCAGAGTCCCTATCTATATCTTGTGGCCAATAGCCACTGATGGACCTCTGCTCCATATGTTTATCTAATTCCCTCTTGAAACTGTCCAGGCTTGTAGCCGCCACCAATTTGGGAGAAAGTAAAGGTAAAGGTTCCCTTGCTCGAAAGCCAGTTGAATCTGATTCTAAGATTGTGGTGCTCACCTCCGTTTCCAAGCCGAAGAGCCAGCACTGTCCGAAGGCGTTTCTGTGGTCATGTGGCTGGCATGACTAAATGGCAAGGCTCACAGAATGCTGTTACCTTCCCACCAAAGCGGTACCTATTTATCTACTTGCAATTTCTCGCTTTCATACTGCTAGGTTGGCAGGAGCTGGGACCTTATGTCCTTAAACAGAGTTACACTTATAACTCTGTTTAGTACCGCACAGGTAACTATGTATGTCAATAAACATTGTGATTGGTTCCCACTGAAACAATGCCCTTTCTCCTAGCGGCAACCAAATGCAAACTTTTCCTCAAAGGACTTTTCTCATGTCGTCTTTGCCCGCCTCCTAGCAAGCGCCTTTGTGTCTTTCCAAAGGCTGCCGAAAGTTAAAACGGCGACTGGTGTTTGCTCATTGTTCTTCCCTCTCTTTTACCTCCTAATTGAGTATATTCAAAGCTCCTTTAAAAAGACTGATAAAATAGCGAGGAACCCGGCCTGGGTTCTTTGTTGATAACTAGACCCTTTTTTTTTACGAGCCCAGGAACTTGCAAGATGAAAGGTTGATGGTCTATTTCCGCGGCAGTTTGCAAAGATTCCTACCACACTAGTAGTTCATAAAGCCGCTCTCCTGTTTTGTTAGGCTCCTAATTTCTTTTAATGAAAGTTTGTTTTATCTTTAGTGTGGCCGACCGCTATTTGTTGAGTGGGCTGGCTTCTCTCCACTTAGTGTCTTATTATATTTACCTAAGCGAGACACCGGGGGACTCTTTGAAACGTTAATGCGTTTTGCGGCATTCGCTTCATGCCATTGCATTAAAAAAAAAAAAACCCTTTGTAGACTCAACGTCCCGGATCTAAACAATGCTTTATAAATACGACATGGAGTTGCGTAAGTTGCTGTTTTGTAGATATTAAAGCTGGCAAACGCCCGTCCGAAATCAGAACATCAAAGCGCTTTATGAACATATAAAGTTGCCTTCTATGGTCTGATCCTGTTCTTCCTGGCGTTCTTCCCGGTCCAAGATCTTGGGGCAGAAGTCTTTTTGAGTTTCGTCACTTGCGATCTTGAATGCACATGAAGCTGTCTTATACTCAATTAGACTGTGGGTTCACCAAAGTCAGTATTGTCTGCAGAGACTGGCAGTTGCTCTCCAGGATCTCAGGTGGAGGTCTTTCATATCACCTGATGCCTGGACCTTTTCTCTGGAGATGCTGAGAACCAAGCCTGGGACCAGGGCCGGCCCCAGGTGTCTGGGCGCCCTAGGCAGGACAGCCTGGGGTGCCCACCCCACCGGGGATGCCAACCTCCTGGTGGGGCCTGGAGATGGCCCAGCGCTGTTTTCCCCAGAAAAGCTGGAGAAGAGGCGGGGTTAGAACCCTCGGCCCTTCCCTCCCAGTGGTGGCGCTGGCTTTTTTGGGTGCCTCGCAGCTGCAAGGCACCCAGGAAAGCCGGGCTGCCGGCGCTGGGTGGGAAGGGGGGCTTTTCACGGGGGTGGGCGGGGGGCATTTTGGTGCCCCTGCAGGGCCAGTGCCCTAGGTGAGCGCCTAGCTCACCTAGTGGGTGAGCCGGCCCTGCCTGGGACCTTCTGCATGCCAAGAAGATGGACCCTCCATCTTACTGGGGATATCAGGAGTTCAATTGAGGAAATTCTGTGTTGAAAACGTTTACTCAGTTACCAAGCCATGGCCCATCCCAATATTCAAGCCAGGGGGAGCATTGTGACATGTTCCTACAAGCCATTTCTGAATGTGATATAGGTAGGGTTGCCAACATCCAGGTGGTAGAAAATAGTCAATGACAACTGTGCTATGTTTATGATGGAAATATCACTCTTTTTTAAATTTTCAAAAAAAAGATGAATATTAATACATTTCTGTACATTCACTCGAGGATAAACATTAAAAAAAAAAAACACAATTCCACAATGTTGACAAACACAATCCAATAATCTAAAGTTCTTCTCCGTTGCAGTAATCCGCCTGGTCCTCTTCCCCTCAAGTGTCATCCAATGCAAAGAAAGCGAAACAAACAATAAATCTTATTTGGCTGTGGTCACACACACTCATACATACATACATACATACATACATAAACCTTTATTGGCATAACACAGTAGCAGTAGAGAAGCCAATGGAACAAATAGACTATTAGAACAAATTAATAGGTCATAACTAACTACACCAAGTTACACCAACAAGGGGTCATTTTTAAACTTCTCAGAAGTAGTGAGCACAGTTAAAAAAGAATATATATATATATATATATATAAAACAATCCAATTGAACACAAGGGAAATTAAGACTGGTACGCCCTTACCCTTAGCTTCCAAACATAGGCTAAGAATTCAGCAACAGACAGAGTAATTGCCGAGGACTTATCAGACAATAAAATTTTGAGATTGTCGTCGGTCGGGATTCCTTGTGGGAGTTAAATGGGGGCTGATCAAATAGCTGCGCATGGTAGAGTATTGGGGACAGCGCAGAAGGATATGAGCAACTGAATCAGGTTCACCATAGAGGCAATTGCAGGTTCTATCCCTATAGGGGATACCCCTATATCTGCCTGAAACAACAGCCAAAGGAAAGAGATTAAATCTCGCAAGCATAAAGACCCGCCGATAGAGTGGAGTTGTTAGATTGGAGAGGTACAGAGCCATAGACGCTTGGGGGGGGGAAGGTCAAGGCAGCGTGGGGAACAAACTCCAGAACTGCCAGCATTAATTATTTGAGCTTCCATATTCCACACATGCAATAATTCAGAAGAAGAAGAGATTGGGTTTATACCCCGCCCTTCACTGCCCAAAGGCGTCTCAGGGCGTCAGAGCGGCTTACAAACTCCCTTCCCTTCCCCTCCCCACAACAGACACCCTGTGAGGTAGGCGGTGCTGAGAGAGCTCTTGACAGAAACTGCTCTTTTTTCAAGAACAGCTGTGCCAGAGCTATGGCTTGCCCAAGGCCATCCAGCCAGGTGCAAGTGGAGGAGTGGGGGAATCAAACCCGGTTCTCCCAGATTAGAGTCCGCGCACTTAACCACTACACCAAACTGGCTCTCATGTTAAGCATGTTTTTATTTTAAGTAAAAAAAAAAAAACCCCTTTGTGTTTTGTGTCCTTTATAAAGTTTATATCTCCGCTACCTGGCATTACATTTTATGACACACACGGCCCGGCCTGACGAGGTCTCATTTATCTCAGATGCAGCCCTCAAAACAAACGAGTTCGACACCCCTGCCCTAAACTGTGGATTATTGTGAGTCAAAATTCTACTTAGTGGCATTAAAGTTGTGAGTGAGCAATCTGGCTACTGCATAAATCAGTTCGCTCCCGGCCCGTAGCCAGGAATTATTAAGTTGGGGGGCATTTAAATTTCTTGGGGGCACTGGTCAGTTTTAATTTAAGGTAATTAACTTGCTTGCTTGCATTGCTGGATGACAAGAGGCGAGCAAAAGAGGCAGGCAGGATGAGCAGCGTAGGACTATAGGCGGGGCTTGTTTTTCCGGCTGAGAACTCCTTAAAGATACAGAGAGCTGTGGGGGAAAGGGTGGCTTGAGGCTTGCCACCACCCCTGGTGGCAGCAGCAAGGACTCTGTAAAGATATGGAGAGCTTCGGAGGGAGGGAAGGGTGGCACAAGGCAAGTGTGAAAAATAAGTCAGGGGGCCTGGCCAGGGTGGTAAGTTGGGGGGGCCTGGTGGAAAGTCGGGGGGCTGGGCCCCAAAATGCCCCCCCACTGTAGCTATGGGGCTGGTTTGCTCTAGAGCCATCGTTCCTGAGCTAAGACAAAAAATGTGTGAGCTGGAGGCTAAAAAAACTGGGAGCTAGCTCACACTAACTCAGCTTAGAGGGAACACTGATTATGACACGGTCCTTTAACCTAGCTGCTTTCTTTAATTCTTTTTTTGCTGTTTCTAAATCATCCTCTAACTTTTCATCTGGTGGGAGATAACAAAATCCTAGAGTTACGAGCAAGAGTCCAGTAGCACCATAGAGAGTCACCAGATTTGTGGCAGGGTATGAACTTTCGTGAGTCACTGCTTACTTCTTCTTATATCTGAACATCTACCATGACCACTGGCTCCTCCCCAGCACTGTCTACCGGCCTATGTAGACCACATGTGATGTCTGCTACCTTCGCGTCAGACAGACAAGTCACCATGCAGTCAGTACACCGGTTCACAACCCATCTATCTACATGCCTAAGGATCGAATCACCAAGTACCACAAGTTCAGCCAGTATCATCATAGTAAAGGTAAAGGTAAAGGTTCCCTTGCTCGAAAGCCAGTCGAATCCGACTCTAGGGTTGTGGTGCTCATCTCCGTTTCAAAGCCGAAGAACCAGCGCTGTCCGAAGACGTTTCCGTGGTCATGTGGCCGGCATGGCTAAACACCAAGGCGCACGGAACGCCGTTACCTTCCCACCGAAGTGGTACCTATTTATCTACTTGCAATTTCTTGTTTTCGAACTGCTAGGTTGGCAGGAGCTGGAACTAGAGACAGGAGCTCACCCTGTCATGCGGCACCCGGGTCTCGAACTGCTGAACTACTGACCTTCCACAGCCTGCAGTTCAGTGTCTTAACCACTTGAGCCACCGCATCATGCCCCTGTATAAATCATTGGTGCGACCTCATTTGGAATACTGTGTACAGTTCTGGCCGCCACACCTCAAAAAGGATATTATAGCATTGGGAAAAGTGCAGAGAAGGGCAACTTGAATGATAAAAGGGTTGGAACACTTTCCCTATGAAGAAAGGTTAAAACGCTTGGGGCTCTTCAGCTTGGAGAAACGACGGCTGAGGGGTGACATGATCGAGGTTTATAAGATTAGGCATGGGATTGAGCAGGTCGAGAAAGAAGTACTTTTCTCCCTTTCTCACAATACAAGAACTCGTGGACACTCAATGAAACTGCTGAGCAGTCAGGTTAGAACAAATAAAAGGAAGTCCTTCTTCACCCAAAGAGTGATTAACATATGGAATTCACTGCCACAGGAGGGGGTGGCAGCTACAAGCATGGACAGTTTCAAGAGGGAATTAGATAAACATATGGAGCAGAAGTCCATCAGTGGCTACTAGCCACAGGGTATAGATGGGAACTCTCAGTCTGGGGCAGGTGATGCTCTGTATTCTTGGTGCTGGAGGGGGCAGCAGTGGGAGGGCTTCTAGTGTCCTGGCCCCACTGCTGGACCATCCTAATGACACCTGGTATTTTTGGCCACTGTGTGACAGAGTGTTGAACTAGATGGGCCATTGGCCTGATTCAACATTGGCTTCTCTTATGTTCTCCTGCCCTCCCCCGCCCTGGGAGGGTTCCTTGATGTGAAAGGATACCTGTTCACCAACCGAAGAAGGGGTCCCTTCTGAGGGAACATTCCCCCTTTCTTCAGCAGTCCCAGTAGTCTGCCTCTGTAAGAGAATAAATCATCAGTCACTGAATTTATCATATCCACAATCTTCACACATATTTACCACAGGGACAGCTTTTGCACTTTCTGTCATCTTCAACTAGCCCTGCATTAAGACATATAAAACATTGTGGTTTCCTCAAGTTATTGATCTCTTTGCAACCACTTACCAGCCACTTTCATGCTTAGCTTTTATGAGAGCTAGCGACTTGCTGCTTTTTTTAATAAATGGAAGATGAACGACGACTAGAAAGGAAAGAGTATTAGACTCCTCCGCAGTCAGGGGTATCCAACCTTTTGGAACCTGTGGGCACCTTTGGAATTCTGCCACAGTGTGATGGGCACAGCCACAAAATGGCTGACACAAAACAGCTGCAGGAGATGGACCCAGCCACAAAATGGCTGCCAGAGCTTACCTTCATCATACCGTGGTGGTCTTTGTGTGATGGTAGCAGCTGCTGCGAAAGCAATGTTTTTTAAAAATCTGTCCTTTCCTTTACACAGAGAGTGATTAAAATGTGGGATTTGCTACCAGAACATGTGGTGAAGGCCACAGGAACAAACAGTTTTAAAAGGAGATTAGATAGATTTATGGAAGATAAGTCTGTCAATGGCTACTGGATATGGTGACTGAGGGGAAACTCCACATTCAAAGGCACTAAATCTATGAATACCAGAGCCAGGAGAAAACATGGTGGAAGGCCTCAGCCCCTATGCCCCGTTGTTGGCCCTGCAGAGGGACTGGCTGGCCACTGTGTGAGACAGGATGCAAGACTAGATGACAAACCGGTCTGTTCCAGCAAGGCTTTTCTTATGATCTTCTGAAGTTCTTGGCCTCTCTGCCATACTGTTGGCCTTCCAAAGGAACCACGGCCACTGTGTGAGACAGGATGCTGGACTAGATGGACCACTGGTCTGATCCAGTGGGGCTCTTCGTATGATCTTCTGAAGGCCTTGGCCTCTATGCCCTGTTGTTGGCCCTCTAGAGGAACTGGTTGGCCACTGTATGAGACAGGATGCTGGACTAGAGGGACAACTGGTCTGATCCAGTGGGGCTCTTCTGATGTTCTTAGGATGCTGGACTAGAGGGACCACTGGTCTGATCCAGCGGGGCTCTTCTGATGTTCTTCTGAAGGCCTCGGCCTGTATATCCTGTTGTTGGCCCTCCAGAGGAACCAGTTGGCCATTGTGTGAGACAGGATGCTGGACTAGATGGACAACTGGTTTGACCCAGCAAGGCTCTTCTGATGTTCATAGGATGCTGGACTAGATGGACCACTGATCTGATCCAGCAGGGCTCTTCTGATGTTCTTAGGATGTTGGACTAGATGGACCACTGGTCTGATCCAGCAGGGCTCTTCTGATGTTCTCAGGATGCTGGACTAGATGTGCCACTGGTCTGATCCAGCAGGGCTCTTCTTGTGTTCTTAGGATGCTGGACTAGATGGACCACTGGTCTGATCCAGCAGGGCTCTTCTGATGTTCTTAGGATGTTGGACTAGCTGGACCACTGATCTGATCCAGCAGGCTCTTCATATATTCTTCTGCACAGCCAATCAAATCTCCAGTGGCCAATAACTCCACTTGACTCTGCCAGCTTTCTAAAAACACTTGGTTAGCACCAGGAAAGGTATCAGCAGGCACCATGGTACCAACAGGCACCACATTGGGGATAAGGTTGCCAGCTCTGAGTTGGGAAATACTTGGAGATTTTGGGGGTGGAGTCTGCAGAGGGCGGGGCTTGGGGAGAGGAGGGACCTCAGTAGGGTCTAGTACCCTAGAGTCCACCCTTTAATGAAGCCATTATCTCCAGGAGAACTGATCTCCATTGCCCGTGATGAATTGTAATAGCTGGAAATCTCTAGGTGCCACCTGGAGGATGGCAGCCCTCGTTGGGGACCCATCTCCTACACCATCACCATTACTGCATAGAATCATAGAATCATAGAATGTTAGAGTTGGAAGGTACCTTGCAGGTCATCTAGTCCAACCCCCTGCACTCTGCAGGAGCATAGCCGAAAGATAGCCCTACATACCTACAACATACCCAAAAGATGGTCGTCCAGTCTTCGCTTGAAAATGTCCAGCCAAGGAGCATCCACCACCTCCCGAGGCAGACTGTTCCACTGCTCAACCACTCTTACAGTTAGGAAGTTTCTCCTGATATTTAGCCGGTAACGACTCCCTCGCAATTTCCACCCTAGATCTAGTCTTGCAATCTGGAGCAAGAGAGAATAGATCTGCTCCATCTTCTACATGACAGCCCTTCAAATACTTGAAGACTGCCATCATGTCCCCTCTAAGCTTTCTCTTTCCTAGGCTAAACGTACCCAACTCTTTCAGCCTTTCCTCATAAGACTTGGATCCCAACCCTCTCACCATCCTGGTCGCCCTCTTCTGGACACGCTCGAGCTTGTCAACATCTAGGCCCGTAACCAGGATTTGTTAAAGTCAGGGGGCATTTAAATTTCTTAGGGGGCACTGGTTAATCAATTCAATCTGGGGGAGAAGGCCATGACACCCTGGACTGAATGGGAAGTCAGGGGGCCTTGCTAGCAAGTCAGGGGGCCTCGCCCTGAGATGTCCCACTGTAGCTACGGGCCTGTCAACATCCTTCCTACAATGTGGTGCCCAAAACTGGACACAGGACTCCAGGTGAGGCCTGACCAGAGCAGAATAGAGCGGAACTACCACCTCCCGTGTTCTGGACAAGATGCTTCTGTTAATGCATCCGAAGATTGTGTTAGCTTTCTTCACAGCCACATCACACTGCAGGCTCATGTCGAGCTTGTGATCAACCAGAACACCTAGATCCCTTTCACATGGGCTGCTGTCTTACTGAGGTGGAATTCCTCGGAGTTTTAATTTTCTGAGGGGAACACGAATCGAAGATCTAGAGTCTCTCCAATGAACAATCTGGTTTTGCAGCATCCCTAGCAAAGTGTGAGGCCCCCCCCCGCTTTGTTCCCTTCCTGACACTTCAAAGGGATGCTTTATGTAAAACAAAGGCTATTCCTGTGTCTGTTCTCCCCCCCCATCCCCCAGTGAAGAAACGTAGCCGTCCGATAAAATGGCAGGTTGGCAATCGTGCATTATGGGGGCGTGAGGGAGAGTGAGTCTGTCGGAGAGAGGGAAAATGGCATCTTTGTTTGAGGCTTAAGCCGAACCTTGATGGGTAATCTAGTCGACCGCCGGTGTGAAATGTAAGCTGTGAAAAGCACTGTCGAAACCCAAATCGGCGTCAAACATGGTTGTCACCGCGAGCTTATTGTACCGAGCCGTTCCGATGATATTCTCCGGGCAGGAAAGGAGCTCGTCAACCGAAAATTCCCCTCCCCACCCTCAATTTGGCTTATCGCACGCATGCGACGGCGCTCAGATATTAAACGAGTCCCTGCTCCAAATATCCCAAGGTATCTGCATCGCAGCTGCCCCACAAGGCCGCTCAAAAGAGGCGAGGAGAGGAAATTAAAAAGTTATATGTGTCAAAAAGAGAGAGAGAGAGGAGGAGGAGGAGGAGGAGGAGGACAGGGGTGGGAAAATGTGCCATTTGTTTGCTGATACATTTTGTTCCAGTGGTAACCCATGTTATGATGCTGACGGTGCAATCCTAAACAAAGTTTCTAAGTACGTTCAAGTTGATGGGCTTAGAAAGGCATAACTCCAGTTAGGATAGCACTGCGAGACTCCTCAAGGCAGCTGACGCTACTCCAAACGAAGCCAAACCCAAGTTTGGTAGCCAGTCTACTATAGTGGTTAAGTGTGTGGACTCTAATCTGGGAGAGCTGGGTTTGATTCCCCACTCCTCCACATGCAGCGGCTGGTGTGCCCTTGGATCAGTCACAAGTTCTCTCAGAGGTGTTCTTGAAAAAGAGCAGTTTCTGTCAGAGCTCTCTCAGCTCCACCTACCTCACAGGTGTGTGTTGTGGGGAGGGGAAGGGAAAGGAGTTTGTAAGCTGCTCTGAGCTTTGGGTAGTGAAGGGCAGGGTATGAATCCAATCTCCTCCTCCTCCTCCTCCTTCTCCTCCTCCTCCTCCTCCTCCTCTTCCTCCTCCTCCTCCTCCTCCTCTTCTTCTTCTTCTTCTTCTTCTTCTTCTTCTTCTTCTTCTTCTTCTCCTCCTCCTCCTCCTCCTCCTCCTCCTCCTCCTCCTCCTCCTCCTCCTCCTCCTCCTCTCCCGCTGGAGGCGGGGGTCCCCCACTGAGAGGTCCTGCCCCCCACACCGCTGATCAGCTGGCTGGCAGGGGGACTTACCAGGAAAAATAGAGAGGCCCAGGCTTTGTCGCTGGCAATGTGGTGATGTCACTTCCAGTGTGCACCAGAAGAAGAAGAGGAGGAAGAAGAAATTGGATTTATACCCCACCTTTCACTCAGAGTGGCTTACAAACTCCTTTCCCTTCCCCCTCCCCACAACAGACATCCTGTGAGGGAGGTGGCGCTGAGAGAGCTCTGAGAGAAACGGCTCTTTTTCAAGGACAGCTGTGCCAGAACTATGGCTTGCCCAAGGTCATCCAGCAGCTGCAAGTGGAGGAGTGGGGAATCAAACCCGGTTCTCCCAGATTAGAGTCCGTGCATTTAATCGCTACACCAAACTGGCTCTTGGAAGTGATGTCATGACATAGGCACTGTCTGGGCGATGCTCTGCTATTGGGGTGAAAACTTTATGGTAGAAGCCATTTTTGCCTAAATACCAGAGTGTTGTCCTGACACTGTAATGTGATGAAGTTGCATTAGAGAGCCAGTATGGTTGTAGTGGTTCGGCGTGCGGATTCTAATCTGGGAGAGCTGGGTTTGATTCCTGACTCCTTCACATGCAGCCGCTGGTATGACCTTGGGTCAGTCACAAGTCATTTTTAGAGCTGTTCTCACATGAGCAGTTCTTGAAAGCTCTCTTAGCCCCACCTACCTCATGGGGTTTCTATTGTGGGGAGGGGAAGGGACCACCTGTGACACATTTTCCAATCATTTTTGCTCTAAACATTCTGTCACTGGGGTTGCTTGAACCAAACCATTCATCGAAAAGAACTGGGGATAAGAGACAGAACAAGTTTGAGCCAGTTTGATGTAGTGGTTAAGAGCATGGAGAGAGAACCGGGTTTGATTCCCCACTCCTCCACATGCAGCTGCTGGTATGACCTTGGGTCAGTCACAAGTTTTCTCAGAGCCGTTCTCTCAAGAGCAGTCCTCAAAAGAACTCTCTCAGCCCCACGTTCCTCATGGGGTGTCTGTTATGGGGAAGGGAACATATGGAACAGAAGTCCATCAGTGGCTATTAGCCACAAAGTATAGATAGGAAGTCTCAGTCTGGGGCAGGTGATGCACTCTATTCTTGGTGCTGGGGGGGGGCAGTAGTGGGAGGGCTTCTAGTGTCCTGGCCCCACTGGTGGACCTCCTGATGGCACCTGGTATTTCTGGCCACTGTGTGACAGAGTGTTGGACTAGATGGGTCATTGGCCTGATTTAACATGGGCTTCTCTTATTTTCTTAAGGGAAGGGAAAGGAGATCGTAAGCTGCCCTGAGAGTCTGAGTGAAGGGTGAGTTATAAATCCAGTCTCCTCCTCCTCCTTATCTTCTCCTCCTCCTCCTCCTCCTCCTCCTCCACTGGAACCTTTAAGACCAATAAAGTTTATTTCTGGGTATAAGCTTTTGTGTCAAGGCACACTTCATATCTGATGAAGTTTGTTTGCACAAGAAAGCTTATACCCAGAATATAATTCTGTTGGTCTAAAAGGTGCCGCCGGACTCAAACTTTGTTCTGTTGCTTTGGACCAACATGGCTACCCACTTGAATCTATCTTCATGGGAATAAGAGATGTCCTCTCGATTAGAAAAAAAACTTTGGGAAGAAACTCCGTGAATTGCATAAATAAGGACCCCACTTCCTCCAAAGCTCTCCGCCCTTCGAACGTGTCTTATTCCGACAGTATCTTTCCTTGCAGCATTGCTTGGAGATTTACTTCTTCCCTCCTTCTTTTCTGCCAACAAGAATCATGATTCTTTCAGGATCAAGAAGAGCAAGGAAGAATTGTCTTTCCGATGAAGTGTCAGCGTAAGGCAATTACGTGGAACGGAAATCACTGGTATTAAAAACCCCGCTATTTTAGATCTCGCCACCGTCAAAGTTGACATCAGATGGGAATGGTGCTCGAATCCAAAGTTTAAGCTTTGGAGAAGTGGGACAAAAAAAGGGTGATAGAATTGCTTTGGTTCATGTCATTTCCCCCCCAAAGGGCAGGGATTGTCTTCTAAGAAGTGAAGAGAATATTCGGGGGCGGGGGGATTCAAAAATATTCCAGTGGAGGCAGTATGGAAGTAGGCTGTCTTTCAGGGAATCCACAAACCATAGAATTATAGAGTTGGAGGGGATCCCCAGAGTCATCTAGTCCAACCCCTTGCACAATGCATGAAATTCACAAATACCTCCCCCACCACCACCCGCAGTGACCCCTGTTCCATGCCCAGAAGATGACAAAAAACCTCCAGGATCCCCAGCCAAACTGGCTTGGAGAAGAATTGCTCCCTGACCCCAAAGTCACAATCAGCATTTCCCTGGGCATGTCGGAAAAGGCCACGAGAACTAAGGCCTGGCAGGACATCTCTGTTTTATAGGCCCTGCAGAACTAAAGCAGATCCCACTGGGTCTTGATCTCATATGGGAGAGTGTTCCATAGGACCAGAGCCAGAGCTGAAAAGGCTCCAGCTCTGGTCAAGGGTAGACAGATGTCTTTTGGGCTGGGGATCACCAGCAGCTGTTGGACTGCCGAGTGTAAAGCTCTTGGAGGGATGTACTGGGAGAGGTGATCCTGCAGATGTGTTGGTCCCAGGCCCCACTGGAGGCTGGCAATCCTATGACCGAGAAAGACCATGAGAGGAAGTTTTGGGAACTGGTGTGTGTATCTATCACATTTGTATTTCCCAATTCCTCCAAGGAACTCAAGGTGGTCTCCCCTCCTCCATGATATCATAGAATCATAGAGTTGGAATCATAGAGTTGGAAGGGACCACCAGGGCCATCTAGACCAACCCCCGTTCACCAGGCAGGGAATCCATCACACTGATGCTGTGAAGTTGGTTAAGGTGAAAGAGACTGGCTGCCTGAAGTCACCAATGAGTTTCAAAGCTGAGTCCGGATTTGAGTGGACAGTGGAACCGGGGTCCTCCAAGTCAGTCACTAAGCAGTACACCGGACTGCTTCTTGCGAGGGGGGAGAAAAGAGAGAGATAGAGAGAGAAATGGTAGATGATGATGAAGAAGAAGAAGATGATGATGATAATGAAGATAGATGATAGATAGATTATAATGTTGATGATGATGATGAAGAAGATAGATTATAGATTGACGATGATGATAATGATGATAGTGAGAAAAGGAAGAAGAAGAAGAAGAAGAAGAAGAAGAAGAAGAAGAAGAAGAAGAAGAAGAAGAAGAAGAAGAAGAAGAAGAAGAAGGAGGAGGAGGAGGAGGAGGTGGAGGAGGTGGAGGATGTGGAGGAGGAGAAGATTGGATTTATACCCGGCCCTTCCCTACCCAAGAGAGTCTCAGAGCAGCTTACAATCTCCTTTCCCTTCCCCTCCCCACAACAGACACCGTGTGAGGGCTGAGAGAGCTCTTGACAGAAACTGCTCTTTTTCAAGAACAGCTCTTAGCAGAACTATGGCTTGCCCAAGGTCATCCAGCCAGATGCAAGTGGAGGAGTGGGGAATCAAACCCAGTTCTCCCAGATTAGAGTCTGCGCACTTAACCACGACACCAAACCGGCTCTCTAGATAGATGATAGGTGGTGGTGGTGAAGACAGACAGAGAGATAGAGGGGGAGGGATAGATATATAGATGGTAAGATTATAGATGATAGAGAGAAAAGGAAGGAGAAGGAGAAGGAGGAGAAGAAGGAGGAGGAGGAGGAGAAGAAGAAGAAGAAGAAGAAGAAGAAGAAGAAGAAGAAGAAGAAGAAGAAGAAGAAGAAGAAGAAGAAGAAGAAGAAGAAGAAGAAGAAGAAGAGGAGGAGGAGGAGGAGGAGGAGGAGGAGGAGGAGGAGGAGGAGGAGGAGGAGGAGGAGGACCTGCGGGAGCTTTTATCATTCCACTGGGCTTGCAAAACAGAGCTGTTCCACCAGGCTTTCGGTTGAGGTGGCAGGTGTCCATCTTAGTTGGCCTCCCTGCTCTAGTTTTCCAACCTGCTGAAAGGATGCATTGTGATTCCACCTTGTGGCCCCAACAGATTTATATTGTTGCTACCAACTTTATTGAGAGGGGGAGGGAGACAGAGAGACGGGCCTGTAGCTACAGTGGGGCATCTCAGGGCCCAGCCCCCTGACTTACCTCCAAGGCCCCGCAACTTCCCATCCAGCCCAGGAGCTCCCTTGGGTGTGTGTACAGGGGTGTGTGCAGGGTGTCCCCTGACTTATTTAAAGGCCCCGCAAATTTAAAAAATCCTGGCTACGGATCTGGAGAGAGAGAGGGCAATTCTGCACTTGGCATTCACTCCACATTTTCTCAAATCATGTCCCTTCTAAGCCTGGGAAAGAGAAGGCTTAGAGGGGACACGATTGCGGTCTTCAAGTATTTGACGGGCCATCATGTAAAAGATGGAGCAGATCTACTCTCTCTTGCTCTGGATTGCAAGACTAGATCTGATGGGTGGAAATTGCAAGGGAGTCGTTACCGGCTAGATATCAGGAGAAACTTCCTCACTGTAAGAGTGGTTGAGCAGTGGAACAGTCTGCCTCGGGAGGTGGTGGATGCTCCTTCACTGGACGTTTTCAAGCAGAGGCGGAGGCTGGACAGCCATCTTTCGGGTATGTTGTAGGGCTATCTTTCGGCTACGCTCCTGCAGAGTGCAGGGGGTTGGACTAGATGACCTGCAAGGTCCCTTCCAACTCCAACATTCTATGATTCTATGATTCCGTGATTCAATACTGAGGAAAAGATGCAGCTCAAAGCCATATTCAAATACCCTGGGTCAATGCTATACTGACTGCAAAGTCACCCCTGAATGGCCATAAATCTAGGCAGAAGGTACCATAAAACCCAATGATCAAAGAACGTGAAAGCAGCATGCAATGCAGAGGGAAATTTCTGTTCCAATGTGGGTTCTGTAAAACATTGGAGGGAAAAGCCAGTGCAGAACTGCAGAGGGAGGGAGAGAGTAAATATTCCCTATGTGGTTCCATTTTATATTAATTCCTCTATCTGTCAGTGCTTTTTGATCTGTTTTTCTCTGGGGCAAGGGATGCTCTGTATTCTTGGTGTTTGGGGAGCAACAGTGGGAGGGGCTTCTAGTGTCTTGGCCCCACTGCTGGACCTCCTGATGGCACCTGGTGTTTTTGGCCACTGTGTGACACAGAGTGTTGGACTCGATGGGCCATTGGCCTGATCCAACATTTATTTATTTATTTATTTTATTTATTCATTGGATTTACATCCCACCCTTCCAGCATGGGCTCAGGGCAGCGAACACAGAGGCAGACGCCATATAAAAACAGTAAAACATAGAGGCAGATGCCATACATAAACATTAAAACAATAAATAATCCGTTACTCATAAAACAATTGCAACCACGGTCTACAGAGCGAATGAGTCCCTAACATAAAACCCGTAACATCAGTACTCCAGTGGGCAGGGTTGTTGCTGCTCTAACAGTGTCCCACTATAACTACGGTCGCATACCAGGGCCAGTACGCCCCGTGATGTCAAGGCACAGTAACAGTGGCAGCCCCTGCTCGAAAGCCTGGTGGAAGAGCTCCGTCTTACAGGCTCTGCGGAACTGCATAAGGTCCTGCAGGGCCCTGATCTCCTCCGGGAGCTCGTTCCACCAGGTAGGGGCCACCACTGAGAAAGCCCGGGCCCTGGTTGCAGCATATTTAGCAACCTTGGGGGCTGGAATAGCCAGCAGATGTTGCCCCCCACCGACCGTACTGCCCTTGGGGGAACATATGGGGAAAGGCAGTCCCTCAGGTAAGCCGGACCCTGGCCATATAGGGCTTTAAAGGTAAGAACCAGCACTTTGAAGTAATCCGGTACACTACTGGCAGCCAGTGCAGCGTCTTCAGCGCAGGCCGGATGTGGTCCCACCTCATAAGACCCATCAACAGCCTGGCCGCTGCATTCTGCTTCTCTTATGTTCTTATGTCCTTCTGTGTATGCCTGATGTTTTCTCTACTGTGCATACAACATTTTTGTGTGTGGGGGAAACTGGCAGAAATGTATAATGCTGATTTATCATCAGATACACAACACCAACAACAAAAAAATGCATATGTTTTACGGGAGAAATTCCATGCGAGGAAGCAGAAGCGTGGTTCGATCCAGGCAAAAGAAGAAGAGAAATCAACGCAAGAGGTTTTCGAGGGAGTGAGAGATCCGTACTCTTTCCTCCTCTGCATAAATGTATGTGTGATGAATGTGATTGCCAGGCTGAGGTCTGCAGATACGTCTGAGCAACAAACCAAAGAGGCGTTTTACAGTTTTTCTCCCTGGGTTTTTAGCACATGCCCTGACCTGGATCGTCTGGGCTAGCCCGATCTCATCAGATCTTGGGACTCGGGAGCTAAGCATGGCTGGATCACCAAGGAAGTCCAGGGTCACTACCAGGCCTGGCCCCCAGACTTCCTCCCAAGGCCCCACAATTTCCTTTCTACCTGGGGCACTTCCTCTCCCCCCCCCAGAGAAGTACCTGGCCTTTGGGCTGGCACACCGCAGCACCAGCCTTTTCCTTCTTTCCTTCGTCAGCAGGGGAACGGGAGGAGGGAGTCTGGTGAGCTGCCTTCTCCTCCTCCCCCTGGAGAAGCACCCGGCCATCGGGCCGGTGCATCGCAGTGCAGACTCTCCCAACTCCCTCTCCTGCCATCCCCTGCTTGCAGAGAAGCGGGGGTGGGAGAGAGTTTAATTTAATTGCATTTAATTGCAGGGAAGGGCGGGAGCTTGAAGGTGCATGCGGGGGTGCCCCCCGACTTATTTTAAGGCCCCCCGAATTACAAAAATCCTGGCTATGGGCCTGGTCACCAGTGTTCCCTCTAAACTGAGTTCGTGTGAGCTAGCTCACAGTTTTTTAGCCTCCGGCTCACAGATTTTTGTCATCGCTCAGGAAGGAGGGCTCCAGAGCAAACTGATTTACACAGCAGCCAAATGGCTCGCTCACAATTTTAATGCCAGGAGCTTGCCAAGTAGAATTTTTGCTCACAAGACTCCGCAGTTTAGAGGGAGCACTGCCGGTCACTCTGCAGAAGCAGGCGATGGCCAACCGCCTCTGAATGTCTCTTGCCCTGAAAAATCTTACGGGGTCGTAGGACATCAGACAGCTGTGACTTGACAGAACTTTCTTTTTTCTTTCTTTTTAGCACACTAGGTGGCACTGCGGTATGACTTTTACAGACAGTGGGGGTGGGTGGGATATGTCACCGTTTTTCTTTTTGATTAAGTAAACTTGGGTCACTTTTATCAGGTGGCGTGTTTTTCTCCTTCCCTCCCTCTTCAGAGCTCTCCTTTGATATGTTATTTGTTATTTTCCCTCGCTTTAATTTTCAGATCATCAGCGAGGGGGAATTAATTGCGCTCACTTTGATATACATATATTTAAAAAAAGAAAAAAACAAATTGGGGAAAAAATAGTAATCCTGGGAAGGAAAGCAGATAAATAAAGAGAGAGAGAACAAGAGAGAGAGAGAACGAGAACTAATTTACCTCTGGCTCGATGCGAAATTATTCTCACGTGCCAGGATTAGGGGGCTCGATAGATGTGAAACATTCGGTGCCAATTACACGGCTCCTCCGTAAACTTGGCTTATCACCAACATTAAAGTCACTCCGAGTGAATAAAGTCCGTGGACCCCCTCGATAGAAATTGCCTGTCTTCCATGTAGATCAAATGGATGGCTCTGAACCGTGACCCCTGGGGGGGGACGACATCCGAAAGAACAGTGTGGGGATGTGTTGAAATGAAAGGTTCAGATGCAAGAAGCATCTGAACGAATTTTCAGCCCTTGTATTCCAGCCCTCCAATAGCATCAGCTGCTCCGATATACCTACCTGCAGGTTCCCTCTTGGAAAACAAACGGGTTCTTAACTTCAGGCATCCGTCTCAGGGGTGGTCTTTGCTTTACTAAAAAGCCGGAACTGGGGTTCTAAATCATTCTTCCTGTGGCTCATAGGTAGAGCATCTGCCTGGCATGCGGAAGGCCCCAAGTTCAATCCGCGGCACCTCCAGTTACAAGGATCAGTTAGTTGGATGGTGTGAAGCACCTGTCCCTTGAAGAGCCAGTGCCAGACTGAGTAGACAGTACCGGCCTTGATGGACTGATAGTATGATTCAGTAGAAGGCAGTTTCATTGTTCCCATGAGCTGTCACAGGGGGTGGCACCTTGAGAGACAGGTTTCATGAAGGCGATTCGAATTTTCTGCCGAGCAGCTACTGCAGGTCCCAACACCATCGTCAGAAGTGGTGAGAAGATGGCAGCGTAAATGTGGCAGTTGTTGGCTGTGTATTTTGCAGACTCTTGACTGTGGAGTAGGGTTGCCCGGTCCGCCCTGTCCACCAGCAGGGGATGGGGAGTAGAGTTGCAAGATCCAAGTTGGGAAACATCTAGAGATTTGGAGATGGAGCTGGGGAGGACAGGGACCTCAGTGGGGTACAATGCCATCGAGCCCACCCTCCAAAGCAGCCATTTTCTCCAGTGTAACTGATCCCTGTAACCTGGAGATGAGGTGTAAACCTGGGGGGGGGGACCCCACAGATTAGGGTTGCCAACCTCCAGGTGGCCTCTGGAGATCTCCCACTATTACAAATGATCACTAGATCATAGAAACGTAGAGTTGGAAGACATCTCCAGGGTCATCAAGTCCAACCCCCTGCAGAATGCAGGAAATTCGCCAATACTCCTCCGCACTCATCCCACACACCCCTAATGACCAAGATCAGTTCCTCTAGAGAAAATGGCTGCTTTGGAGGATGGACTATGCCCTGCTGAGGTCCCTCCACTCCCCAAACTCCACCCTCCCCAGGCTCCACCCCCAAAATCTCTGGATATTTCCCTCCCCAGAGCTGAGAACCCTAACTCCCAGTGAGAAAGACAGATGATAAGTAACATAAAAACAAACTACATGTTCACAGACTACCAATGAGCCTTCAGAAAGCAACAGTGAAAGGAGACAAATTGAAGCTAATTTGCTAGAATGGCATAGTGGATAGAATGGCAGAGTAGGATCCTGGGTGACCTGGGTTCAGATCTCCTCTTCTTCCATGGAAGCTCACAAGGTGGCCTTTGGCCCATCACAAACTCTCATCCTAAGAACACAAGAGAAGCCATGTTGGATCAGGCCAATGGCCCATCCAGTCCAACACTCTGTGTCATGCAGTGGCCAAAACCCAGGTGCCATCAGGACATCCACCAGTGGGTCCATAAGAACATAAGAGAAGCCATGTTGGATCAGGCCAGTGGCCCCTCCAGTCCAATGCTCTGTGTCACACAGTGGCCAAAACCCAGGAGCCATCAGGAGGTCCACCAGTGCGAGCCATGTTGGATGAGGTCAGTGGCCCATCCAGTCCAATGCTCTGTGTCACACAGTGGCCAAAATGCAGGTGCCATCAAGAGGTCCACCAGTGGGTCCATAAGAACATAAGAGAAGCCATGTTGGATGTGGTCAATGGCCCATCCAGTCCAATGCTCTGTGTCACACAGTGGCCAAAACACAGGTGCCATCAAGAGGTCCACCAGTGGGTCCATAAGAACATAAGAGAAGCCATGTTGGATGTGGTCAGTGGCCCATCCAGTCCAATGCTCTGTGTCACAAAGTGACCGAAACGCAGGTGCCATCAAGAAGTCCACCAATGGGTCCATAAGAAAATAAGAGAAGCCATGTTGGATGTGGTCAGTGGCCCATCCAGTCCAATGCTCTGTGTCACACAGTGGCCAAAACCCAGGTGCCATCAGGAGGTCCACCAGTGGGGCCAGTACTCCAGAAGCCCTCCCACTGTTGCCCCCCAGGCACCAGGAATATAGAACATCACTGCCTTAGACATAGTGCTTCATCTATACCTTGTGGCTAATAGCCACTGATGGACCTCTGCTCCAGATGTTTATCCAATCCCTTTTTGTAGCTGTTCATGCTTATAAACAATCCTGGCCCGGCCTATCTCATAGTCAGGCCACTTTGATGCCCAACTGAGGAGAAAAGTGGAATATAAATTTGGGTTGCTAGCTCTGGGTTGGGAAATACCTGGAGATTTTGGAGGCGGAGCCTGGAGAGATCAGGGTTTGGGAAGAGGAAGAAGAAGAAGAGGAAGAAGAGGAAGAAGAGGAAGAGGAAGAGGAAGAGGAAGAGGAAGAGGAAGAGGAAGAGGAAGAGGAAGAGGAAGAAGAAGAAGAAGAAGAAGAAGAAGAAGAAGAAGAAGAAGAAGAAGAAGAAGAAGAAGAGGAAGAGGAAGAGGAGGAGGAGGAGGAGGAGGAGGAGGGAGGAGGAGATTGGATTTATACCCCTTCCTTCACTCGGAGTCACAGAGCAGCTTACAATCTCCTTTCCCTCCCCCTCCCCACAACAGACACCCTGTGAGGTAGGTGGGGCTGAGAGAGCTCTTTTTAGGACTGTTCATGAGAGAACAGCTCCAAGAGAACTTGTGACTGACCCAAGGTCACACCAGCAGCACTCAGGCCATAGAGTCCAGCCTCCAAAGCAGCCATTTTCTCCAGGGTCACTGATCCCTGTAGTCTGGAGATCCGTTGTGAAAACAGGTGATCTCCGGCTCCACCTGTCAGCTGGCGACTCTAATATAAATAAATACAAAGGCAAAATGCATATGTACTGGAAAGAAGGTGTATGCACTATGCATTTGCCTTTACATGCGCATACACAAAGCAACAAAATATTGACTGTTTACGCCTCCTTGTGCCTAAGCAGATGGAAACAGGATATCTGTGTAGCTCGTTCAAGGCATGGTTGAGCTCCACTGAGAATCAATCAGCTGCTTGTCTAGTTTGTTCCAAAGGGAACGTTTTACTATCAGGGTCACTGTGATTTAGGAGGGGAAGTGTGTAAACCCGCTGAGAATTTGCCCCTATGTTTATGATACGAAGTATTTTGATTTTTTTTTTTAAAGTCACTCAACCCTGGCAACCATTCCTGTCTCAGGCAGACGATTTCATGGGAAACACCGAAAGTACCCGCAGAAGACCATTAAAGTGGACACAGCGCCTTAAATTATGGCACCGTCAGCAGTCAGGTCAGGCTATTTCGAGAGCTCTGTATTTTTAGCATCTCCTGAAAAATATTAACTTCCTTGAGAAGGAAGAGGAGGAGATTGTATTTATACCCCACCGGGGGTCATTTCCTGCAGGAGTGCACAGGAGCAGAGCTCCAGCAGTAAAGAGCCCAGGGGGCGGGCACATGCAACAAGCCTCGCCCCTTGCTCCCAGCAGCCCCTTGCCAATGAGAAGCAAGAAGTAGCCAAGTAAGTTGCAGAGCCCCCCTTAGCTAGCAATCCAAAACAGTCCAGTGGAGCCTGAGCAGTGGTTGTTGCATTCTGACACACTTCCGGTGATGTCAGGGGGTGTGGCATATGCAAATAAGTTATGCTAATGAGTTATGCTCATGAGCCCCTGCACCTCTTTTCTACCTGAAGGAGTCTCAGAGCCGTTTACAATCTCCTTTCCCTTCCCCTCCACACAACAGACACCCTGTGAGGTGGGTGAGGCTGAAAGAGCTCTCTCGAGAACTGCTCTTGAGACAACAGCTCTGAAAGAACTTGTGGCTGACCCCAAATCACCCCAGCAGCTGCATGTAGAGGAGTGGGGAATCGAACCCGGTTTTCCCGGATTAGAGTCTGCGCTCCTAATCACTACACCAAACAGGCTCTCTGGTATAAATGTTAAAATAAACAAACAAACATGGAAAGGCTTTGGTGCCCTCCCCATGTATTGACAATGAGATTGGTAAGGCTTCCAACAGTACTGAGACTGGCAAGGGATTTCAACAAGGCAACTTTAGCCGGCTCACAGTCTGGCTTATATTCTGTGAAGAACCACACCCCAAAACACACCCCTACCCCACAATAGGCTATTAACAGTGGCTGAGAGTTCCATGGGCTCTCGGCCGGGAGCCTAGCCCTCTGATTGGTGTGGGCTAGGCTCCGCTTAGTCCATTGTTCGCTGGAACGAAACTCCAAGGTTTAGCAGGACCTGTATAAATCATTGGTGCGACCTCATTTGGAATACTGTATACAGTTCTGGTCACCACATCTCAAAAAGGATATTGTAGCATTGGAAAAAGTGCAGAGAAGGGCAACTAGAATGATAAAAGGGTTGGAACACCTTCCCTATGAAGAAAGGTTAAAACGCTTGGGGCTCTTCAGCTTGGAGAAACGACGGCTGAGGGGTGACATGATCGAGGTTTATAAGATTATGAATGGGATTGAGCAGGTTGAGAAAGAAGTACTTTCCTCCCTTTCTCACAGTACAAGAACTCGTGGGCACTCCATGAAATTGCTGAGCAGTTGGGTTAGAACAGATAAAAGGAAATACTTCTTCACCCAAAGAGTGATTAACACATGGAGTTCACTGCCACAGGAGGTGGTGGCAGCTACAAGCATGGACAGTTTCAAGAGGGAATTAGATAAACATCTGGAGAAGAGGTCCGTCAGTGGCTATTAGCCACAGGGTATAGATGGGAACTCTCAGTCTGGGGCAGGTGATGCACTCTATTCTTGGTGCTGGAGGGGGCAGCAGTGGGAGGGCTTCTGGTGCCCTGGCCCCACTGCTGGACCGCCTGATAGCACATGGTATATTTTGGCTGCTGTGTGACAGAGTGTTGGACTAGATGGGCCATTGGCCTGATTCAACATTGGCTTCTCTTATGTTCTTATGTTCTTAGGACCGCGTGGAGCCCCTGGGTGCCACACAGTCGGGACCGAGTACATTACAGAATGGCAGGGTATCAATCAAATAAATAAATAAATAAGTGATGAGCCTCTTTGGCCCTTGCTTGCCTTTTGTGTTTCATCAGTCTTCTTCTTTCTCTTTACCTGGGCTTGGAGCTGTAGCCAGTTAACCTCTCTGAAGACAATCTGTTCACAATAAGTGAAATGTACCTACGTGAATGTGTCATGTACGCTGTGCTTCTATTTTTGTACGCAAAATTTCTTTCTCCTGTTACCGTTGGAGTCAGGTCGTCTTTGTAATTTGCTTGAATAGCATTTTCCCCCTGGGAAATGTGGATACTGCATGAAGCTTCTGTGCTTCCAAGGCAGTTGTTGTTGTTGCTGTTGTTGTTTTACATTTAACCCAATATCTATCTGGAATAAGCCCCCCAGGGAACTTCACACTCTGTAGAATCTTCCAGCATTCTATAGAGCTTGGACTGTTGCTTTGTTTTGCGTGGCCTTTGGTAAGCGTTATCAACCAGGAGCGGGCAGGTCATTTGTAATTGCTGTCATGATCTGTGTATGACTGGGAGGCAGGGCCTGGTGCAGCCTGGGCCCAGGAGAGACCTGTGTGACAGTGGAAAGCAGACACAGCCTACAAACCCCATAATGCTTAGTGACGGTTGTAACCAATGGGAGTGCAGGGATTGTGTAAGGAGAAGGAACTTAAGCTTTGTGGGCCAAGAAACTGGTGTTCTTTTGCTCTTCTGCGGTCTTCCCCCTCACAGAGATAAACTGAGGGGACAGTTTGGTCTGAGGAGAGAAAGATCTCTCACTTGGGACAGAGTGAGCACAGGTAGTGTGGCCTGGTATAAGAAGCTGTGGGCCTTAAATAGTAACTAGTTAAGTGAAGTAGGTAGTCGTGTTAGGTTTGTGTTTATTTTTGCCCAGGGCTTTTTTTGTAGAAAAAGCCCAGCAGGAACTTATTAGCATAATAGGCCACACCCAACAGCAGAAATTTATTAGCATATTAGGCCGCAACCCCATGTAACCAGAAGTGTGGTCATCCAGCCACACCCACCTTTTGCTTCTTATTCTGTTTACCTTGTTTGTTGTCAAAACCTAGGGCTTTTTTTGGAGCAGAAACTCCTTCGCATGTTAGGCCACACAGCCCTAATGTAGCCAATTCTAATAACTTTCTGCTGTTGGGTGTGGCCTATTATGCTAATAAGTTCCTGCTGGGTGTGGCCAACTTGGGAGCCAGCCAGAACTCCGTTCCTGTGCGTTCCTGCCCAAAAATAGCCCTGTTTTTGCCTTTAAACACTGTTATTTCTTTTGAAGTACCTTGTCTTGTTTTCCTTGCCTCAATACTGTGTTAATAAACCATTTGTTTAATGTTCTTTGCCTGGTCATCACGCCTATAATTCTCGGCTTAAAAAGGGGCATTTTGGATGGGCTCAGGAGGATATTCTGGGCCTTCTCAAGGGACCTCAAGTGGTGGCGGCTGGAGGTGGCGACCCACTGAGGTCATGACAATTGCCATTCAAATGCAGCTCTGGTTCACACAAACTCGCCACTGTTTTTTTCAGTATGCACGTTCAGATGTACTGAGACTGTACACACATGGGAAATACGTGTGTTGAACGGCCAATATAGTGATCGTCTTTATCAGAAGGATCGCAGGTATAGCACACTGTGGATATGTGTAGGTGGTGAGCTAGGCTCTGAGTATGTGTTATTGTAACATTTGAAAAAGGTTCAGCATGAATCAGCATGCACCTTCTCTATCTGCAATATACCACATCAGGCAAGGAAAGGCACTGGAAAGTTATCTTGGCGAGGATCCCCAAGACCTGGAATTGGCCTTCCAATAGCATTGACTGCCTCCAACTGGGTACTAAATAATTCTTATACCCACTGTGGCTCAGTGGCAGAGCATCTCCTTGGCATGCAGAAGGTCCCAGGTTCAATCCCTGGCATCTCCAGTTAAAAGGACCAGACAGGAGGTGATTAGAAAGACCAAAGCCAGTTTGGTGCAGTGGTTAAGTGCACGGACTCTAATCTGGGAAAGCCAGGTTTGATTCCCCACTCCTCCACTTGCACCTGGCTGGATGGCCTTGGGCAAGCCGTAGTGCTGATAAGAGCTGTTCTTGAAAAAAAAGAGCAGTTTCTGTCAAGAGCTCTCAGCCCCACCTACCTCACAGGGTGTCTGTTGTGGGGAGGGGAAGGGAAAGGAGTTTATAAGCTGCTCTGAGACACCTCTGGGTAGTGAAGGGCGGGGTATAAATCCAAACTCCTCCTCCTTCTCCTCTTCTTCTTCTTCTCCTTCTTCCTCTTCTTCTCTGCCTGAGACCCCGGATAGCCATGAAATGAGGCTGTAGCTCAGTGGTAGAACATCTGCATGGCATGCAGAAGGTCCCATTTTCGATCTCTGGCATCTCCAGTGAAAAGGACCAGACAGTAAGTGATGGGAAAGACCTCTGCCTGAGACCCTGGAGAACCATGAAGCAGGGCTGTAGCTCAGTGGCAGAGCATCTACTTGGTACGCAGAAGGTCCCAGTTCCAATCCCCGGCATCTCCAGTGAAAAGGACCAGACAGTAGGTGATGGGAAAGACCTCTGCCTGAGACCCTGGAGAGCCATGAAGTGGGGCTGTAGCTCAGTGGCAGAGCCTCTGCTTGGCACGCAGAAGGTCCCAGGTTCAATCTCCAGCATCACCAGTTAAAGGGACCACTCAGTAGGTGATATGAAGGACCTCTGCCTGAGACCCTGGAGAGCTGCTGCCAGTCTGAGTTGACAATACTGACTGTGACGAACCAAGGGTCTGATTCGGTATAAGGCAGCTTCACTCCTGAACACAGTACCAGGATGCTTGGCCACGGATCCTGGCTCTTTTCACTGCCCATATAGAAGTCAAACTCTACCCCTGGTCTCCATCTCCATTCTCATCTATAAAAGGAAAAGTTGGCTACGACAGATATTCTTATCTGACCTACTTACAAATGTACATGAAAGCACAGTTAATTTGGGCTGTTATCTGTCAAATTGATAAAAATCTCCCTGTTCAGTACTAATTATATTCAGCATGCATTTCCCCCCCCCTGCATAGGGACCTCAGAAACTGCATGATGACCTCAACAAAAGCGAGATGACAAGTCCCTGAGCTGGGATGGAAATTTCCCCGGGAGTTTTGCCCTTATAACTTTGATGTCCTTTTGCGACGGTGCATTTGTAAAGCAATGCCATCAAGCCATCGTTGCATAAACAGCCCTGGTTCAGGGAAGGCCGGTTGGCGTGAAGAAGATTCTGGGTTCCACCAATGAAGGTTCTGCAGAGCATGGGGGGAAGGCCCAAAAGTAAGCAGAAGACCAATCATGAGTCAGTATTGGCCGGTCAAGAGCAGTTGTGAGTTCTGGGAATGCTTCGGGCTAACCACCATTCAGTTTTTGCAGACTCTAATTTTGTCGTGAAGACCAGGAAAAGGCCTGGGGTGAGATTTGGTGTCATCCTCATAACTAGCTCTTTGGAAACCTGGATCTCCATTGGATCAAACTGAGAGCCAGTTTGGTGTAGTGGCTAGGAGCACGGACTCTAATCTGGGAGAACCGGGTCTGATCCCCCACAAGCAGCTGCTGGTGTGACCGTAGGTCATTCACAAGTTCTCTCAGAGCTGTTCTTGCAAGAGCAGTTCACTCAGAGCTCTCTCAGCCCCGCCTACCTCACAGGGTGTCTGTTGTGGGGAAGGGAAGGGAGGGAGGTTGTAAGCTGCCCTGAGACTCTTAGTGAGGGGTTGGGTATAAAATCCAATCTCCTCCTCCTCCTCTTCTTCTCCTTCCTCTTTTCTTCTTCTTCTTCTCCTCCTTCTCCTTCATTTTCAAATCCCACAGTCAAACCATTATGTCTGTCAGTCTGTCTGTCTGTCTGTTCATCTCTTTCTCTTTCTCTCTCTCTCACTCTTGGGGTTCTTCAGCTTGGAGAAACGACGGCTGAGGGGTGACATGATCGAGGTTTATAAGATTACGAATGGGATTGAGCAGGTTGAGAAAGAAGTACTTTTCTCCCTTTCTCACAATACGAGAACTCGTGGGCACTTCATGAAATTGCTGAGCAGTCGGGTTAGAACAGATAAAAGGAAGTCCTTCTTCACCCAAAGAGTGATTAACACATGGAATTCACTGCCACAGGAGATGGTGGCAGCTATAAGCATGGACAGTTTCAAGAGGGAATTAGATAAACATATGGAGCAGAAGTCCATCAGTGGCTATTAGCCACAGGGTATCGATGGGAACTCTCAGTCTGGGGCAGGTGATGCACTCTGTTCTTGGTGCTGGAGGGGGCAGCAGTGGGAGGGCTTCTAGTGTCCTGGCCCCACTGGTGGACCTCCTGATGGCACCTGGTATATTTTGACCGCTGTGTGACAGAGTGTTGGACTAGATGGGCCATTGGCCTGATTCAACATTGGCTTCTCTTATGTTCTTATGTTATGTTCTCTGTGCAGTGGACAAGATGATCCTACCCAGGGTCATAGATAGTCAGGTCAGGGAATTAAATGGTGTGTTGGGCTTTTGTTTTTTTTTTCCATTGATTTTTGCCCCATACCGCTTTGGTTTATCCCTTGATTTCCACATGCATTGTTCTGCTGAGGGTGGGGGTGGGGGTGGGGAGGATACCAGTTCTTTAGAGAGCCAGTTTGATGTAGTGGTTAAGAATGCGGACTCTAATCTGAAAGAACTAGGTTTCATTCCCCACTCCTCCACATGCAGTTCCTGGTGTGACTTTGGGCCAGTCACCTGTTCATGCAGAGCTGTTCTCTCAAGGGCAGTTCTCAAAAGAGCCCTCTCAGCCCCACCTACCTCACAGGGTGTCTGTTGTGGGGAGGGGAAGGGAAAGGAGATTGTAAGGCACTCTGGGACTCCTTCGGGTAGTGAAGGGCGGGGTATAAATCCAATCTCTTTTCTTCTTCTTTTTCTTCATCTCCTAGTATTACAACTGATCTCCAGACAGCAACGGATATCAGTTCCCCATAGAAGATTCATGCTTTGGAGGGTGGAGTCGATGGCATTATACCCAGCTGAGACCCCTCCCCTCCCAAACTCCGCCCTCCTAAGACTCCACCCCCAATTCTCCTTCGGGTAGTGAGGAGCAAGGTAGAAATCCAATCTCTCCTTCTTCTATAGAGACCGCTTTTACCCTGATCTTTTCCTGGAAGCAGATTTTGAGCTGGATTTCCCCTAATGCATCAGTTTTCTTTGTACCACCTACCACCAGCCCACTTTTCGACGACTGGACCATTGTCATAATTAAACCATTGGAGATTTTTTTTTAAAAGAAAAAGGCCAAGGCTGATGGTGCAAAATCAGATAAAAATATATTTTATTACTCAGTTGATCTCTTCGAGGAACTATTGCAAGGCGAAGAGATTCCCCTGACGAAGACTGCTGGCCAAATGCGTAGGGGAATTTTTTTTGGAATTTAGCTGAGTAATAAAATATATGTTTACGTGATTTTACACCATCAGCCTTGGCCTTATTTTTATTGCCTGTGACTGGTGCGGCTCTTGATCTAATTGTTAATAGTTAAACCGCTGCCTCTCTGTCTCTCACCCCAAAGCTGAGTGATTTCAGTTTTTCTTAAAAAAAGCCCTAAAATATTGATATATTGATGTTGCATAGTGTTGTAATCATGCTTCTTAAAAAAAAAATTGGAGGGTGCTATGACACCACCAATAATGGCACGGAAGAAGACAGCACCCTCCTTTGAACATCCACACTATTGAAAGCCTGTGTGGAAGAAAATAAACTGATTCCACACGTGTAAAATTGCACAGGGAGTGAGTGATTTGAACTTAATAATGGTAGACTTGAACTTCAAAAATAATAGTTATTTGTATGTCTGAATGCACATGCACAAGATGCCGCTGACTGCACTGTGCTGAAATATGCAGAAATTAACCCCACAAACAGGTTTAAACTGTTCATTGACAGCTGAAGTGTTGGATGAAAAACTGGTTCCTTATTCGCCACCAGCGAACAGACTTTGAGCCAAACTGACAGCTTGTTTGAGCATCCCCAACCTTCGCTGTATGTGTCTGTTCTCTCATCCTGTGATATATTGCTGGTTTTGAAATCCTGGCTGAGCTATCAAGTGGAAGTTCCATGATCCTTCTGTAGTTGGGCTACATCAAGTGTTCCAATGCACATTCAGATGCAGGTTTCAGATTTGTCTGTTACTGGTATTTGATGTGTATTGCAGTCCTTATTTCCATAAAGACAACACATATCCAAGTTATGCTAGACCTCTCCAGTAGGGATGTGGATTCAGTTCAGGCGAACCAAATGCACACCCAAAAAAGTGCCATTTGGCCCCCTTTCAGGCAGTTGTGGGCCAGAATTCAGCGGCGGTTTCGCCTCTACCCAAAAAGCAGCCCCAGCCCAGGGAAAGCACGGGGAGGCATTTAAATGCCTTCTCGCTCTCTCCCCGACCCTTCCTGGCTCGCTTGCAGAGGCTGGGGGAGGGGGGCTCTAGAAGCCTTCCTCAGCTTGCCCATCCAAGCGGGCAAGCCAGGGGAAGCAGTGGGCTTCTGTGGCACAACTGGGGGGGATTTGATCTTTAAACTTCCAGTTGCGCCTCAGAGGCAGCACACTTCCTTCATTGCGGGGAGCCCGGGCAAACCTTCCCATGGTTTGTCCAGGCACCCTATGGCTGCAGGGCACCTGGGCAAGCTGACCCTTGGAGGGAAGGAAGTTAGTTCGACCAGGCGTCCCCAGCCGAATCTGATTCGGCTGGCCAAATGAGCCCCGAATCATCTTAAATAGCCAAAAGTGGCATTGGGGGTCATTCGGCCAGCTGAATCAGATTCGGCCCGATTTGGCCAAACCGAATCTGGCTGTGTTTTTGTTTTGGTTTTTTGCACACCCCTGTTCTCCAGTTAAAAGGTCACAGGTAGAAGACAATGGGAAGAACCTTTCTCTGCCTGAGACCTTTGAGACGATGCTGAGCAAAGTGAGGCAATTGTATGACTTGGAAGGGGGCCATACCTCTGTGGCAGAACATTGGCTTGGCATGCATAAGGTCTCAGGTTCAATCCTACCCTCGTGAGGCGCAAACCATCTCCCAATAGAAGAGCTTCATCTTGAAAGCATAAGCCATGGTCCAAAAATCCAAATCTTTCCTGATGAGCTGTAGATTTTCCAGGGTGTATGGCCCTGGTCTTGGCATTGTAGTACCCAGGGCTCTTTTTGTAGCAGGAACTCCTTTGCATATTAGGTGACACACCCCTAATGTAGCCAATCACCCAAGAGCTTACAGAGCTCTTCTTACAGGGGCTACTGTAAGCTCTTGGAGGATTGGCCACCTTAGGGGTGTGTCACCTAATATGCAAAGGAGTTCCTGCTACAAAAAGAGCACTGGTAGTAGCTGATGTTTCACCAGCAGCTGTGACTGGCATCCTCAGAGGTATAACACATAAAGATGGAGTACTCTCTGCGTCAAGGTGAGAAGAAAAATGTTAGGCAGGTAATTTATATCTATTCAGGAAGGTGGGGTAGGGCTGAGTCATTATCTTGTAGGGGTTCCGCAGGCTGTGACATGCTAATGGAGGAGCTTTCCTAAGGAGGTTCTTTTGCATATGGATTGGCTGTTGAAATCCTGATCTTATCTTTAGTGCCCTTGCCAGATGTAGAGCATTTCCTGATGACACTGTATATGCAGCCAGTCAGTTATTCGCAATATTCTTCTTTCCCTTCCTAAACCACGGCCTTCGACAGGAAGAACTGATGAAAACATAACCTGCCCTTGCAATTCTTTCATCTTTTTACTCAGAGCCACATAGTCTCTTTTAATATATCTGGACTGTGCCGAGTGGTATCATTTGTTCCATGTGGGGGTGGCGACTGGGGAGATGAGGACCTCAGTGGGGTACAGTCCCACAGAGTCCACCCTCCAAAGCATCCATTTTCTCCCAGAGAACTGATCTCTGTAGTCTGGAGAGGAGCTGTAACTCTGGGGATCTCCAGGTCCCACCAGGAGGCTGGCATCCCTATTAGGGATGGAGCCTGGGGAGGACAGGGACCTCAGTGGGGTCCAATGCCACAAAATCCTCCCTCCAAAGCAGCCATTTTCTTCAGGGGAACTGTTCTCTGTAGTCTGGAGATGAGCTGTAATTCAAGGGGTTCCCCTGGTCCCACCTGGAGGCTGGCATCCCTATGTTCCATACTGCAAAACTTAGGGTGAATTGGGGAAGGGGTCCCGGCCAACCAAAATGTCTTTAAGAACTTCATGGAGAGCCTGAAAGAATCTCAACAAGATTAGCCGCAACACTCAAGGCATTTTCTCTATCAGCCCACGTTCCCCTGGGGGTATCTGCTAAGGCCTCCGGGGTCCCCCGTCCTTCTAGAGAACAGATCATAACGCACCATTTTCTGCTGAAGAATTATGCTTCCCGCAGCCAACCCATAATATTTTCTTTCCAAAAAACACTTGCTCAGCAAGACGAATCTTTGCTGAGTTTGACACTTTCACCATGGTCAGGTTTTCCGAGCGGCGCTTATATTGTGGGGAGGCCGAAAGCAAGCCAGACCCCGACTGTCGTGTGATAGGAGCCAGTTTTTGGACAAGGTATCTGTCTGCTGATCTCTGGAAACTGAGATCCTTTTCCTTTCAAGACCCTTGAACCTTGCTTGAACCAGCTGCGGCGTGTGTGTTTTTCTGCAGCTGCCTTGCTCTTGTGTTGTTGACGGGGATGGGAAAGAGGCTTCCGAGGTAGCCGGCATGCAAGCTCATATGCAAATTGCCGTTTGTGGTCAGATGTGATCGTGCTGAGAAGGCTCTTTGGCATCCTAATGCTCTATCATGATTCCCCCAGAGCTTCAGGCCAAGGGAGGTGTGCTGAAAAAATCTCAATTTTGAAGAGAAGAAGAAGAAGAAGAAGAAGAAGAAGAAGAAGAAGAAGAAGAAGAAGAAGAAGAAGAAGAAGAAGAAGAAGAAGAAGAAGAAGAAGAAGAAGAAGAAGAAGAAGAAGAGGAGGAGGAGGAGGAAGAGGAGGAAGAAGGGGAAGGGGAAGGAGAAGGGGAAGGAGGGGAAGGAGAAGGAGGGGAAGGAGAAGGAGGGGAAGGAAGAAGAAGGAGAAGAAGAAGAAGAAGAAGAAGAAGAAGAAGAAGAAGAAGAAGAAGAAGAAGAAGAAGAGGAGGAGGAGGAGGAGGAGGAGGAGGAGGAGGAGCAGGAGGAGGAGGAGACTGGATTTATAACCTGACCTTCACTCGGAGTCTCAAAGTGGCTTACAAACCCCTTTCCCTTCCCCTCCCCACAACAGACACCCTGTGAGTTCGGTGGGGCTGAGAGAGCTCTTTCCAGAACTGCCCTTTCAAAGACAGCTCTGACAGAACTATGGCTTGCCCAAGGTCATCCAGCAGCTGCAAGTGGACAAATGGGGACTCAAACCCGGTTCTCCCAGATTAGAGTCCGCGCACTTAACTACTACACCAAACTGACTCTCGACACCAACCACGGACAGGGAGGAGTTCTAGTCGAGTCAAGAAAAGTGGTTTTTAACCCTTTCCACCCAGGACCCTACCCTGCTCTCAACTGCAACCCCTTGTTTTCACTGCAATACCAAGAAGTGTGAAGTTTTGCATGGGTTGGGCGGGAAGATGTTTAACCCTGGCCCCAACTGGGTGGAACCCTCTGCCGAACTCCATCAGGACCCTGTCAGATCTCATGCAATTCCACAGGGCCTGTAAGGCGGAGATGTTCTGCCAGGCTTTGGGTGGTTGAAGACAGCGATGGTTACCATCTTGGCTGGCACCCTCTTCCATTCTCTGTACCCTCCCTGTCCTCCCCCCCGCAACAGCCACAAAATGGTCGGCATCTGAAAATTGGAAATAATTAGAATTTGCCATCTTCTGAAACTTTCAGATTGTCATTTTAATGTGATTTAATTATCTTAGGCTACGGTCACACACACTAAATAATCCACTTCCAATCCACTTTCCAACTGCATTTTGCCAGTTCACCCAGTAAAAATCCAGTTTGGTGTAGTGGTTAAGTGCACGGACGCTAATCTGGGAGAACCGGGTTTGATTCCCCACGCCTGCACTTGCAGCTACTGGTGTGACCGCAGCCTTATTTTATGTCTGGTGCTTTATTGTGATTGTGTATCAGCCAGAGCCCTGCAATAGCAGGGAATGGACAATCCATAAATCTAATAAATAATACTACAACTAATACTAACAGTAAAAGCAACAACAACATTCCTTCCTTTCCTCCACTCCAAATGCATCGATTCCTTCCCTTTAGAGACTGTTTGGTGTAGTGGTTAAGTGTGCGGACTCCTATCTGGGAGAACCGGGTTTGATTCCCCCACACCTCCACTTGCAGCTGCTGGATGACCTTGGGCAAGCCATAGTTCTGACAAGAGCTGTTCTTGAAAAGGAAGACCCGACACGGGATGAATTGAGTCAGTCAGGAAAGCCACGACCCACAGTTTGCAGGATCTGAGCAAAGGGGGTCCTTGGCCCCGGTCACACTAGGGGAAAAGGTGCGGTTGAAGTGCGGCTTTTTAGAGCCGCAGCAAAAGAGACGTGTGGTGGCAGATCCCCCCAGCCGCCGCGCAGTTGCTCCCCGGCATGATCAGATGCCGGGGGGGAAGCCACAGATTGGTGCGCGAGGAGAGCTCGCTGCGCATGCATGTGCATGGGCAGTTCTCTAGGACCTTGGAATGCTGCAGGGAGACAGCGCATCGGGTCATCAGATGCGGGCCAGTGCTGCGGATCAACTGTTCGGTAGTACCTTTGTGGTGCTACCTTTTTGCGGCGGGTTTCCAGCCAGAAGGGACAGATCGGGGATGGGTGTGCGCCACTTTCCAGATGTTGTGGTATGATCATGCCCGCTTGATGCGCCTCCGATCCGTCCCTCCCGCGGGGCAAATCCTCCCGTGTGACCAGGGCCAATGATAGGACGTTTTGGAGGACATTAATTCAGGGGGTCTTCATGAGTGGGAAGTGAGTTGACGGACCTTAACACACACACACACAACACTGCTTAAACATTGGCAGTCCCACAAAGCCCAATTTGTTGTTGTTCAGTCGCACGGTCGAGTCCGACTCGTCGCGACCCCATGGACCAGATCATGCCAGGCCCTCCTGTCTTCCGCTGTCCGCTGAAGTTTGCTCAATTTCATGTTCGTTGCCTCGATGACACTGTCTAGCCATCTCATCCTTTGCCATCCCCTTCTTCTTTGACCTTCAGTCTTTCCCAGCATCAGGGTCTTCTCCAGTGAGTGCTCCCTTCTCATTGGGTGGCCAAAGTATATGAGCTTCAGCTTCAGGATCTGGCCTTCCAGAGAACAATCAGGGTTGATTTATTTTAGGATTGACTGATTTGATCTCCTTGCAGTCCAAGGGACTCTCAAGAGTCTTCTCCAGCACCATAGTTCAAAAGAATCTATTCTTCGGCGCTCGGCCTTCCTTATAGTCCAACTTTCGCAGCCATACATACAAAGCCCAATACCCAGTTCCAATTCTTTGCACTGGACTCTACTATTCTCCTTATAGGCCCTCATATCGAGATTTTTCCAGCCCAATGTATTAGTAATCCTTCATCTCTAGTATGCCTCATTCATCTTTACTTTTTCCGCCTATTTAAGCAGATATTGTTGTCGATAAGGGCCTATCGAAATGCATTAGGCAGATAACATAAGGTGGGCGCTTTTTTAACATAGCAGTTTTTTTAAAAAAATCTTTTTGATAGAAAGACAGAGGGAAAAGTTTTCATTTTAAGAGCTGGGTTTCATGGTGTGTGAAATCAGATAGGGCTATTTAAAAGGAAGCAGCAAGGATGAATGTATTCGTAATTAAACTAATTGGAGTGAAATGGCAGATTTATCAGGATCTGAGCTTCCGGGTTCTTATAGAATGGAATGATTGAGCTTCTTGGCCTCGCAGTCTTCTGGCTTTCTCTCATATGAATCTCCCAGACCATCCCAAGTATCAAGGTCATCAACTGAGATCTTTTCTTAAGTCCTGTAACGTAATGAGGTTAGGATAGAATTGCTATCTCTGGGTTGGAAAATACTTGGAGATTTTGGGGGTGGAGCCTGGGTAAGGCAGAGTTTGGGGAGGGAAAGGACCTTGGGAAGATATGATTAGGGACGGGCAAGAACCAGCTCACAAACTAAAGTTCTCCACAGATGTTGGCCGGTTCGTGGTTTGCAAAGGAATGTTCGCGAACTGAAGAGCCCCATGAACTTCCACAAATTTTGATGCAGTTCGTGGCAGTTCGTGAAGAGAAGAAAACAAGGGTTTGAATGGCTCTGAGCCACTTAAACCCCTGCTTTCTGCTCTTCACGTAAAACAGCTGTGTGTGGGCTCCCAGCCACTCAGCTGTTTGCTTTAAATGACCTGGACCCATTTAACCCCCCACCTTCTGCTCCCCGTTGTTTTTCACAGAGAGCAGAAAGCAGGGGTTTAAGCTTTAAATGGCTCATGAATCGATATGAACCAGTTCAGTTACCAAACTGGCCTATCCGTTCGTGGTTCAGTTTGTGGTTCATGCCCATCCCTAGGTATAATGCCATGCAATCCACTCATCAAAGCAGCCATTTTCTCCAGGGGAACTGATCTTGATTGTCTGGAGATCAATTGTAGAAGAAGAAGAGGAAGAAGAAGAGGAAGAGGAAGAAGAAGAAGAAGAAGAAGAAGAAGAAGAAGAGAGAAGAAGAAGAAGAGGAAGAAGAAGAGGAAGAAGAAGAAGAAGAGGAGGAGGAGGAGGAGGAGGAGGAGGAGTCTCAGAGTGGCTTACAAACTCCTTCCCTTCCCCTCCCCACAACAGACACCCTGTGAGGTAGGCGGGGCTGAGAGAGCGCTTGACAGAAACTGCTCTTTTCAAGAACAGCTGTGCCAGAACTATGGCTTGCCCAAGGTCATCCAGTGAGGTGCGAGTGGAGGAGAGGGAATCATACCCGGTTCTCCCAGATAAGAGCCCACGCACCAAACCACTACACCAAACTAATAGCAGGAGATCTCCAGGTGCCCCTGGGGGTGGCAAGCTTGTGTTAGGAAGATGGTGACAAACAAGCAGGGCCTTCTGAGTGGTAGCACTTTGGCCACGGCACTCCTCCCAAAGAGCCCCATCAAATTATTTTTAAACAGCTGGTTAAATTGCTTTCATTTTGGACGACATTTGAAACTGTAAACTGTATGCTGATTATGGCATAGAAGAAGAAGAAGAAGAGATTGGATCTATACCCTGCCCTTCATTGCCCAAAGGTGTCTCAGAGCGGCTTACAAACTCCTTTCCCTTCCCCTCCCCACAACAGACACCCTGTGAGGTAGGTGGGGCTGAGAGAGCTCTGACAGAAACCGCTCTTTTTCAAGAACAGCTGTGCCTGAGCTTGTGACTGACCCAAGGTCACATCAGCAGCTGCAAGTGGAGGAGTGGGGAATCAAACCCGGTTCTCCCAGATTAGAGTCCGCACACTTAACCACTACACTACGCTGGCTCTCTACATACTACATAGTTCGCATGCTCGGGGAAAAGGTTTGCTCTGTCCTGCTTAGTGATATAATTTTACGCTAATCTGATGATCAAGACTGTAAGCAGAGCCCTACAGGATCAAACCAAAAGATAAACGAGGCCAGTATCCTGTTTCTCACGATACCCAGCAAGTTTCTTTTAAGAAGCACACCAGGTTTCTTTATGGTTGCCAACCTCCTGGTGAGGCCTGGGGATATTACAGTATTACAGCTGATCTCCAGGTGACAGAGGTTATTCCCCCTGGAGAAAAATGGTTGCTTTGGAAGGCGGGCTATATAGCATAAGACCCAGCTGAGATCCTCTCCCCAAATCCCACACCCCCAGGCTCTACCCCCAAATTTCCAGGTGTTTTACAACCCAGAGCTGGCAACCCTAGGTTCGGTGGTCAAGAACTTCCCTATGTTTCTGCTCTGCAGCACTGGTACAGAGAGGTACACTGCCTTTGCTCCTGGAGGTTCTATTTTATCTTGATGGCTAAAAGCTACTCCAGGAATGTGTCTGTTCCCCTTTCAAATGGCTATCTGTATATTTTGTAAGCCACTATGATATACTTCCAAGTTAAGTGTGTGGACTCTAATCTGGGAGAAGCAGGTTTGATTCCCCACTCCTTCACTTGCAGCTGCTGGATGACCTTAGCCAGCCACAGTTCTGTCAGAGCTGTTCTCTCAAGGGCAGTTCTGGAAAGTGCTCTCTGAGCCCCACCTACCTCACAGGGTGTCTGTTGTGGGGAAGGGAAAGGAGCTCTGAGACTGCAAGTGAAGGGCAGGGTATAAATCCAATCTCATCTTTTTCTTCTGATGCCAGGAGGCAACATTAGGGGAAAGCCTCAGCCTCTGTGCCCTGGTAATCCTTCAGGAGGTCAAATCCTTTCTCTTTCCACAGTCCTGAATTTAAAGAACCCCATAGTTTTTTTTTACTGAAAGTTCCAAGTTTATGACAAACTCCCCTCTTGAGCTGCACATGGTTTCTTCTTAACGTGAGATTTGATTAATTGACACCACTAAAATATTTGAAAAGGAAACAGTCTTTCTTTCTTTCTTTCTTTCTTTCTTTCTTTCTTTCTTTCTTTCTTTCTTTCTTTCTTTCTTTCTTTCTTTCTTTCTTTCTTTCTTTCTTTCTTTCTTTCTTTCTTCTCTGACAACCTTTGCCCAGTGTTTTAAACACATTTGAATAGTCTCTAAATATTCTATTCAAACTGTGTTAAGCTATTGATAATAGTTCTTTTTCCTAAAAAAAATAATAAAGACGAGGTTTCAGGCAAACTCACAAATTCCGCATAACCGCGGGTTCAGTCAGGAATGTGAACTCTGTGGCGTCTGAATAGATAATCTAGAACGATGCTGTTTGGTTATCAGCACTTAGACAATAAATATATGTTCGCTGTGGGGATATTGGAAAAAAATTGAAGAGAAGAAGGACAATGGCGGCATTTGGTTTAACAAAATCTCTCAGGGCGGGGAGCACAAAACAGGGTTCTTCTCACTTGTCTTCCCCTTCTGGGCGTAAAACAATCAAAGTCTACAAAGAGCAGACTTCGGAATCCTTGGCTATTAAGAAACAGGGAAGCAGATTTGAATGCTGGCTTTATGTATTGCTGGATTGTCCCTTTCAGTGATTTTTTTTAAAAAACCCATTTAATTACCTGTATTTAGTATCAGTTTTTTCCTTGACCTGGAACATCCAGCTGGCCTGATGTCACCAGATCTTGGAAGCTAAGCAGGGTCAGCCCTGGTTAGTATTTGGACGGGAGGCCACTAAGGAAGTCCCGGGGCACAGGCAGGCTTTAGCAAACCACCTCTGTGCTGGAAAATTTGATAAAGGTAGTTAGATATTCAGAGCTTGCAATGGCTCTTTGTTCACTGGAGAGGAGGCATATTCTTTCTGTGTAAAAATCTTTATTTCTAAAGGAAAGGATACACAGGAAATCTTCGAAACAACAAATACTTTAGACCAGGGCTATTTTGGGGCAGGAATGCACAGGAAGGGCGTTCCAGCTGGCTCCTGAGTTGGCCACGCCCAGCAGGAACTCATTAGCATAATAGGCCATGCCCAACAGCAGAAATTAATCAGGATTGGCTACATTGGGGGGGGGGTGGCCTAACATGCAAAGGAGTTCCTGCTCCAGAAAAAGTCCTGGGTTTTGACAACAAACATGGTAAACAGAATAAGAAGCAAAAGGTGGGTGTGGCTGGATGACCACATTTCTGGTAGCATGGGTGTGTGTCCTAATATGCTAATGAGCTGTGCTGTCAGGGGTGTGGCCTAATATGCTAATATGCTAATGAGTGTCTGCTGCTGGATGTGGCCTATTATGCTAATGAGTTCCTGCTGGGCTTATTCTACAAAAAAAGCCCTGCTTAAGACTACATCCTTACTGTAACAAGTACAACAGTCTGACTGACCACACGGTTGGTAATGGAGATTCTTCTTTCTTCTTGACCCGAGAAGGAAATCACCTGAATACATTAACCAATGATTGTTAGTAAATAGGCTCCAATTTCCTGGGCTTTCTCCCCACTGACTTTGTGCCAGGTTATCTTCCAGGTCAATATAAACAATAGCACACAAGGTAAACACATTATCCCTATAATGACTGAATTTAGACCTTGCAACACAAGTGTTTCCAACACTCTGAACATCTCTTGCCTTGAAACCAGTACAGGGTCACCGTAAATCAGCTGCAACTTGATGGCAGTTGCCACCACCAGGACCTTACATTTATTTTTATTGTATTGCATTGTATTAAACTTATGGGGCCACAGTGGCTCAGAGATTAAGACAACTGAAGCTGCAGACCGGAAGGTCGGTAGCTCGGCAGTTCGAGACCCAAGTGCCATGTGATGGAGCGAGCTCCCGTCTCTGGCCCCAGTCCCTGCCAACCTAGCAGTTCGAAAGAAAGAAATTGCAAGTAGATAAATAGTGGTTTGGTTTGGTTGGGAAGGGAGGTGATCAGTCATGCCAGCCACATGACCATGGAAATGTCTTCGGACAGTGCTGGCTCTTTGGCTTGGAAACAGAGATGAGCACCGCCCCTTAGAGTTGAATTTGACTAGCTTTCAAGCAAGGGCAACCTTGACCTTTACTTATTAGACTTGTATCCCACCAGCTCCACATTGTAGACTCAGGGCGGATTCCAGACATGCAGATCTGCAATGCGTGCAGATTTACAATAAAACATATTTCAGAAATCCAGGAAACACAATAAGATCACAACACTCTAAAACAAGCAATGAGCCTCAATAGACGATAATTAATCACAGCGATGCTGTGGTTCCAGCTAGCTTCTAGGATCTGCCGCCTCAACTAAAGGCCTGGTGGAAGAGCTCCGTCTTACAGGCCCTGCAGAACTGTAACAGATCCCACAGGGCCCAGATCTCATGGTAGCTCGTTCCACCAGACACACACGCACCTTTGTTGATTTCTCATGTTGGAAATTATCCTATGAGCCCTGCTTGTCTCTAACAATAAAACCTACCTTTGTACCCCTGACTTGAATCACCCCGGTTAGCCTGATCTTGCTAGATCCCAGAAGCTAAAAGAAAAAGAAAAAACCAAGAAGGGATCACAGGTATAGGAAATGCAACAAACAAACAAACACTGTGATATAGATGACGACACATGTTGGGTAAGAATCATACTATATTGTAAAACTGGGCAATATTGCAGGCCCATCATTCTCAAAGAGCATCCGGATATGAACTCATTTCATCTCAGTCTTCCTCAGGAATAATCCTATAGTAATGAAGGTGCCAGCCTCTTGCTACAGTCCAATGTTCTGTTTCAGGGCAACCTAATGTTTAATTTTTTCTATATATTTTTCAAATAATCTTCTGGTTCCATCAGGCCTGTAGCCAGGATTTTTTAAGTCAGGGGGGCATTTAATTTTTTTAGGGGGCACTGGCTAATCAATTTAATTTGGGGGAGCAGGTCATGGCACCCTGGGCTAGATGGGAAGTCAGGGGGCCTTGCCAGCAAGTCAGGGGGCCTAGCCCCGAGATGCCCCACTGTAGCTACGGGCCTGGGTTCCATGTTCAAGTGTTTATAAAGGAGCAAGCCAGTCTTGTCTTCTTTTACAGAGGTGCAAGAGCCTCCTGTATTATGCTGCCTTAAGAGCTGTCCATGAACACCGTATATATTTATAGTAGCAGCAACCAGTCCTCTTCTCTCCCCGGTGAAATGGGACGAAATGAGTTTATATCCGGATGCTCATTGAGAATCATGGATCTATAATATTGCCAAGGTTTACAATATAATATGGTTCTTACTGAACATGTGTCGTCATCTATATCACAGTATTTGGTTGTTTGCTGCAGATCCCAGGAGCTAAGCATGGTCGGCCCTGGGTAGTACTTGGTTGGGAGGCCATCAAGGAAGTGCAGGGCCGCTATGCAGAGGCAGGGAAGGGCAAACCACCTCCACATGTCACTTGCCTTAATAATGCTATGGGAGACGAACATAAGTAGTCAGCCAAGGGCCCAGGAGGACTACACAGAGTAAAGCAATGCAGTCACATGGCATGAGACCTCCCGCCAACATCGCCATAGGATTCAAATCGCAAAAATGAAGGGGGGAAAAAACCTACCAGGCAAAAATAGTGGAAATACAAAAGCAGGAAGCAGTGAAGTGAGAGCAAGGTAATACTTCGAATGAATGGTGGAATACACTAAAAACCTGTTCACTTTGTCCCATTTTATTTATTGGATTCATTGATGCCCTATCTCATTGGCCACTATTGTTGTTCAGCTGCACAGTCAAGTCCGACTCTTCGCAACCCCACGGACCACATCGTGCCAAGCCCTCCTGTCCTCTGTTGTCCTCCAGAGTTTGCTCAACCCTACGTTTGTTGGATCGGTAAGACAGTCTAACCATCTCATCCTTTGCCATCCCCTTCTTCTTTGACCTTCAATCTTTCCCAGCATCAGGGTCTTCTCCAGGGAGTGCTCCCTTCTCATTTGGTGGCCAAATGATTTGAGCTTCAGCTTCAGTCTCTGGCCTTCCAGGGAACAGTCAGGGTTGATTTCCTTTAGGATTGACTGATTTGATCTCCTTGCAGTCCAAGGGACTCCCAAGAGTTTATGCTGAAATTTGTCTAATCATTACACATACCCATGAAGCTGCCTTGTACTGAATCAGGCCCTTGGTCCATCAAAGTTAGTATTGTCTACTTAGACTGGCAGCAGCACTCTGAGGTCTCATTAAGAGTTATTCACATCACTTAGGTCCAGATCCTTTCAACTGAAGATGCTGGGGATTGAACCTGGGACCTTCTGCATGCAAAAGCAGAGGCTCTTCCAGAGCCATGGCTTACATCCTTCTCCTCTTCTCCATTTTATCCCCACAACAACCCTGTGATGTAGGCTATGCTGAGACAGTGTGACTGGCCCACGGTCACCCAGCAAGCTTCCATGGCACTAGTAGGGATGGGCATCAACTGGGAAAATGTGGTTGATGTCAGATCGTGACTGAATGATGAACTGAACTGGGAGGTTCATCCAGAAACCAAACCAGTTTGTGGGTCATGGCCCCACAAACTGTCAGTGTGGCATTGCCTGCCCACACCAGTAGGATGCAAGTAGCTGTAAGTATCCAGTAAAGAAGATAGTCCAGGCAGCTCTGTGTAAAACTATATACAAGTTTATTTACACAAGCTCCACAAACTCCAGCAATGTTGGTAGCACGGACAAAGTGCTTCGCAGACAACAGGTACTCCATCAGAGAGAAGACTGTACAATAAGTAAAGGTAAAGGTTCCCTTGCTCGAAAGCCAGTCGAATCCGACTCTAGGGTTGCGGTGCTCATCTCCGTTTCAAAGCCGAAGAGCCAGCTCTGTCCGAAGACATTTCCGTGGTCATGTGGCCGGCATGACTAAACTTCAAGGCGCACGGAACGCTGTTACCTTCCCACTGAAGTGATACCTATTTATCTACTTGCAATTTCTTGCTTTTGAACTGCTAGGGTGGCAGGAGCTGGAACTAGAGACGGGAGCTCACTCCGTCTTGCGGCACTCTTGGGTCTCGAACTGCTGAACTACTGACCTTCCACAGCCTGCAGTTCAGTGTCTTAACCACTTGAGCCACCGCAGCTCCTCTGTACAATACATCAGTGCTTTTATACAAATGTTAGCCAATCACAGCAGACTGCCGAGTCACTCTGACTCTGTTACTCAGTGCTAGACTGAACTGCCCAGAACCAGTTTATTCCAGCCATAATGACTCTCTGGAACTGTCACCTACTGTCAGTTAGATGAAACAGCTGAGACTTACATTGCTAAGTGAATACTGACACAAACCCCATTGAAAGGGACCACTACGGGGTTTGCAGAAAGCCCAAAACACAGCTGAGCAACGGGGAGCAGGGTGCTCCCTGCCGCTCAGCTGTTTTGGGGTGTCTTGGGCAGTCCCTTTAAACATTAAAGGGACTGCAGAAGACAGCCCAAAAAACAAGTGAGCAGTGGGGAGCACTTCCCTGCCGATCATCTGTTTCTGCAGCTTTTATGGGGAACAGAAAGCAGAGGTTTAAAGGGACAGAGTCCCTTTAAACCCCTGCTTTCTGCTCTATCCATGAACTGTCACCAACTGCTTTAAAAATCCATGGGAGTTCATGGCAATAGACCCGTCACAAACTTTGGTTTGCAAACAGTGAACAGGGCAAAATTCATGACGAATTTTGCTTCATGGTTTGGTTTGTGCCCATCCCTAGGCACGAGTGGGGATTTGAACCTGGATCTCCCTGATCCTAGTCCAGCACTCTTAACCAATGCACCACACTGGTTCTCCATTCTAGTAGACCTATGGACTTATTCCTTTTATAGGAATGCCATCCTAAACAATTCTGCTTTGTGATTTGTGGAATGACTGGCCAATCCCCAAAATGGCGGCCACCACAGAATTGTGTGAATAGATGCTCAGTGAACCTCTTTTTTTCCCTCCATCGTAGCTCTTTTTACCTTCCTAATACAGACATCAGTGGAATGTCTAACCGTACCGAAAGGTCCCTTTTCTTTAGCAACATAAACTTTCCCCTGATCTGTCAGCCCGGGCCACCTTTGTGAACTGATGCACATTCCGGGCCTTGAAGGGACCAATTAAGCTGAAATTTACCCAATGTGACTTTTAAGGAAAAATGGCTTAGCGGCAGCTGCGGCCGCGCTTTCCCTTCTGATTCAGCTCTGTCCTGCCCTATTGTTGGCTATGACGGTGCGCAAATGTATTTCCTGCACCGAAGGGAAGGAATCAAAATGAGCACAATGCTTCTCTCCGTCGGCCTTTAGGTGGATAAAAGTCAATTAGGTCTGAACGTGACGGCCGGGTCAGGTCCCCTTGGCCTTATTTCATGAGCTCAAAATACAGGTTGTGTCGGTAGGGGGTGCCGGATGTTTCTGTGATTAGTAGGGTTGCCAGCTCTCGGTTGGGAAATACCTGGAGATTTTTGGGAGGGGAGCCTGGGGAGGGCAGGATTTGGGGAAGGGAGGGACTTCGGGTTGCCAGGTCCCTCTGAGCAGCTGGCAGGAGAAGGGGGTGCACTTACCAGGATCAAGGAGGAATGTCCGGGATTTCTGTGATGTTCCTATGTGACCCGGAAGTGATGTAGGCACATCGGAGACATCATAGGGTGAAGTTCTGGTGTCTGGGCAAAACTCTATGGAAGAATTAGCTTCTACCATAGAGTTTTTGCCCCCAAACCAGAGTGTCATCTCTGATGTGCCTACATCACTTCCTATGTGTCCCAGAAGTGATGTAGGCACATCGGAGACATTGTGGGGTGAAGCTCTGGTGTTTGGGCAAAACTCTATGGAAGAATGAGCTTATACCATAGAGTTTTTGCCCAAAAACCAGAGCACCATCTCTGATGCACCTACATCACTTCCAGGTCACGTAGGCATGTCACAGAGGGGTTTACAAGGCTGTTTCCAAACACATTTTTTCCTGCCCTCGTGAGATGCAAACCATCTCCCAATAGAAGAGCTTCATCTTGAAAGTGTAAGCCATGGTCCAAAAATCCAAACCTTTCCTGATGACACCATCTACGTAGCCAGTCATTGATCGGCGGTATTCTTCTTTCCCTTCCTAAGCCATGGCCTTTGACAGGAAGAACTGATGGAAATACAACCTGCGAGCTGTCCTCTGACCCCTTCTTTCTCTTTGTCCTCTCACTCACTTAACATGGCCTTCCTTGGAGAGACATGTCTCTACAAGTCTGTCCTGTAGAGACAATGCCCTCATACTCCCCACACACACGATGCCGGATGAGCTGGAAAGGACTGTTTAGATTAGGCTTCTTTTTCTCCTTTCGACTGCAGCCTGAATGTGAACTGGATCTACTTGAATAAATGTAAGTTTACCTGTTTTGCTGTATACTTATTTACAGCATTTAGTATCATGCTTCTATGGTTAGGCAATATACCAAATATACCAATAGGAAGCTGTGATGGTCTGCAATAGAAGAGCAAGATTCAAGTCTGGTAGGAAGGAGGAGGAGGAGGCGGAGATTGGATTTATACCCTGCCCTTCACTCAGAGACCCAGAGCATCGTACAATCCCCTTCCCTTCTTCTCCCCACGACAGACACCCTGGGAGGTCGTTGGAGCTGAGAGAGCTCTTTCCAGAACTGCCCTTGAGAGAACAGCTCTGAGAGAACTTTGACTGGCCCAGGGTCACCCAGCTGGCTGCATGTGGAGGAGTGGGCGATGAAACCCGGTTCTCCCAGACTGGAGTCTGCGCTCCTAACCGCTACACCAAACCGGCTCTCAGATCAACAAGATTTCCAGCACGCGTCCGCTGCCTCTAATTTTATAGATATTGTTCGATGAAGATTGTCGCTACCCGCTCTGACCCCTGTTGTACGGAGGGGGGGGGAGGGCCATAAATCCGGCAAATAAATAAATAAGCTTCCAAGAAAGGATTACTGAAGCACACTAGAGACAAGACACTGCCACTGTCTACCCAGATTTTTTTAATTTCTTGAGAGTCAAGCTACAGCTTGAAGATGACAAGTATAACAATTCAGGCTGACAACAGAGACAAATCTTTACCAGTGACACGGACCCCAAAACAAGGGACCGTGCCTGCTAAATAAGGACTAACGAGGCATCTATCATTCATGGCAGTGTGGCTTCTCTAGGAGGGATTCCGAGAAGACTGGGCCCACACCGACCTAATCCCACGCCATCCCAGAGGCTTTCTAACAGGAAAAGAAGTGGGCTCGACATACCACAGAATCAGAATTTGCAAAACACACCGAAGTTTTTTTTTTAAAAAAAAATCAGATCAAATACAGTTGCTTTTATGTAATTCAAAGACAGGACCTAAAGTCTTTTTTCCCAGTTCCTTTTCTTCTCTGCCTCTTTGCTCTTGACGTACTGATCTCTTTGGCTACAAATAAAAGCTTCAAAGAACTTAAGCAAATCCAAGGCTTTTATTTTAGCATTTGGATTTTCATATTTCCCTTTGCATCTCTGAAAGGGAAAAAAAAGTTTGTTTAACTCGAAGGCGAAGAAGCAGCCCCCCCCCCGGGAAAAAAATCTGCCTCTATCATTCTTTTTTTCCTTGCAGCTGGAAACTAAGAATTGCTCAAACCAAGGCCATGGAGCACCACCTGGGGTTCAAGTATAGAAGCTGGGTTTCCAGCCTCCAGATGTGTGTAGAAACAACAGAGATCACGGGAAGGATGTGAACAAAGATGAAAACAACCATGATGTAGTATTAGCAGCCCACCCCCAAATCTCCAGATATTTCCTAAGTGAGAGTTGGCAACTCTATAGAATTGTTTATCATTTTAAACAGCAAGATGTCCATCATTATGAATGTCGTCTCCAAGTTCAATGATCTTCAGAAGCACAAAGGTACAGATATTCATGGAATCTAGTAAACAGAGGAGCTGCAATGGCTTGTAAAACTATGATTTTCACAAAGGAATATATAGTGTTTAATTCTGTAACCTTTGAGTAAATAATGTTTAGGACGATGGTACAAGGCTTCGTTTCTCAGAATACTCTTGAGGAAGCCAATCCAGTTGAATTTAGTGGAACTGGCTCCTGAGTTAACATGTTGACAACCAAGCTTCATATGAGTCATTTATCATTTGCATTTCAATGCCAATGGCTGAAATTTTAACAACAATCTAAGAGGAACACATAGCGTATGTATACAAGGGAATAGTAATCTGTGCAAAAAAGACTCTAACACAGTTCAGTAATAACCAAAGTATTGATACAAATACAAGCATATAAGCAAAATCAAGTCCAATCTTAAAGTAGAAAAGTTTCCTCTTGAGGTGAAGATATATGAAGAATAGTATACATAGAATCCGGATATTAAGAACTCTGTTTCAAAGAACTTCCTCAGTTCTCTTTTGAGTTACAGTAAACACGTCTCATAAATGGGCAGTTATTGACAGCATCAGTCTCTTAGAGGCAGTAATTATGGAAGGAAGTGTGATGTAAAGCCTTGAGCTTTTCCTGAGATGTGCTGTCAATAATTACTCATTTATGAGATGTGTTTGCTGTAACTCAAAAGAGAACTGAGGAAGTTTTTCGAAACAGAGTTCTTAATATCAGGATTCTTCGTATACTATTCTTCATACATCTTCACCTCAAGAGAAACTTTTCTCCTTTAAGATTGAACTTGATTGTGCTAATATGCTTGTATTTGTATCAATACCTTGGTTTTTATTGAACTAATGGGTGAAATTTTGTCGTCACACAGTTCAGGGGTCTCCTTTGGCAGTCATATTGCATCTATCATGATTACGATAGCATAGTTTTGTCTTTGAAAGTTGCATGACAGTGTTTCTCTGAATGTCCATGTAAACTGATGTAAACTGCTTTGGATGTCTGAAAGGCTGGTCTAGAAATCATGAAAAGGAAGAGAGTTAATATATGGTATGTGAAACACAAAAGGGTAAGTTGACAATACAACCATGCTCTGCCTATAACAGAACTAGAGAGGTTGCCTCTGCTCAGTATTTTTGTTAAATGTATCTGTATCTTCTGTTTTATCCTCTTTAGGTGGATTAATACTGCTTTGTATTACTATGTTCTGTCAGTAGGTGTCACTCTTTCCTTTTTGATGAAGGGAGATTACACCCTTGAAAACCTTGTTGGCTTCTAAGGTGCTACTGCACTGGATTCTAATCTTTCCTGTCTGTCTTCTTTGATCACAGAGGCAAACTTTATGTTCTATAACGTTGCATTTTACTTTTTAAATATATATATATATATATATATATATATATATATATATATAACACATAAGCTGTCATACTGAATGCACATTTGAGAGCCAAACCACAGATAGTGCTCCCAAATTCTGATCACCAACTACAAAAAAAGAGAGAGATAACTTCACATACAGTTTGCACTAACTCATTCAGTTAGCATACCTATGGACCTCTTCTTTGAACGGCGACTGATGTCCTATTCTGAGACTGTTGCCGATGTATCCGTTTCTTAAAGAACCTGGTGTAATCGCCAATGAAAAAAAAGAAGAAATGATGTATTTTGGAAAGAGAAGGAATGATGCACAGCTTCCATAAATGCTGTGCACATTTTGATAACTACTTCCTATGCCCTCTTGAGAAAAAGGGTCTTTCCACGAACAGTTCTGAAGCATCAAGACAAAAACCACAAGATGAGGTTGATAGAACAGAAACCAGGAAGCCCTGAGGTTAACAGTATAAACCATGTTGGTGATGTGAACAGAGCTGGTGGTGGAGGGTAGGAAACTGGTTGAGACAAATTTTGATCCGCACTATTTTGTCTGAACAGAAGTACAGATGTGCAAAAAAACACCAAAAACCTGGTGTCAAGCTCAAGCTTAACTTTCAATTTCTTTAAGTTCTGTTTCTCTAAGTTCTGTTTCTCTCTAAGTTCTGTTTCTCTTCACCTTCACTTGTCCTTTCGAATTCTTAAGGGGTGTGTGTGTGTTGTTGTTGGAGTGCATGACAGTAGAGGCCGTAACTTTCCTGAAGATGCACCCCAAGTTGGTTCCCGTGGAACTGACCTTGGAGTATCTCTCTGCCAGCCTAGTTTAGATAGGGCGCCATATATCTGTCTGTGTTGCCATAGTAACGCCAGGGGTAGGTGTGACATGGATGAATGCGGAATTTTATGCTTTTACCTATATCTTGTAATTTCCCGCGAATTTCTTCAGTCCTAACGAAAGCTCTCAAACCCACAGCATCATATCTCTAATAAAGCATTACACTGCCAATAGGGTGTGCTGGAGAGTGAATTAGCTGGGGACTTGACACCTGGTGCCATTTCACAACTCTTGCCAATAACCCTTATCAACTTCTTAGGTTGCCTAAGGGAGACCCCCCGTTACCCGCATTTGTGGTAAATTTCTCAGTAAGCAAAAGTTTGGTGGAAAGTTGAGTTTTGGAACGACTGAGAGTAGACTAGTGGCTGGAACTGACTGTTTTTAGGGGTGGATTCTTATGCGTAGAGTCTACAGTTGCCAGATTAGTAAAATTTCATGGTGTATGTGTATATATGTACAATCTCAGGAAAGTCGCGTGGAGAAGATACTGCATTTTGGAAGACTGTTTTCTATCTCTCTTGATTTTGATGGACCCAAGAACTAGACTTGGGGGGCAACAGTGGGAGGGCTTCTGGAATTCTGGCCCTGCTGGTAGACCTCCTGATGGCCCCTGGGTTTTGGCCAGTATGTGACACAGAGTGTTGGACTGGAGGGGCCACTGGTCTGATCCAACATGGCTTCTCTTATGTTCTTATGTCCCCGCTGGTGGACCTCCTGATGGCACCTGGGTTTTGGCCACTGTGTGACACAGAGTGTTGGACTGGAGGGACCATGGGCCTGATCCAACATGGCTTCTTTTATTTTCCTGTGGCCCCACTGGTGCACTTCCTGATGCCCCCTGGGTTTTGGCCACTGTGTGACACAGATTGTTGGACTAGATGGGCCACTGGCCTGATCCACCATGGCTTCTCTTATATTCTAATGGCCCCGCTGATGGACCTCCTGATAGCACCTGACTAACACAGATTGTTGGACTGGAGGAGCCATTGGCCTGATCCAAGATGGCTTCTATTATAATATTCTTATGTCTGGGGAAGTGGAAGTAATGCTGTGTATTCTTGGTGCTTGGGGGGCAACAGTGGGAAGGCTTCTAGAGTTCTGGCCCCGCTGGTGAACCTCCTGATGCCACTGTGGGTTTTGGCCACTGTGTGACACAGGTTGCTGGACTGGATGGGCCACTGGCCTGATCCACCATGGCTTCTCTTATGTTCTTATGGCCCTGCTGGTGGACCTTCTGATAGCACCTGGGTTTCAGCCACTGTCTGACATAGAGTGTTGGACTGGAGGGGCCATTGGCCTGATCCAACATGGCTTCTCTTAGGGTGCAGTCACATGGTCCTTTTGATTGGTTTTTTTCCACTGTTCCCTCTCGCATTGCTGATCAGATGGGCCAATCCGCCTCCCGTGCCGAAGCAGGCTCACTCCCACAATGTCCCCACTTCTCTACCACATTTTCCTGCACTGGGAAAATCAAGTACTTTCCCGGTATTTGCACTTTGAATCTGTGATTTTGCCCATCTGGACAGCCATCTCTCGTAATGATTGTGATTAGGAACATCTGACCATTCTTCACGCAATGAGGGTTTTTGTTTTTTTTTAACAGCTTCTGCCTTTGAGCACATGAGCAATCCTGCACTGAATAAATTAATTATTTAAACATTCAAGTGCACATCCAGCACAGAGATCAAGGTCCTGCCTGCCCCAGGAGTCCCTGAAGCTGCGGCGGGCAGCAGGAGGCGGAATGGAAAGTTGCTGGGGGGGAGGTGGGCAGGGAAGGAAGTGCCGAGTGGGCTGGCAGGTGAGCAGGTGGTGGAGTGTGCCCCAGGAGTCCCTGAAGCTGTGGTGTTAGGAGGGAGGGAGGGAGCACCCAGCTTGCCAGCAGCATCAAGCTAGAGCTGGTCGGGCAGCAGGAGGCATCATGGAAAGTTGCTGGAGGCGGGCGGGGGGAAGGAAGTGCCAGATGGGCTGGCAGGCAAGTGGGTGGTGGAGAGAAAGGGGCTGACTGCATCTAGACAGTGCCCAGAGCCTCCTCGCACAATGCTTCCAGTTCAGGGAGGGATGTGTGATCATCTCAAACCCCCTCCAAAAAATATTCCTGATTAAATTATAGTAGGAAAAAATTGCAATTACCTTGCCATGTGACCCCAGCCTTATGTTCTTATGGCCCCGCTAGTGGACCTCCTGATTGCACCTGGGTTTAGGCCACTGTGTGACACAGAGTGTTGGACTGGAGGGGCCATTGGCCTGATCCAGTATGGCTTTGCTTAGGTTCTTATAACTGTTTCTTGCTCTAGAGCAGTGTTTCCAGAACTGTGGGTCATGAAGCCTCTGCAAGTGGGTTGCAGGCCAGCCCTCGCCAATGGCCACCCCTGCCCTTTCCCATTGCCAGGGCCAGTGCTTTCATAAAGGCGAGGTAAGGCAGTTGCCTAAGGGCGCCATCATAGAAGGATGCCACACTGGCCTGCCGCCCTGCCCCCTTCCCTCTCACCAAAAGCCCAGCTCCACTCCATTGACCGTTTGTTGATAACCCAGCAGTGTTATATCACATGTATTCATTACCTTTGTTGATATACATGGTATTTAGATTACAATTTCACTGCTTATGATTGTATTGTTTGAAAATTAATACAAATAAAATAAAATAAAATAAAAAGAGTGTTGGAATAGGATCTGGGAGACCCAGGTTCAAATCCCTACTCGTGCCATGACAGCTCGCTGGGTGACCTTGGGACTGTCGCACTCCCTCAGCTTAGTTTATCTCACAGGCTGGTTGTGAGGATAAAACAGAGGAGGGGAGAAGAATGGGTCTTGAAACACTCTGCACCCTGACCTGGATATCCCAGGCTACCCACACTTGTCCCATCAAGGAAACTAAGCAGGGGTGGCCCTGGTTAGTACTTGGATGGGAGACCACCAAGGAAGTCCAGGGTTAGAAGCAGGCCATGGAAACCCACCTCTGTTCATCTTTTGCCTTGAAAACCCTACAGCAAGCCCCCCCCCCCAACCTTTTTAAGCCTCTGGGTATATTTGGAATTCTGACATGGCATGGTGGGGCGGGGCCATTGCCAGTGGTGGAGCGATGGGGGCAGTGCCCCCTATTGTATACCCTAATGCTCCCACCCCACTGCTAACTCCCTCCCTCCTCCCAGCCTGAGAAGTACCTGGCCTTGTGGGACTTTAAGCAGCATAAGAACATAAGAACATAAGAGAAGCCAATGTTGAATCAGGCCAATGGCCCATCTAGTCCAACACTCTGTCATACAGCGGCCAAAATATACCAGGTGCCATCAGGAGGTCCAGCAGTGGGGCCAGGACACTAGAAGCCCTCCCACTGCTGCCCCCTCCAGCACCAAGCAGCATCGCCTGGGGCCGCCACCACACCAGCCTTTCCATCCTTCCTTCTGTAAGGGGGGGCATGGGGCATGTGGTACCTGTCCTCATGGAACCACTGGCAAAGCAACATTTTTTAGAGAAATGCATAGCCAATCAAATCCCCAGTAGTCAATTGCTCTGTTTGGCTCCACCCACTTCCTAGAAGAAGAAGAAGAGATTGGATTTATACCCCACCCTTCACTCGGAGTCTCAGAGCAGATTACAAACTCCTTTCCCTTCCCCTCCTCACAACAGACATCCTGTGTGGTAGACGGGGCTGAGAGAGCTCTTTCCAGAGCTGTCCTTGAGAGAACAGCTCTGACAGAACTATGGCTTGCCCAAGGTCATCCAGCAGCTGCGAGTGGAGGAGTAGGGAATCAATCCCAGTTCTTTCAGATTACAGTCCACACACTTAACCACTGCACCAAACTTGTAGGTAGGTGGGGCTGAGAGAGCTCTCTCGAGGACTGCCCTTGAAAGAACAGCTCTGAGGGAACTGGGACTGGCCCAAGATCACACCAGCAGCTGCATGTGGAGGAGTGGGGAATCAAAGCAGCCCAGTTCTCCCAGATTAGAGTCCACGCACTTAACCACTACACCAAACTGGCTCTAGAAACACTTGGCAGGGACCAGAGAAGGTACCGGCAGGTGCCATGACACCCATGGGCACCAGGTTGGAGACCCCTGCCCTGCAAGGTCACCTAAGTCAGCTGCAACTAGCCAGCCCTGTCCACCTCCAAACACTCTGCAGACTGAAAACATCTACGAGACTTTCTAGATGCCCTTTTCTTTTCGAGTGGCTTACACAAAGGTGGAAATGTGGCGGCCCGTAGGAAGCTAGCAAAGCCCACACCATTCACAGTTGTTACGCATGTAGCTTTCAAATATTCGGCCGGCCGATAAAAATGCAAAACCAAACCAAAAAAAAATAAAAAATCAATCCAGACATATATTTCCCATTATATGTCAGAACAATGTGGGTTGCAAATGATGGAAAAAAAGGGGGACATGTTTTGCTTTCGCGAAGAACACAAGTTTTATCGCCGTGCGCGGCTTTTATGTCAGTCTTTAATAAGGAAACCAAACGGCCTCCCAAGGAAAAATGAAGGCGAGCTCAGCTGGGTTATGTTTATTTGCGAAGGAAATCACAGCCTATCATCTCGCTCCCTTTTTAGTTTACTTTATTTTATTTGCCGTGTAAACTAGTCCTTCCGCGTGTTTATGAAAGCCTCTCCATTCCGCCGTATCAGATCTCTGCTGGATGCCATCCATTACCACGCCAGTCCCTTTCTTGGTTCTGATATCAATATGATGATGATGATGTCTGTTGTATTTATCTCGCCCACATGGAGGCAAGGCTGACATCAATTTATGCGCGGGGGTGCATATGCGCCGCTGATGAGTTGGTCTATCTTTATTATGCAGATGGTTGCAGCGTGGCGAGAGGACACGTCTTTCCCAAGTTGCGTGCATGTAAAGCGCCGTCAAGTTGCGGCCGACTTTTGGCGACCCTGTAGGGTTCAAGAGACGAACAGGGGTGGTTTGCCACTGCCTGCCTCGCCGTTGCAACCCTGGACTTCCTTGGTGGTCTCCCATCCAAATACTAACCAGGGCCAACCCTGCTTAGGTTCTGAGATCTGACGAGATCAGCCTGGCCTGGGCCATCCAGGTCCTAAATGAGTATTTGCCCTTCTGAAACACACTTCTGATTTAAAGATGGTTCGTGCTTCACTCTCACAGCCCCCAAGGTTGACTTCTCAGCCTCTTAATACAACAGTACCACAAACAAAGAAGAACTAGAGATGCTCGAACACCAGCCAGTTCAGTTCATGCCCTGTTTGCCGGTCAAAAACAGGGAGTCAAGTTTTCGATTATCAGTTTGACTGTGGCTGCTTGGCAGATTGCTTCATTGTAGTCCAAGGATCACTGCAGGTGCGGAGGGGGAGTTCCTAACCCTTCCAACTCTATGATTCTATGATTGCCAAAATGGCACTTATGGACACCTCGATGCCTGATGACACCAGTTTGGTGTAGTGGTGAAGAGTGGCAGACAGAAGAAGAAGAGGAAGAAGAAGAAGAAGAAGAAGAAGAAGAAGAAGAAGAAGAAGAAGAAGAAGAAGAAGAAGAAGAAGAAGAAGAAGAAGAAGAAGAAGAAGAAGAAGAAGAAGAAGAAGAGGAGGAGGAGGAGGAGGAGGAGGAGGAGGAGGAGGAGGAGGAGGAGGAGGAGGAGGAGGAGGAGATTGGATTTATACCCCAACCTTCACTACCCAAAGGTGTCTTAGAGCGGCTTACAAACTCTCTTCCCTTCCCCTCCCCACAACAGACACCCTGTGAGGTAGGAGGGCCTGAGAGAGCTCTTGACAGAAACGGCTCTTTTTCAAGAACAGCTGTCATCAGAACTACAGCTTGCCCAAGGTCACCCAGCCAGGTGCAAGTGGAGGAGTGGGGGATCAAACCTGGTTGTCCCAGATTACAGTCCGCGCACTTAACCACTACACCAAACTGGCTCTCAAGACATCAAACTGGCTCTCAAGACACCAAACTGGCTCTGTAATCTGGAGAACCAGGTTTGATTCCCCACTCCTCAACATGCAGCCAGCTAGGTAGCCTTGGGCCAGTTACAAGTTATTTCAGAGCTGTTCTCTCAAGGACAGTTTCTGTCAAGCTCTCTCAGCCCCACCTACCTCACAGGGTGTCTGTTGTGGGGAGGGGAAAGGAAAGGAGATTGTAAGCCGCTCTGAGACTCCAAGTGAAGGGCAGGATATAAATCCAATCTCCTCCTCCTCCTCCTCTTCTGCTTCTTTCCTGGCACCCAACAATCATGGATAGGCCCCAGCAGGGCTTCTGATTGGCCACTGTCATCCTGATTGCCAATGCAGATTAAAGCGCAGATCCTACCTGAAATGTTGACGAGTTAGTATTAGAGTTCTGTAGAACGTCACTCCCTGACCTTTTGTGGTTGGCTCCACCTCCTGCGGCAGCCGTGTCGTCTTTGGGTCCACCACCCCCTGCCAGGATTCCAAAGCTGTCCATGGGCTCCAAATGGCCGGGGAGCCCTTGCTGTTGTCTTTCCAAACCATGTGCTGCAGAGCTACTGCCTTTTCACACATATGTGTTCCCATGCTTCCCAGCTAGCTCCCTGTCTCTATCCCTGCTGCGGTAATAGCTACTGCAGCTCCGTAGCTGGAAATTTGGGTTGGTGGGGGCATGGGGAAATTTTGTGAGGCGGCAAGCAAGGGGGGGGAGGCCCCTGCACGCCTTCACTGAACTCCAAGTGGTGATTTTACCACTTGGAGTTTGGGTGTGGGCAGCCCCTATGGGAAAAACACCATTTAAAGAGATGGCATTGGAGTGCAGGGAAGGCACGCGGCCGCCCCTCTCCCACCCTTCCTGTGAGATTTTGAAGGGACCTCCAGGTGATTGGCAGGCCACATGCTCCTGCCAATCAGCTGGAGGGCTGTTTTAATGTGGGGGAGGGGCGGCAGCAGTCGTGGGGCGTGCCTCACAATTGAGGGGGCAGAGCCCCGGAATGCCCCAACTGTAGCTACAGGCCTGAACTACTGTGCTCAGCAAGTGATTGTTTGAATAGTTGGACCCTCCCATCTGTGGGATTACGTCTCTCCCTGTGCTCAGCCATGACAGCTTTGCTTGTTGGGGCAATACCTTCTCCAGGTACCCACCTGCAAGAGGCCAAAGTCGACACCTGCCTGTAAATCTCCCGGGATTACAAGGGAACCCCCCAATGACAGAGATCATTTCCCCTAAAGAAAACAGCTGATTTGAAAAGAGGAGTTTATGGCAGGATGCCTCGCTGAGGTCCCTCCTGTCTCCAAGCCCCGTCCTCCCCAAGGTTCCACCTTGAAATCTCCAGGAACTCTCCATCTCAGAGTTGGCAACATCAGGCTCCATATCCTCCATTCAGAATCCCTGCCCATGCAGACGGTAAAAGGACGGTGTGTCGTGGAGTCGGTGATCATCTCTACGCTGGGGCTGTTGAAATGAACCGAAGCTGCCTTATACTGAACCAGACACTTGGTTTATCAAAGTCAGTATTGTATATGTTTATCCAATTCCCTCTCGAAGCCGTCCATGCTTGTAGCTGCCACCACCTCCTGTGGCAGTGCTTTCCACCTGTCAATCACTCTTTGGGTGAAGAAGTACTTCCTTTGATCTGTTCTAAGCCTACTGCTCAGCAATTTCATGGAGTGCCCACGAGTTCTTGTATTGTGAGAAAGGGAAAAAAGCACTTCTTGTTCTTCCTACTTTATACCACGCGTAATTTTGTAAACCTCTGTCATGTCACCCCTCAGTCATCGTTTCTCCGAGCTAGAGTTCTAACCTCTTTAACCTTTCTTCATAAAGGAAGAGGAAGAGATTGGATTTATACCCCACCCTTCACTACCCAAGGGAGTCTCAGAGCGGCTTACAAACTCCTTTCCCTTCCCCTCCCCATAACAGACACCCTGTGAGGTAGATGGGGCTGAAAGAGCTCTGACAGAAACTGTTCTTTTTTCAAGAACAGCTGTGCCAGAACTATGGCTTGCCCAAGGCTACACAGTTGGCTGCATGTGGAGGAGAGAGGAATCAAACCCGGTTCTCCCCGATTAGAGTCCTCGCACTGAACCACTACACCAAACTCAACGCCTGATTCCCCACTCCTCTGCATGCAGCCAATTGGGTAGCCTTGGGCCAGTTACAAGTTATTTCAGAGCTGTTCTCTCACAAGCAGTTCCAAAGACCTCTCTCAGCCATCCCCTTAATCAGTGGTTGCCCTTTTTTGTGCCTTTGCCAATGCTATAGTATTTTTTTTTTAAGGTACAGTGACCAAGCCCTGCAAA